>JAWZSL010000097.1:71237-327870 GCA_034769285.1 Lutjanus argentimaculatus | reverse complement strand
CGTAACATTGTGCTCCTGCATTGTTGGCATTCTCTTTTGTTTTGCTTAGCTGTTTGTCGTTTTTTTTTTTTTTTTCTGTATTGGATGTGATCTGTAGCTGTGTCAATAATAAAAAAAAAAAAGTAGAGATCGGAGGTGGGGCCACGGTATTGAGGACCCGCCCACAAAGAGCTCAGCTGTTAATCATGACGTGAAACCTTCTTTGTGTGTGTGAGAGTGTGTGTATCAATACACATGCGTCGGTCAGTGGCTCTGTCTAAAAACTCACATTTTAACGAGTTTTAGACTCCATTTTTATGCGGCTTTGTTGGATCTCGGTTGTTTTAACTACATGTTTTTACATAGAGGGAGATTTTAGCCATCGAACAATTTGATCGTCAGTTTTAGTCTTGCGGTCGAGGCAGGACTGCTACCAGCTTGTTGTTTTTAGCATTTGAGCTACCTTGGCAACAGGCACAGCAGACAATCTCAGCGCTACTGTTCGCAACCTCCACCAACCAGGGGGGACTACGGCTGATCAACCCACTTACCGGAGGCTGTTCCAACGCAGCAGGCCCAGTCTTGGGCCTGTGCCGGTGTGATGGCCAAGGCCACACAGGACAGTTAAATGGGTAATACTGTGCACACACTCACCTCACTTTAAGTACATGTTATTTTAATTTGCAGTCAACCACATTACACAGGTTAACTTGATTTGCAGTCAACCACACCCCAAACAATTCATGTCCACACCACACAGTTTTATTTGATTTACAATTTCTTTATTTTCCTTTAGCTTTACACTTTTTCAATGGAGTGCACACATTTTCACACTGTGAAGTTAAAATGATTCATTTTTGCTGTTATATTAATTATTTTTGTCTTTCTTTGAGTTACCATGCTGGCGGTGAGGTGTCTTCCTGGAGAGGCAAAAGGCGTGGCCAAGGGGCTGAACCAGTTAAATCCTGTGGCCAGCTCATCAGGCCATACCATCTCCAGCCATGTCAGAGGGGAATTTGGGTTTAGTTAGGTTTTCCTTTGTATTAGTTTTAGCTGATGTCCATTTTGTTTCCCCCTTGTGTGTTAGTTGGTTTGGCCAAGCCACTATATATATGTTCCCTCATGTTTCATTTTGTTAGGTCAGTTTGTTCAGTTAACACCCTGTTTTGTTGCTGTTATTTTGAGTAGAGTTATATTTTGTTGACCTCTTTTATAGGCCTATATTTTGAATTCTTGGTTTATATTGTTTTGCATTTTTTGGGTAAATAAAAACCCTTTCTTTTCCAACAAATTCCTGTTCTCCTCATTGCCTCACTGCTTGGTCCCTGACAGCCGGTAAGTTTTGGTCTTATTACGACCTCCCATGTGCGACAAGTCTACTTTCCGCTGTGGGCTCCCGTTGTGGAGCCCCCGCAGTAAGTTTTGCCCTGTGCTGCCCCTGCCTGTCCACCAAAGCTACACCACAGACAACAGCACCTACCACTGTTAAGAGTTACTTTTACTGGCCATAGTTGTTTTTGTCTCTCCAGCAACCACCACCAGACCCATTGGCATGCCTCCACTGACCTCACCATCCGGATGCGACAGCTGCCTCCGCCTGACCGAGAAAATACCCGAGCTGGAAGGGAGAATATCCATGCTATACCAGATCCGAGATGAAGAACAGATCCTCGACTCTCTGATCACCATGGGCCCTGCTGTCACCACCACAAATGCCGGAGAACTGGACTCGACTGTACCATGTTTAGATGATGCTGGCGCTGCTGCTGCTCAAGCAGCAGACCACTGGACCAAGCTGGGAGCTAAACCCAAGGCCCCAGTTAGTTCCACTCCCAGCCAGAATGAGCCGTGGACTGTTGCCCGCAAGGGTAAACATGGTGGGAAGCTTTCCTACCTCCCCCCTCCACCTCAGTCTGTCCAGCTGAGCAACAAATTTTCCATCCTGGACGAGCAGGACTTTCCTCCACTCGCGGGTCCCCGCATCCCAGCATTGTCCCTGGAGTCTGACGGCCCTTTGTTGCCGCCTCCACTCTCCACAGCGGTGTCCAAGTTGTTTATCCCACCTGTTGACCGTCGCTCTCAACGGCACGTTCCCCCGCAGCGACCCGGTTGCGTGCAGTTCACTCCTCGTCCTGGGGCTAGCTCTCAGGTACAAGCCACCAAACTGGAGAGGTCACGCTCCCGGCGACACACCCCCTCGCCACGAACCAGACATCAACAGTCCACCGGTCATCCTGCAATCCCCCCTCCAGGTCAGACTTCCAAGCCTCCTCCTCTTGCTTCACTGATCATCAGTGATTCCATAGTAAGGAACATTAAAACCAAAACGGCTGCAACATACTGCTTCCCCGGTGCCACGGTCTTGGACATAGTTCGGCACATTCCAACTCTTCTCAGTAAACATCCACAAGCCAGAAATGTTGTCATCCACCTCAGCACTAATGATACCACCAAACAACAGTCCGAGATTTTAAAGCGTGATTTTAACAGTCTCTCTGAAGTTTTAAAGGGCTGCAAAAAATCAGTTTTTATCTCTGGTCCCACCCCGTCCTTCAATCGAGGCATAGGGCGTTTTAGCAGGCTGCTAAGTTTCAACACTTGGCTACAGTCCATCTGCTCCTCACATAATGTAGTTTTCATTGATAACTTCAATCTTTTCTGGGATCGTGCATCATTTTTTAGCAGAGACGGCCTTCATCCCAGCTCACAGGGCAGTCGTGCCCTAGCTGCAAATATTTTTCATTCTACTTTCACCGCCAAGCACACATGACTAACTGCTCCTGCAGCACACCTGGACACAACACTGGTCACTGCATTCAACTCTTCTTCTTCACCGTCAATGACAGTGTCCACCACGCTCACTAGCTCCTCCCACTGGCCTATAAATCCATCTCCTTCAAACACTGATTTACGCAGTTCTCATATTCCTGTTATTGTAACACACAGATCTCACAACAGAACCACGAACAACTCGCACAGAAGTATTAACCATCTATTAAAGATTCAGACAAGTGCTCCAACTTTGGCTCCCAGACTGAACAAGCTTAAAATTGCACTTTTTAATGCGAGATCTATATCCAATAAGACTTTTATTTTAAATGATTTTATCTCATCTGCAAACCTAGATTTTATGTTTTTAACAGAATCTTGGTTGCAATCGCATGATCATGGCCTTCTTGTTGAACGGTGTCCTCCAAACTATGCTTGTTTTAACCAACCCAGAGTCAGTGGTGGTGGTGGTCTAGTGAGTGTTTTTAAGAAAAACTTAAAATGTGTTCAACTAACTTGTGATGATTTCTCTTCCTTTGAAGTTCTCACTTTTAAACTCTGTGGTCTCCATCCAATCATCTTTGCTATAATTTACGCCCCCCAAAACCGCCCGGCAGCTTTTTAACAGAATTTTCTGAATTTTTATCCACCCTTGTTTTAAATTTTGACAGAGTTGTTCTTTGTGGTGATTTTAACATTCATGTCGACGACTCCACTAACATTCACGCCACTGATTTTTTAAACATCACCACTTCTGTTAACTTCAATCAGCATGTGTCTGGGCAAACTCATAACCGTGGTCACACTCTGGACCTTGTGTTTACACTGGGTGTTGAAATATCCAATCAATACAGCTCCACCCAGCACCTTGTCCACTCACTTCCTTAATGAGCAAAGCATCTTAGAGTTCTGTGCACTGTTTGATAATCAAAGTTCACAACTGTCTGAACATTACAATACTAATGATCTGGCCGACTGCTTCAATTCCATCTGCTTGTCTACTCTCAACACCATTGCACCCCTTAAAGTTCAGTCGAAGTCCTCAGCAAGAAAGCAACCCTGGATAAATGATGACATTCCCAGCTGCAAAAGGGAATGTAGGAAAGCTGAGCGCAGATGGAAAAAATCTTTTCTCCATGTTCATTACAACTTTATGAAGGAGTTACTGTTACATTTTAACAAAATGGTTAAGGATGCAAGAACACTTTATTTTTCTGATCTTATTTCCACTCACCAACACAACCCGAGAGTTCCTATCTTTTTATCAGCACTGGAAAATAATAACACTTTTGAAAAGTTTCAGTCTGGTATTCGGAGGTACCACAGCACTGAAACAGCCCTGCTTAAGGTCACAAATGACCTTTTAATGGCTGCTGACGATGGCAAATGTTCAGTTCTTGTTCTCCTGGACCTCAGCTCTGCCTTTGATACAATCGACCACAACATCCTCCTCGACAGACTGAGGCACTGGGCAGGGATTTCTGGTACAGCACTACAATGGTTTTTATCTTACCTATCAAACAGGAAATTCTGTGTCTCAGTTAACAACTACGTTTCCTCTTTTGCGTGTGTTAAATATGGTGTGCCTCAAGGGTCAGTTTTGGGGACAATCTTATTTTCTTTACATACGCTTCCTCTTGGACGCATTATTCAAAGACATGGTGAGTCTTACCATTTTTATGTGGATAATTCGCAAATGTACCTGCTCCTGAGATCCTCAGACCCTGATGTGCTTGATTCACTAAATGACTGCCTGTTGGAAGTACAGGATTGGATGTCACAAAATTTTCCCCAGCTGCACCCTGATAAAACTGAAATTGTGCTGATCGGGCCCCAGCAAATTATTACACAAATCCAACCATCTGCTGGTCCCCTAACAGATCGTATCAATTCTGTTGTGGGGAATCTGGGAGTGTGGTTTGATGCAAATCTAAATTTTGAATATCACACAACAAAGCTTGCGCAGTCATGTTTTTATCATCTGAGAAATATTTCAAAAATACGTTCTATACTATCTTTTAAAGACATAGAAACCATTTTACATGCTTTTATCTCTTCACGACTGGATTTCTGCGACAGCCTTTTTACCTGTTTGAATCAAAAATCTATTAACAGACTTCAGAATGTACAAAACTCAGCAGCCAGACTTTTAACCAGAACTAGGAAACACGATCACATCACTCCTGTTTTAGCATCTTTACATTGGCTCCCTGTATGTTTTAGAATAGATTTTAAGATTTTACTGATGACTTTTAAAGCCCTTAATGGCCTCGCTCCCTCATATATCACTGACCTGTTAGTACCTTACACACCAGGACGTACATTGAGATCCTAGGGCAGAGCTCTCTTGTCTGTTCCACATGCCCGGCTGAAAACTAAAGGGGACAGGGCCTTTTCAGTCAGGGCCCCGAGGCTCTGAAACAGTCTGCCGAGGAAATTAGGTCAGCCGAGTCAGTGATCTCCTTTAAATCTCTTCTTAAGACACACTTTTATCGGAGAGCCTTTACTGATTTTATCTAAGTTTGAACTGTTTTGCACTGTTTTTATTTCTTAAAATGTTTTTATTTTCCTATTTTGCGCTGTACCGTTTTATTTCATCTGTTTTTAGCTGTTGTATTGACTCTTGATCCTGTCTGTTTTATTTTGTTGCCTTTGTGAAGCACTTTGTAATGTGAATTTTGAAAAGTGCTCTATAAATAAAGATTATTATTATTATTATTATTATTATTATTATTATTTATTATTATACCATTAAGTTACTTTAATTATGTTACTTTGATGTTTTAGTTTGGACTATGTCCCACCTGCCAACATGGAGGGGGCGGGGCTTATGACCTATACTACAAACAGATATGATGCAGATGCAGATCCAGATGTTTTTCGCTCTCACTCATGTCGTCCATTTTCGCTCACTGACTCCATGTTTGACAAGAATTAAGCAGTAACTCAGATGTCAGACAGCGTTTGACCACCTCAGTTTATTTACAGAAACACTTTGAACACGATGCAGAAGAAGAAGAAGAAGAAGAAATACTCCAAAAACTACAAAAGAAAAAAGATTAAAAACACATACTCACACACACACACACCTCTCTCTCTCTCTCCCCTCACACACACACACACACACACACACACACACACACACACAACACACACACACAGTTCACACTGTTACACACTGAGCATGCAGCATCAGAGTTAATACAGTACAGTACAATATCCATCATAGTAGAAAAAGCTGAGTGGATATGAAGGAGCTGATTATTGATAATTGATTATTGATTCTGCAGAGTGCGAACATGGTGGACAGGAAACAGCAACAACTCTGTTTGACCTTTGATCTTTGGATTTTATTTTTACACACAGAACTGAAAAAGATGTAAACATGTTTGTTTTATTGTTGGATACTTTGATTATTAATTATTTCTTTTTCATTTCTGTTTCTGCAGGAAAATCCAAAAACCAAATGATCAATAAACCAGAGGAGCTTCAGACAAACTCAGACTGATACAAACCTTTCGGTTCATTCAAAGTTTCAGTCATTTAGAGTAAAAGTAAGGAGATCACATCAATACTAATTATAACTCAGCAGTTTGATTAAATGTTGGTCTTTCTTTAAAATGACAAAAAAGTTTGGTGTGGACCTGCGTTCATGTCCACAGGTCTCATTTTAATGACAGAAAAAAGAGTTTACACTCTAAAATTACACCCATGAAGGCAAATTCTGATGTTTTTAGATGAAATATCTTAAACTTTTACAGTTTTTAGTATAAATAAAAGAACAAATTAAAATAGAATGGATTCATTGTCTGATTGATTTATCTGACCGTATTGTAGATTGAAGAAAATTGTACAGAGTTTGCTTGGTTCATGTCAACAGTCATATTTATGTGAATTTGGGGGTTTTAAGACTGATTGATATATTTTAAAATTAAATATCCCTGACTGGACATTTTCTAAAAGGAATTTATATTTTCCACCATAACGACATTTGTGCACATATTTAAACTATATTTAGACCAGACTGTAGGGAGATCAGACTGACACTAAAAATACTTGATTACTTTAACAAATAAATACAATTTGAAATGTTGGTATTTTCTTAAATACTTTGAAGATTGTACAGAGTTTGGTTGTTGGCTCGTCTAAATGTGATGAGGTGGGTGGGCTTCACATCAACTCACAACAGGTGCAATCAGACATTAGAACCTGAATAAATTAAATAAATCCAATTTTCAAGAATGCAATTTTAATATAATTAGTCACTTAGCTCATGAGCTAACATTAGCATGACACAGCGATCTGCTTCATTATTCTGCTCATTCTCAGTGTAGTAATTTAATATCATGATATCATGTTAGTCAACAGAAGTTTGACTTATTTGTCTTATTACTTATTTGTCTTAATCTAATAGAAGACAAAATCAGTCTCTATACTTGAATTCTACTGAATTCAAATCTACCAAATGTAGTTTAAAATATTTTGGATGTAAATGCTCCTGTGACTAAATCCTTTTATGAGCCAAAGCTCATAAATAAGCACATTACCAACATCACAAAACAATAAGAAAATAATAATACCTTAAAAAAACAATAAAAGGTTTGGACTCAGTGCTGAAAATGCCACATTATTCAGCCTAGATCTACTGACAAATTATTTGCTAGCTTGTTAACATTATTAGCGTTCCAATCTGTAACCAATTCATTCTTTTAGCCACAAATTAGCATATTAGCTTGTTGAAAACCTGCTATCTTGTGGCTAAAGGAGTAGATAAGGATTGCTAACAAAGCTAACAGTCTGTGCAGCAACCTTGTCCTGCTGTTTCCTGTCCCGTCTGTAAGAAAAGCGTCCGGTGGTGAACGTGCTGTCAGTGCTGCAGGTTTCAGAACAGAGACCTCCAACCAGTCCTGGACCGTCTGAAACCAGAACCTCCAACCAGTCCTGGACCGTCTGAAACCAGAACCTCCAACCGGTCCTGGACTGTCTGAATCCAGACCCAGGAGCCCAAACATTCAAACCATCTGTCTGAGAGAATATCAAGAAGGAAAATCATGGAATCATCTGACGGCTGGACGTCTCTGCTCTGATTCTTGAGGATAAATACGGAGCTGCCACACGTTCCCACTGAATGTGGTAAAAACGGGAAACACATCATCAGAGCGACAGAGTAACGTGAAATCTGCATTAAGATGAATTTTTAAGTTTCAAGCATTAAACACCAAAAGTTCTATAAAATGACATCTCAGATATGTGCAGCGTCCCCACCGCTCAAACCACAAATAAAGAAAACTTTCAAGTGTCGTAACAGGTCAAAGTGGAGCTTTAGAAAACACAGACTAGTTTACTGTAGAAAACAGCCATTCACTCTGCAGGATGCGCCATCTGGAGGCCGACTCAGGTCACACTCAGGTTAGAGAGGGGGCGGGGCTGAAACTGACTGTCAACATTTAGAGCCAAACCTGAGAGAATATTCACTCAATTTAATCACAAGAAAGTCTTTTAGTTTTGAAATTTCACTTGAAAACCTCATACTATTAGTGGCAATTAAAATAAATCTGTGGTGTTGTTATAATAAGCTCATGTGTTTAAATCTGTGCAGCTGTCAGCAGGTAAACTGAATTTTGGGAGTAAAGATCTCTGATTCCTTAACCATGAGACATCATCATTGTTTTCTTAAATACTCTTAAATCGTATAGGGTTTGGTTGTTGGCTTGTCAGTCCCTCATCAGGTGGAGTTTAACTTTGACTCACATCTCTGTATTGATTTAATGTGAAATCACACATTAAAAAGAATAAATTCAAACAGTTTGACATAACGAGTCAGCTAGCTCACTAGCTAACATTAGCGTAACACAGCTATCTGTTTTTTCTTTCTGTTCATTCTCACCTTGTTGATTTCATATAAAATTTAAAAGGCTCACAGCTTTAATCCTTAACAATGTGTTTTATAAAATTATTATTACATGTAAAAATTCACATGAAAAGATTTCAGTGTGTGTATCAGAACATTTTCGACATGTTAACGAAACCGTCAAGACAGTGCGCTTGTACCTGACTCCGCCCCTATTATAGCCCTGCCCTTTACAGTTTTGCAGGTCAAAGGTCAGTTTAAACAGCCATACGTTGACCTTTAACCTGTTCGGTTCAGCCTCCTCAGGTCCAAGTGTTTCCTGATCCGGGACACCAGATGGTGCCGAGATGTCAAGTAAAATAAAAGGCAGCGGGCGGCGCTGTGGCAAACACATTCAGCGGTTGCTAAGGGAACTGGTGTCACATGTTATAATGCATCATATCATCATACTAACAAAAGAATAAAGCTAATAATACACAATGTGTTGTCTACAGGGTGACTCACACACAGCTAGCACTGGATGTCTGATTCAAACATTAAAAAGCTTTAAATATACAAACGCCATATATCCAGAATAATAATCATAATTAATAATTAATAATAATATCATCATCATAGTAAGAATCTGATTGTACAAAGTTCTACATTCTCCCGACGGTAAAAAGCTGCTGAAAGCCTCTGAGACGAACACAACGGGGCAAAAATCGCAGAATATCGAAGATGGCATCGCTGCGTTTTGTTAGCTTGTGGCTAGCACACACCATCGCTCTCAGCGAGGAACGCTAACAATGCTATCAAGTCCGAGTCAAGTCACTGGAGGGCTGGAAAACAACATGGCAGCCGCAAATGCCAAACAAAACGCAGCAGAGACCGAAGGCGGAACACGAAACACAAAGTCAAGTCCTGCATGCAGAAAATCACATTGTCTGTACAGAAAGTAAATGCCATCGATCAGGAGGAAGAATACGAACGCTCCAACAGAAGTCCAATCACAAATCTGACATTTTTACAATGCTGCCATCACCACAAAACCTCATATCTCCTGGAGAAGATCTCACAAACTGACCTGTGAGTGGGCGGAGTCATGATTCACTCCACAATCCAGGGTTTTAATTTTTCATGTTAAAAATGATTAAATTAGAGATATGAGGTTTCCCCACACTGCCAACAGACCAACACGACAAGAACGCCAGAATCAGGTTGTCCTGATGGATGGAGGCTCAGAAGAGACAAAAACCAGCCTCTCTAATGTCTTAAAAACATAAATGAATAATGAATTAAAAAATATATAATATATGATCAAACCCTCACTTTCTGTTTTTGTTTTGGCACATTTAACCTCACATTTTATATTTTACCCTCGTGACATTTTCTTTCTACAGTGAGATTCATCTGTGAGAACAGAGCAATAGAATATGATAGAATCTGATTGGCTGATCGTTTGACTACTTTGGTGCAGTTTTATTTTTTCCTGATGAACGTACGTGGTGGCAGAATTAAACATTATCCAATAAATGAAGCTGCATTTTTATGTCCATTTCAAGTAAATGTGCCATCTCTGCATGAGCGAGCCTGCAGGTGCAGGAGTGAGCTGGCTGGTGCACCTGTGGAGCGAGCCTGCAGGTGCACCTGTGGAGCGAGCCTGCAGGTGCAGGAGCGAGCCTGCTGGTGCACCTGTGGAGCGAGCCTGCAGGTGCAGGAGTGAGCCTGCTGGTGCACCTGTGGAGCGAGCCTGCAGGTTCAGGAGCGAGCCTGCAGGTGCACCTGTGGAGCGAGCCTGCAGGTGCAGGAGCGAGCCTGCAGGTGCAGGATTGAGCCTGCTGGTGCAGGAGTGAGCCTGCTGGTGCACCTGTGGAGCGAGCCTGCAGGTGCAGGAGTGAGCCTGCAGGTGCAGGAGCGAGCCTGCTGGTGCACCTGTGGAGTGAGCCTGCAGGTGCAGGAGTGAGCCTGCAGGTGCACCTGTGGAGCGAGCCTGCAGGTGCAGGAGCGAGCCTGCTGGTGCACCTGTGGAGCGAGCCTGCAGGTGCAGGAGCGAGCCTGCAGGTGCAGGGTGAACCTGCTGGTGCAGGAGCGAGCCTGCTGGTGCACCTGTGGAGTGAGCCTGCAGGTGCACCTGTGGAGCGAGCCTGCTGGTGCACCTGTGGAGCGAGCCTGCTGGTGCACCTGTGGAGCGAGCCTGCAGGTGCACCTGTGGAGCGAGCCTGCTGGTGCACCTGTGGAGCGAGCCTGCTGGTGCACCTGTGGAGCGAGCCTGCAGGTGCAGGAGCGAGCCTGCAGGTGCAGGAGTGAGCCTGCTGGTGCAGGAGCGAGCCTGCTGGTGCACCTGTGGAGTGAGCCTGCAGGTGCACCTGTGGAGCGAGCCTGCTGGTGCACCTGTGGAGCGAGCCTGCAGGTGCACCTGTGGAGCGAGCCTGCAGGTGCACCTGTGGAGCGAGCCTGCTGGTGCACCTGTGGAGCAAGCCTGCAGGTGCAGGAGTGAGCCTGCAGGTGCAGGAACGTGTCTAAAACGGGCAGAAAAATGTGCCATGTAGTGCGAGAGGAGCGCACACCAGGTGCACCGTTCAATAGGAAAACAATAGTTTTAGTAAGTCTGGTACGTTTGGTTTTGTAGCTTATTATTAATACTAATTAAGGATAATTAATAATACTTCAAATGCCTCAAAGCTTATTATAATAATTGAATATAATAATATAACAATAAACATATTTGTTCAGCTGTTAATGAGCCTTTAATGTGCAAATTTAAAAAAATCTAAAATAAAATAGCAGGATAGTTTTTGTTTGTAAAACCATTCTCAGCAATGATAATGATTAAATAATGATAATTATTCTTCTTAATAATTCATGGATTCATTTAAATCTTCGACTCTTCAGGGGTTTTTGTCTCCTCTGGGACTCCATGCCAATGAGTTTTTTGGGTTGTTGGACTTCAGTCCCCGTGACAGATGATGAGTGATTGTGTCGGTGATTCTGATTGGCTGTCTGAGTGTTGCATGTGTGCAAAAGTTCAAAAGTTAAGAAGACAATCAAGAGTCAGTTTTAGATGAATTCAGATCATGAGCTGATTCTGCTGAGGCACTGACAGCTTCAATTAAAAACATTCTGAATGATTCTTAATTCATTTGACCTGTTTTGATGCTTTTTTAAAGGTTCAAAAATCTAATTAGACGTAATTTTATTTTGGATTGTGGCGCTAAAACAAAATCTGAGAGAATCATTTGTCTTATTTCCTTCTTTTTTCCTTTTCCTGTTTCCTCGTCTCCTCTTCCTCTCCTCTTCCTCTGTCAGGAGATCATCTGAACATGGGAAGTTTCTTCCTCTGATGAAGCTCAGACTGGAGCGCAGGCAGGCAGCAGGCAGGCAGCTTGTTAAGGCCCTCATCGTTAGGATGCCTGGCGGGGGTCAGGTGGGGGTCAGGTGGGGTTCAGGTGGGGTTCAGGTGGGGTTCAGGTGGGGTCAGGTGGGGTTCGGGGGTGCAGGTGTGGCTGTTCATGGAAGATCACAGGTGGGAGGGTGGTGGAAGCTTGTTGAGCTCTCTGAGCTCGATGGAAGCAGAGAGATGAGTCCAACATCCAAAACTCATCATCAGTTTTCAGCTTTTCATGAACTGATTAATTATTAAATATTCTATATTAAATACTAAATATTACATTATTATTATTATTATTATTATTATTATTATTATTACATTTACTGTAGTTACAGAAGATTTAGTTTCTGATCAGAAACATCATCATCCTCAGATGAAGACCTGATCTTACAGTTAAAGGTTTTTCATCAAATAATTCCAGAAGTTTGAGATTAAATACACTCAAATTTGAATATATTATAATTAATAAATCAATAAATGATTTTTTCAGACATTCAGCAGTCAGATGTTGGGAAGTAAAATTTTATTTCTGTTTTTGTTGGTTATTATTGTGAATTAATGATGTTTAGTTTATATGTTTTTTAGCTGGGAAATTTTTTAAAAAAGAGAGAAAATATTATTGAACCATCAAGTTAAATATTAAAAATCTAAATATTTTTTGTTATTCATTGTTTGGTAACCACAGCTACTCCTATGAGATAATATATATCTTTATATGTTACTCAAGTCAGTTATATTCACTATCAGGTGGAATCTCCTGGAAGCAAAAATATTAATTTCTTTTATATTCATGGGGTAATAAAAACCTTCTGGTGCCTGAAAATTCATTAAAAAACTTTTAATCAACACAGAAATCCATTAACTTTTCATTAATTAATGAGGTAATGAGCCAAAATTTGCTCATAATTATTGGTGCTTTTCATGGTGACTGTTAAATTTAATTTCAGTATTTTAATTAAATGGGATACTAATGAATATCTTAATGAATTGTAATATGTCATATTTTCACTGAATAATTTCCACTTAAAACTTCTTAATACATTATAATCCATTCATTTATGAATTCATACCTTGACTTGTCTTTAAAAAGTTCACATTAAAGAAGATCTGTGAAAAGGTTTTAATGATTCAAAAAATATTAAAATCTCCTTCATACAGTCCGGTCAATAATGTGTTAAATATCTGATTACTGAGTAAGAATTCAATTCAAATCTCATTAATCTGCAGCTGAAAATAAATCCATCCATGTTTTCACACCAATAACTCATCATTAATATTATTGTCAGATAAATATTAACAATGTGTTTGTTAAGAGGAAAGTCCTGACGCTCCTACAATCTGTTTCATTTGTTAATAAAAAGCTTTTGAAATGAGGTCTTTGGTGTGTTTACGGGGAAGTAGGGAAGTGATTAAGAGCTAATTAAAAGTTAATTAAGGGCTAATTAAGGGCTAACTATGATCTAATTAAGCACAAATACTTAATGATTAATTAAGGATTAATTAAAGGTATCTGAAGGGTTTGTTGTTGTGAAGGAGGCTGGAGATAAGAGGTTTTCACATGTTAGTACATGTGAAGCTGATTGGCTGATCAGGAGGGGGCGTGGCTGAAGCAAAGTCCAGACGAGCTGAAAAGAGGAAGCTGATTGGTTGATTGGTTGTGCAGTTTACTGCTCTCTGGCCGCGCCCTCCTCCTCCTCCAAACTAAATCCTGAATGGTTGGTGTCAGACGCCTGGCCTGCTGTCAATCAATCAGTTGTCATGTGACTGTGGCCCCTTCAAAGACCCGCCTACTCTGGAAGTTAACTGGACGGACAAAAAAGACATGAAAAAACACAAATAACAAAATTTACTCAAGATGCTCCTTTACTCAAGATTATGGGATGTTTGAGACACATTTATAGTTTTTAAACTCAACAAGACAACACTTATAATAACATAATGTTGGCAATTCAAGAACTGATGAAGAAAGAAAAGCTCTGACCTGTTATTAACACGTTCACACCTGGTATTAACACGTTCACAACTGTTATTAACACGTTCACACTGTATTAACACGTTCACACCTGGTATTAACACGTTCACACCTGGTATTAACACGTTCACACCTGTTACTAACACGTTCACACCTGTTATTAACACATTCACACCTGGTATTAACACATTCACACCTGGTATTAACACGTTCACACCTGTTAACATGTTCACACCTGTTATTAACACGTTCACACCTGTATTAACACATTCACACCTGTTATCAACACGTTCACACTTGTTATTAACAGGTTCACACCTGGTATTAACACGTTCACACCTGTTATTAACACATTCACATCTGTTATTAACACATTCACACCTGTTATTAACACACTCACACCTGTTATTAACTCACTCACACCTAATATTAACACATTCACACCTGGTATTAACACGTTCACACCTGGTATTAACACGTTCACACCTGTTATTAACACGTTCACACCTGTTATTAACACGTTCACACCTGGTATTAACACATTCACACCTGTATTAACACTTTCACAACTGTTACTAACACGTTCACACCTGTTATTAACACATTCACACCTGTTATTAACACGTTCACACCTGTTAACATGTTCACACCTGTTATTAACACGTTCACACCTGTATTAACACATTCACACCTGTTATCAACACGTTCACACTTGTTATTAACAGGTTCACACCTGTTATTAACACGTTCACACCTGTTATTAACACATTCACATTTGTTATTAACACATTCACACCTGTTATTAACACACTCACACCTGTTATTAACTCACTCACACCTAATATTAACACGTTCACACCTATTATAATGCCTTCACACCTGTTATTAACACGTTCACACCTGTATTAACACATTCACACCTGTTATCAACACGTTCACACTTGTTATTAACAGGTTCACACCTGTTATTAACACACTCACACCTGTTATTAACTCACTCACACCTAATATTAACACGTTCACACCTATTATTATGCGTTCACACCTGTACTAACACATTCACACCTATTATTAACACATTCACATCTATTATTAACACGTTCACACCTGTTATTAACACCTTCACACCTCTATTAACACATTCACACCGGTTATTAACACATTCACACCTTTATTAACACATTCACACCTGTTATCAACACGTTCACACCTGTTATTAACATGTTCACACCTGTTAACACGTTCACACCTGTTATTAACATGTTCACACCTGTTATTAACAGGTTCACACCTGGTATTAACATGTTCACATCTGTTATTAACACGTTCACACCTGTTATTAACACATTCACACCTGTTATTAACTCATTCACACCTATTATTAACACGTTCACACCTGTTATTAACACATTCACACCTGTTATTAACACATTCATACCTGTTATTAACACTACACACCTGTTATTAACACATTCACACCTGTTATTAACACATTCACACCTGTATTAACACATTCACACCTGTTATTAACTTTGTCACACCTGGTGTTAACACATTCACATCTGGTGTTAACACATTCACACCTGTTGTTAACACGTTCACACCTATTATTAACATGTTCACACCTGGTATTAACTTGGTCACACTTGTTATTAACACATTCACACCTGTTGTTAACACGTTCACACCTATTATTAACATGTTCACACCTGGTATTAACTTGGTCACACTTGTTATTAACACATTCACACCTGTTGTTAACACATTCACACCTATTATTAACATGTTCACCTGGTATTAACTTGGTCACACTTTATTAACACATTCACACCTGTTGTTACACATTCACACCTGTTGTTAACACGTTCACACTATTATAACATGTTCACACCTGTATAACTTGGTCACACTTGTTATTAACACATTCACACCTGTTGTTAACACATTCACACCTTTGTTAACACATTCGCACTTTGTTAAAATGTTCACACCTGGTGTTAACATGTTCACACCTGGTGTTAACATGTTCACACCTGTTATTAACTTGGTCACACCTGGTGTTAACACGTTCACACCTGGTGTTAACACATTCACACCTGTTGTTAACACATTCACACCTGTTGTTAACACATTCGCACCTGTTGTTAAAATGTTCACACCTGTTGTTAACGTATTCACACCTGGTGTTAACACGTTCACACCTGTTATTAACACGTTCACACCTGTTATTAACGTGTTCACATCTGGTGTTAACACGTTCACACCTGTTATTAACGTGTTCACATCTGGTGTTAACACGTTCACACCTGGTGTTAACACATTCACACCTGTTACTAACACATTCACACCTGTTGTTAACGTGTTCACACCTGTTGTTAACACGTTCACACCTGGTGTTAACACGTTCACACCTGGTATGGTTCAAACTGATCTCTGACCTGTTCTTACTTGTTGAGTGTGGAAGGGGAGCCTGAGCGGTGGAAATGGACAATCTGCCACTTGCCATCACGGCGGTGCCACACCCTGGTCTCCTCTGATTGGGCAGTGCGAGGTGTCCCATTGGCGTCGATGTACTGCGTCACTCTAATGTAAGCGATACAGGCGGCTTCGTCCCCGACCAGGTGGATGTGAGGGTTCAGGATGGTGGTGTGGACAGGTTTACTGTTCTTAGACCACACTAAGGAGAGATGAGCACAGTTACCTGGACAGGTGGGACCATTGGGACCACGACTGGAGACAGGTGGACACCAGTCTCATACATTATAAACAGTCAAACATGCAGGAAGTGTGGTTCAACTTACAGTTTTCAAAATAAAAGCGGTGGAAGTCTAGGCCTTCGACCAGATTCCCCAATGCCTCTGGCTCGAATGCCGTCACAGCAGGGTCACACATTTTACTGAGAGGACAGTGAGAATTTCACAATAAGAGTCTTATTGAGGAAATAAGAAGGATTAAAAGGATATTCCCCCCGCCATTTACACCATGTTTTTTAGCCAAAATGTCAACTGTAGCCTCTGACTCGAGCCAGATGCACAAGAGATCTCACAATATTTTCATACAATTTACAAAGTCTCGCGATACATCGACGCCATGTTTACATGCTACCTGCTACATGCTACAGTTGACATTTCAGCTAAAAACATGGTGTAAATGGTGTCTTTTGTGGTTAAATTTTAATGTCGTGGCTCATGGACACTTGGATTACACCACACGAGCAGGATGGAGACATTTTGTGTTTGTTTTGTGTTCTTTTTTTAACATTTTATCCGTGGTCTCCATTCACTGCCATTGTACTGGATTTGGCTGCAACCCTGTTTTCTGCTGAAACTCCAGGATTGTTTAGTGAACTGAAGATCTTCACCCATCATCACATCAGCATAGAGGTGAGGACATACTGAGTGGATGATTATTCTGCAGTGGAATATCGCTTTAAAACATTCACACCTGATATTAACACGTTCACACCTGGTATTAACATGTTCACACCTGGTATTAACACGTTCACACCTGGTATTAACACGGTTGCACCTGGTAAGGACCACCTACTCAACTGACATGGTCATTGAACTAGTAACCACAATATTCCCAAACTCCCTTTAAAAATCACACTATTTTGGGAGTTACTGAGTAAGGGAAAATTAATAAACTGAATTAAACATTTAAACAATTATATTAATATATAATAGTTAATATTTTTATTTTGAGTCATCTTGTTAATGTTCTACATGAAGTTCTTTCTTTCTTTGCGCAAAAAACATTGAGCCTCATGCAAGAACCACTCATACGAACAGATTTGTTCTTTAGTGGTACGTTCAGGCATACGAGTGATTTAAAAGAACTTGTCGCATTCACCATTTTATTTAGAGTTTTCTTGCAGATACAAACACAGTTTCCAAGTGGTCCAGACCTGTCGTAGAGTCATGTGATGTCAGTCTGCTGGTAAACAAACTGAAGTTTTTTGCGAATGACTGAATATTTCATTAGTCTGAAGACATTTTGAGTTTGAAAAATAAATTCCACTTCATAATTACGTTGACATTATCCTGTTTGACTACATTTCAAATGATAATATAATTATAAATTTACATATAAAGCCTCTCATCCTTCAATCAATGATCTATTATTACCTGCTGTCAGGTGTGTTGGTCATATATCTGCACATGTAGGTTTATAAAGTCTGTGTCCAGGTGAATGTCCTCACTTATTCTGTCCTCTTAACTCTCTCCTCCTGCTGCAGTCATCGATCGCCCCTTACTGTCGCTGTGGCAAGTCGTTTTTTTCACATAAGTCATTTTCATATTGAGACTTTTCTTCTTTATTTCAGTGACACTCCGACCCTCAGGTAACACGGTATTAACAGCACTCACTTTTCCCGTTTATTTGCTTTAGCAGGTCTTTTAATTCCACTGCTGACGCTGTTAAAATGACAGATTGTCCTCTATGGATCTCTGAAAACAGGACGTCAAACTCTGAACTCATGAAGTTCTTCTTTTTTCTCTTCGATTGCATTTTCATGAATGAGCTCTTTCCGACATGTGGAGCAGGAAGTGCAGCCTTATATGGTACTACTGGGGCCTTAATTATACTTATTTACAAGTCTCATGCACGTGCACTCAAATACGCACAGGAGGATCATTTACACGTTTTTCTGAAGTTACGAGCGTTTGTTGAATCTGACGTGGCGTGTTCGTACGAGGCCTTTGTAGGAAAAAAAGTGAGAGAAATTTAAGATAAGAATACCAAAATGTTCTTGCATGATGTTTCTGTTTGTTCCAGCTTGTTGGCTAAGTTACTCAACTACTGATGGGCTGTTGTCATACAGAGGTGAAGAACAGGAAGTGACATCTGATCACATGTGGTCACTGACATGTATGTGGAGATGCTCTGAAATGACAGCTGTGAACAGGGTGTGTGTGTGTTGTGTGTGTGTGTGTGTGTGTGTGTGTGTTACATACGTGTAGCTCTCAAAGTCTCCGTTGCTGATCGCCTCGATGAGCTGCTCAGTGACTTTAATGATGTCCTGTTTCCTCACTGACACAGAGAGAGGAGAGAGACAGACAGAGAGCAGACAGAGAGACGGACAGACAGACGGAGAGACAGACGGAGAGGCAGACGGAGAGGCAGACAGAGAGGCAGACAGAGAGACAGACAGAGAGGCAGACAGAGAGGCAGACAGAGAGGCAGACAGAGAAGCAGACAGAGAGGCAGACAGAGAAGCAGACAAGTATCATGTCAGTTGTATTGTCTAGCTTCTCAGCATGAACAGTCGTATGCTGTTATGTGTGTTTTAGTTATGAGTGTGTCATGTGTGAGTGTGTTGTGGTGTGTGTTGTGCGTATGTGTGTGTGTGGTGTGTGTGTATGTGTTGTGTGTTGTGTGTGTAGTGGTATGTGTGTGTGTGTGTGTGTGTGTGTGTGTGTGTGTGTGTGTGTATGTGCGTGTGTGTGTGTGTGTGTGTGTTGTGTGTTGTGTGTATGTGTGTGTGTGTGTGTGTGTGTGTGTGTATGTGGTGTGTGTGTGTGTGTGTGTGTGTGTGTGTGTGTATGTGCGTGTTGTGTGTGTGTGTGTGTGGTTGTGTGTAGTGGTGTGTGCGTGTGTGTGTGTGTGTGTGTGCGTATGTGTGTGTGTGTGCGTGTGTGTGTGTTGTGTGTGTGTGTGCGTGTGTGTGTGTGTGTGTGTGTGTGTGTTGTGTGTGTGTATGTGCGTGTTGTGTGTGTGTGTGTGTGTGTGTGTGTGTGTGTGTGTGTGTGTGTGTGTGTGTGTGTACCTCGGGTGTCTTCATCCTCAATGGTGGTGTTTGTGCTCTCAGATGATTCCTACAACAACACGATGAGTCACAGTAATGTTAGAATGTGATTTGCCCACACAAACAAACAAACAAACAAACAAACAAACAACAGGATGTCTGCAGCTCATTCTCAGCTGTCACAAACAGCTTCTGATTGGCTGCCAAACCTCACCAAAGAAATCTGAGCCTATCGGAGGGCGATGACCCTGGTCTCTGAAGTGTTTCAGTGTTTAATCAGACAGGCTGCAGACATGCTCTCTGCTGTGTGAGGCTAAATGCTAACGTCAGCATGCTAACATGAGGAGCCTCATCTGCACTGCACATGTAACACATATAACATGATTATGGGCCTGAAAGGCATTTATAGTGTTTTTCAGTCTAAACATTTAGTTCATGGTGTCACAAACTTGATGTAATTCACCAAATAAATAACAGTACAATAACACAAAATAAGTTTTACATAAACAAGTTTATAGTTTATAGACTCATACATCTGTGTCACATTTCTAACGTAGGTTTAAATAAAGAATTTATAGGTGATGTCATGTTCAAAACTGTAGCAAAGGTTTGTCGTAGGCAACATTGCTACGAATACCATGACCTGGATGACTGAGAACCTTCACAGACATGACTCCTCCTCTATATCACAGCAGTGCATTTTGCTGTTGCTGTTCATTTTAAAGCTGCATGTTTGCACTTCTTTCATGGCTGAATTTTCGTCATATCACGTCTGACTGTTAAGGGGCGGGGCCCATTTTGATAATCTTGCATCGCAGCCTGGTGCTGACTTGTTACGCTGCTGGTTCTCCACAGAGATCAGCAGGAAGTGAGACGTCTCACTCATTAGTTACCACCATCGTCAGCTGGTCTGGATGGTGTCTGTGTATATACACACAGTAGATACATTATATTAACAATTAAATCAATTCATTCATAAATTAAATGAGACCATCTTATTCCCCAGACCACAGACGAACATGCAGTCACTTCAGTTCATCAGTACACAAGTTGTTTAACTACATGTTTAATCATCGTCACACTGTGTCCAGAACACATTTTTAAAAAGTCTTAATCAATAATCATCTGAATTAGTGATGTTAATGTCTGTGAAGGTTCTTAGTCATCCAGGTCCTGGTGTTCATATCAAGGTTTGTCGTAGGCGACTGGACTTGATCGAGTTGTTGAAGACGTTTCTCATCCAAGAAGCTTCTTCAGTTCTGACTGACTGGTTTGGGAGTTCAGGTATTAAACCTCTGTGTGGTCGTTAACACCTAGAGGGGGCATGTGTCTCAAGTGCCCACCCTTCCATTGTGTGGACCTTGAGGGTCACCTGGGAGGAGGTGTGAATGAGAGTCGTTAAGGTCCCTGCCACCATGTGACTTGTTGGAGTCACATGATTTCAGGTGTGTACCCAACTGTCTGGGGAGTGATCTTAAGACTGCATTGTATGTGGCAGATAAATTATGTCTTAGACCACCTCCTCTGTTGAGAGATGGCCTCTCCAGGTTCTTCAACCGCTGCATAAGTGCATGGCTCAACACAGGAGAGCCAGTTCCTCAGGTCAGGACATAGCAGTCCATCTACACCTGAAAGCTAAAGGACTCTTTTGAAGATGACAATGTCCATATTTTGACCAGGGAAGACAGATGGTTTGAGAGAGGAGTGAAAGAAGCCATTTTTGTTAACCTGGAAAGACCATCTCTCAATACCTGAACTCCCAAACCAGTCAGTCAGAACTGAAGAAGCTTCTTGGATAGAAACGTCTTCAACAACTCTATCAAGTCCAGTTGCCTACGACAAACCTTGATACGCATAGTGATGCTAATGTTTTTTTTCCCCTGAGTTGATGACAGAGGAGGCTCAGAGCTGCACATGTGCAGTAACGACCAGACAGTCTGTTGTTTACCATGTTTGCTGCATTAGTGTAGCGTGTTAGTATCCTAACACTGGCTAATTATCAGTAAACAGGATCACCACAGTTATAACAACAACAACAGCAACAACAACAACAATAATAATAACAATAATAATAAAGTGGTCACCTTGACTCCGTCGGCCTTCTTGTTGCTTCCACTCTTTCCTCCTGAACGAGGGATGAGAATGAAGAGAAAGAGAAACAGCAGAGTGAGAAAGAACGGAACAAACGCAGAGAAGAGGAGAGATGGCATCGTGCACCGCTGCCTCTGAGCCAACCAGAGAGAAGCTGACAGGAAACACTTCAAAATAAAGTGATCCCAAGGAATAAAAAGTTTTAAAGTAAAAAAAAAGAAGAAACAAACAAAAAGAAAATGGAAGTATATAAAGTGTAAAAATTAGTTCACAGAGAAGAAGAATTAAAAGATCCAGTCTGTGACTCTGTCAGTGTGCAGCCACAGACAGATTCAGGAGTCCAACAGACAGACGGACAGACAGACAGGCTGGTGGAGTCACATGGAGGGTTGGGGGGATGGGGGGTGTGGTGGGGGGGTCAGTCAGAGAGAGCTGAGGCCAAATTTAGTTGCAGCTTCTGATAGTTGGAGAGCAGAAACACAGAGACACATTCCTGAGTGTTCACACACACACACACACACACACACACACACACACACACACACACACACACAACACACACACACACACAACACACACACCAGAGTTCAGCTGCTGCAGCTTCACACACACTGAACTTCATAAATATAATTTAATAACACTCCAACAAACAATTCTTGGTTCCAATAAACATAAAGAAATATTCAGAAGTAAAATGTAACTGAAGTAGATAGATAGATAGAATAGATAGATAGTACTTTAGATAGTACTTTATTGATCCCAAACTGGGAAATTCTTAAAGTATTAGTACTTAAAATCAAAAGTTTATTTATCCAAAAAAGTGAACATAAGGTGAATATCTTTAGTATAAACTGAACGTAAACAAATCAAGTTTGTATCAACTGAATCAAATCTGACGGAAAGTTTTTAATTTATTCACATTGACTCAACATGACAGAAAAACACTGGATTAAGATATTTTTTAATTAAAAAGTCCAAATTCTCTGATTTCAGCTTCTTAAATGTGAATATTTTCTGGTTTCTTTCCTCCTCTCTGACAGGAAACTGAAGATCTTTGAGTTGTGGACAAAACAAGACATTTGAGGACGTCATCTTGGACTTGGAAACATTTTCTGACATTTTATGGACCAAACAACTAACTGATTAGTGGAAAAATTATTGCCAGATTGATCACTAGTTGAAAAATGGGTCCAAACATGTGAAAACTGGTGGAGCACGCAGACGTACGTGAGATTGTGATCCTTGGATTACGGTACCGACTACATTTTTTAACAGGTATTTAGTCATTTTATCAGATTACATTTTTAAAGTAATCCTCTCAACCAAAGCTTTCTTTTTTAAATTAAATTTAGTGCTGTCCATTATTTATTATCATTATATTTTATAACTGTATAACATCTATATATTCTTTTATTTTACATTTCACTTTTATTTTACGTAACAATAAAGCTGAGATATATTAAAATAATAAGTTCTACTGTTAAACCTGTCTGTCTGCCTGCCTGTCTGTCTCTCTCGGTGGTTTCCAGTCTATCTATAGATCTGTGGGATCCTGAGTGTGTTTGAAACTTTACAACAGCTGCTACACACACACACACCACTCAGTGTTAACCTGTTAATTGTGTGTGAGCCCGCAGCTGATTGGTTGAGCTCTGAGTGTTTAACCCTCTGCTACTGTAACACAGAGCTGCAGGTCAAAGGTCAAACTCCACAAATCACACAGGTCATGTGGCCCCCTGACGACCAATAGGAAGCCAGGAATCTGTTGACAGTGATGATAACGTTCTTCTCTCGTGACCTCCTCCATCATGGAGGATCTTCAGTCCTTTAAATTTATCTTGAGGAGACGAAGAGACGAGGAGACAAGGTGAGAGTGAGGACACATAGGTGTTGTCTTTAAGGTTTTATGAGTATTGTCTGGTTGGACAGGTGATACAGCTGCAGGACATCATCAGTTACCAACGTCACTTCAGACTGTGGAGACGAAGGTGTCCTCCATCCTCACATCTGTGTGGAGAGTTAACGTAGTGAGACACACCTGGACACACAACCTGTGACCTGTGACCCGTGACCCCTCAGGAGGAGACAAGAGACGAGAGACGAGAGTAGCAGCAGTGGGACTCACCGGAGAAATTTCTGGTGGCCAACATGGTGGTCAGGATGGCTCCCTGAAGGAAAGGAGACAAGGAAGGAAGGAAGAGAATAAGGGAAGAAGGAAGGAAGGAAAGGAGGGAGGCAAGAGTATTTAAAGATCATGTGTGAAAGAACCTCTCCTATAGGATCATATAACCACCAATCATAACGCCCCAAAGTTCTGAAAAAGTTTGCTGTGGTGATTTTCACAGCGTCCCTCTGACCTCCAGATATCTGAAAGAACATGTCTTCTATCATAAAGTGGGGGAGATTTTTGACCATTTGATTAATTCTACTTTTCATCACAAATGTTTAATTTTTTTAGGAAATCTGCGCAATAAATGTTATCAGAGACTGAAGACGGGATTGAGCATCACATACTTTGATCACAATGTTCTGAGCCTCATAAACTATGAACATATTAAAGACTAAATTAAATGTAAACTCTGTAAATCAGGATGTGAGGTGTCTTCCTGCTGTGACATCATCACTGAGAGACAGAGAAGACAGAGGGAGGTCTCACTCAAGGGGCCCTCTCTTACACCCGGCGCCACCAGCGCAAGTGACTTTGCTATCTTACACCATAAGATGAGAGCTGACTTTCTGATTGGTTTATTGCATGTTCAGCCAAAACTCGCCGGTGAATTAATGAGGGCACTTGGGCACACCTGATAGGTGTATGTGTAAGGAGAATTTGGACACACATTGAATAAATTAAATCCATTGTGCTTCCCGCTTTGCGCTTTAGACCAGCGTAAAATAGGGCCCAAGGTCTCACACAAACAATGACAGAAAAACCTCACATATAAAAGTAGTCAAGTATTTGAAAAATCTAAAATCCTCTTTTTTTTTTTTAAATTGAATTCAAAATTGTTTGAACTTTTATAAAACAACATAAAGAATATTATGAATTGATGAAAATAATGTCAGTGAGCTCCAACATGATGGACATCAGAGATAATGAGACAGTTTTTGTCTTTAAGTCTATTAATCAGCTCCATGTTGTGTCTCTGTTGTGTCTTTACACTCGTCTTCCTGACGCAGCTGTGACGCTCGTCTTCCTGACACAGGTGTGACGCTTGTCTTCCTGACACAGCTGTGACACTCGTCTTCCTGCACCAGGTGTGACGCTCGTCTTCCTGACACAGCTGTGACACTCGTCTTCCTGACACAGCTGTGACACTCGTCTTCCTGACGCAGCTGTGACACTTGTCTTCCTGCACCAGGTGTGACGCTCGTCTTCCTGACACAGGTGTGACGCTCGTCTTCCTGCACAAGGTGTGACACTCGTCTTCCTGCACCAGTGTGTGACGCTGGTCTTCCTGCACCAGGTGTGACGCTCGTCTTCCTGCACAAGGTGTGACGCTCGTCTTCCTGACACAAGTGTGACGCTTGTCTTCCTGCACAAGGTGTGACGCTCGTCTTCCTGCACCAGGTGTGACGCTCGTCTTCCTGACACAGGTGTGACGCTCGTCTTCCTGCACAAGGTGTGACGCTGGTCTTCCTGACACAGGTGTGACACTCGTTTTCCTGCACCAGGTGTGACGCTGGTCTTCCTGACACAGGTGTGACGCTTGTCTTCCTGCACAAGGTGTGACGCTCGTCTTCCTGCACCAGGTGTGACGCTCATCTTCCTGACACAGGTGTGACGCTCGTCTTCCTGCACAAGGTGTGACGCTCGTCTTCCTGCACCAGGTGTGACGCTCGTCTTCCTGCACCAGGTATGACGCTCGTCTTCCTGACGCAGCTGTGACGCTGTCTTCCTGACACAGCTGTGACGCTCATCTTCCTGCACCAGGTGTGACGCTCGTCTTCCTGCGCCAGGTGTGACACTCATCTTCCTGACACAGCTGTGACGCTCGTCTTCCTGACACAGGTGTGACGCTCGTCTTCCTGCACAAGGTGTGACGCTCGTCTTCCTGCACCAGGTGTGACGCTGGTCTTCCTGACACAGATGTGACGCTTGTCTTCCCGACACAGGTGTGACGCTCGTTTTCCTGCACAAGGTGTGATGCTCGTCTTCCTGACACAGCTGTGACGCTGGTCTTCCTGCACCAGGTGTGACGCTGGTCTTCCTGCACCAGGTGTGATGCTGGTCTTCCTGCACCAGGTGTGACGCTCGTCTTCCTGACACAGCTGTGACGCTGGTCTTCCTGCACCAGGTGTGACGCTGGTCTTCCTGCACCAGGTGTGATGCTGGTCTTCCTGCACCAGGTGTGACGCTCATCTTCCTGCACCAGGTGTGACGTTGGTCTTCCTGCACCAGGTGTGACGTTGGTCTTCCTGCACCAGGTGTGACGCTGGTCTTCCTGCACCAGGTGTGACGCTCGTTTTCCTGCACCAGGTGTGACGCTCGTCTTCCTGCACCAGGTGTGACGCTTGTCTTCGTGTTGCAGGTATGACGCTCGTCTTCCTGCACCAGGGCTTCAGAGTCGCAGCAGAGGTGTGCATGTACAAAATATCACCATAGTCTGAGACTGATAAAAAGTTGCCTCAATAAGCATCTTTCTACAATGCAGTGGAAAGGAGAGTCTGTTTCTATAAAAGAACCCAATTTTCATTCATAAAGAAGTCACCAGCTTAGAAACATGATGTTTAAAGGTTAACTTATCATCTATCCAAATACCAAGGTACTTATACTCAGTGACCCTTTCAATATTTGTCCCATTGTTGGTAGAAATGATGAGGTTGTCATGGATACTATTTTTGATCTGCTGAACAACATGAATTTAAGTTTTGCCTGCACTGAAAACCAGTTTATGATAATTAAGTGCAATTTGGAGATCAGGAAAGCAGTGTTGGAGGTAATTTAAGGCAGAGTGAACATCATTCACAATACAGTACAAAATGGTGTCATCTGCATAGAGATGGATATTACACCCAGTGACAGCTGAGGTAATATCATTGATGTAAATCAAGAACAGAACAGGCCCCAGGATTGAGCCTGGTGGGACACCTTTTGCTATTTGGACAAATTCAGATTTCACATTACCAATAGAAACACACTGCTGCCTGTCCCTGAGGTAACTCTGAAACCATTTAAGAGCCAATTCATCAAATCCAAGACTGCAAAGTCTTTTTAAGAGCAATATATGATCCACTGTATTGAATGCTCTAGAAAGAATAAATAAAAAGAGCCGCACAGTGTTTTTTCTTATCCAAAGCTGTTATGATGTCATTTAAAACAAGAGTGGCAGCAGTAATAGTGCTGTGTCTTTCCCTAAATCCTGATTTATGCATGCTGAGAATGCAATGCGTTGAGAGGAATAATCTTAGCTGATTATCAACAAGAGATTCCAATATTTTTGCTAAACTTGATAATTTAGAAATAGGTCTGTAATTAGCTGTTCCACCACCTTTATGCAAAGGTGTTACATAAGCGACCTTCCAAACCTTAGGGACCACACCGTTTAAAACTGAAAGGTTAAAAATATGTGTAATGTAGCTGACCACAATTGGTGCAGCAAGCTTTTTCCCACAGAAATCTTAGGATCCATAGATAGAAGTGTGTTGGCCACTTCATCAATAGAGAAGTGCTGCACTGAAAAACAAGGAGTTGCCATACTATGGGCGATGAGATCAATAGCAGACAGAGGTGGTCCTGTATAAGTTTAATCAAACAGGTTACCGGCTGATGCAAAATGATCATTAAAAGCTGCACAAATGTCCTGATGGTCTGATATAAAACACCCATTTTCTGTGGTGAGAGGTGGAAATGACATGGAGGAGTTGTGGTTCAGAGAATTTACTGCCCTCCAGAAATTTGCTGGATTTGAATATGATTTCTGGATTAGATTGAAATAATAATCAGATTTAGCCTTTCTTATCACAGATGTACATTTGTTTCTAAGATGTCTGTAAATAAGTAAGTGACCAGGGTCCCCAGTACGTCTGGCCAGAGTCAAGGCTTTATTTCTCTCTTTAATCAAAGAAGAAATTTCTGATGAAAACCAGGGGCTTGACCTATTCTGTATTCTATATTTTTTAAAAGGTTCATGCTTATTAACTATTGGGTTGAATGATTTACAAAAGTGGTCAAGAACTAGTTCAACATCTGAGATTTTAGCAGTGTCATGAATATTACTTGCCAGAAGATCGTTCAAAAAAGTTTGCTCATCAAAATTTTTTTAATTCCTTCTGATACCATACGGGGACATTGTTTTCTTATTCTGGTACTTCTGATACAAGCTACTGGACAATGGTCGCTAAAACCAAGTTCAAAAACTCCTGATTAAGTAATTTTTTCTTTTCTGTTTGATAAGATTAAGTCAAGAAGAGATGAGGGTCCTTTAAGTTTGGCCTGGTAGGGGCAGTAATTATCTGTGAAAGATTAAAATGACCACAAACTTCCTTTAAGAACTTGGAGGCTGCACTCAACCAGTTTAAGTTGAAATCGCCTAGAATAATCAGTTCTGAATCTTTAAAAAGAGCTAAAAGATCAGCTATCTCATTGATAGCAGAGGAGGGAGCAGCAGGAGGTCTGTAAATTCCAACCACAGTAATAGAATTATTTTGTCCTATAGACACTTTTAACGGCAAGAACTCAAAAGATTTGTCCACTGAGACTGCTTTCAGAACAGTACAAGTAAGACAAGCTCTTTAATAAATGGCCACACCTCCTCCTCTAGTGTTTCTGTCTAATCTGAACAGGTTATAATCATCCAAGGCCACCTCAAAGTCACTTACAGTGCATCTTAACCAAGTTTCAGATAAAACCAGGATCAGGAACCAAATGTGCCATTAAAATTTTCAACTGATCCAGCTTCTCGCCTAATATTTAAGTGAATTAAACCCAGCCCTCTCCTATTCTTAAAATCTAAAGGAGTAAGGGTTGGGTGTAGAATAAATTCTGACTCTAGAGAAGCACTGAGGTCAAACTTTAAAAGCCTGTGAAGCTGAGGAAGGCCTTGATGCACATACCAGTAGAGGAGAGTGTATTGGTCTTGAAACCACCTGAGCACAAGGGGGAGCTGGTGAGCCAATACCTGACTGAGATGATGACAGTGGTGCAGAGAAGAAGTTGGCCAACAGCTGGTGACCGGAAATGACCTGTGACAAGCACACCTGCCCATCAGAGCATGTGTCAGACAATAGTCAAACTGCAGGAGCATTTAAAACTGAGTAAAATATGTTGTCCGTTAAAATACGTGCACCCAGCCTCCTAAGATGGATACCATCCCTCAAATAAAAGGAAGAATGTTTCCAGAAAAGGTTAAAATTATCAATAAAAACCATCCTGTGCGCTGGACTGGCAGACTGGAGCCATGTATGGAGGCTGAGGATCAGGCTAAAACGGCCAACCCTTTGACCCAGCGGAGGCAGGGGTCCGGAAAATCACAGGCGATCACATGAAATCGTGCCCTGCAAAATCCTGCGAGATTCAATGATATCGCAAGATCGTGTTCCCCCTATTCATAATCTTAATATAAAACTATATTAAAGCGATATTCTACTCTTAGATAATCATCCACTCAGTATGTCCTCACCTCTATGCCGATGTGAAGATGGGTGAAGGTCTTCAGTTCACAAAACAATCCTGGAGTTTCAGCAGAAAACAGGGTTGCAGCCAAATCCAGTACAATGGCAGTGAATGGAGACCACGGATAAAATGTTAAAAAAAGAACACAAAACAAACACAAAATGTCTCCATCCTGCTCGTGTGGTGTAATCCAAGTGTCTGTGAGCTGCGACATTAAAATTTAACCACAAAAGACACCATTTACACCATGTTTTTAGCTGAAATGTCAACTGTAGCATGTAGCAGGTAGCATGTAAACATGGCGTCGATCTCGCGATATTTTCACACGTGCGTCCATTAAGAGATATATACGAAGTCTGCGAGATCAACGCCATGTTTACATGCTACATGCTACAGGCTGCAACCCTGTTTTCTGCTGAAACTCCAGGATTGTTTAGTGAACTGAAGATCTTCACCCATCATCACATCAGCATAGAGGTGAGGACATACTGAGTGGATGATTATCTAAGAGTAGAATATCACTTTAAGGCCTGGCTGAAACCTGGAACTGATAACCTGGAACCTGGACTTTGGAGAAAATGAGAAAATAGTACTGAATGAATAATTAACGAATATTGAATGAATATTTAATAATCAGTGTTTTATAATGAACATCAAATTTCATTTTTACAAGAAAAGTTGCAAAAATGTTTGTGAATGCTGTCAATTATAGTTCTTAGAAAGACTGAAAATTGGAATCGGCCAAAATCGGAATCGGCAGGTCAGACCCTTATAAAAATCCAAAATTGAATCAGCCAAGAAAATTGAAATCAGTGCATCTTTAGAAACAACAATCTCCCCCTCCTTTTGCGGTCGCCGACAACAACCCAGGTGTCCGGGTATGAAGGAGCGGAGCTGACTGGAGCCTTGGGTTTAGCCCCAAGCTGAAGCCAGGGGTCCTCAGGAAAGGTGGGTGGAGCAAAGCCAGCGGCTCGGGCGGTTTCAGCGGGCTGCGAAGTGCCAATTACAGGAGCAGCGGTAGCAGCAGTAGCAGCGGCCGGAGCAGAAGCAACAGCGGGTGGAGTGGAACCCGCGGCGAGCGCCATAGTAGTGGGCTGCGTGGAGCCAGTAGCCGGAGGAGCAGCAGCAGCTGGAGAAGACAAACAAGGGACAGGAGCGGCAGCAGCGGGAAGCCTAGAGCCCGTAACCAGAGCAGCAGAAGCAGTGGCAGGAGCAGCAGCAGTAACAGGTGCGGCCGGACAAGAGCCTGCAGCCGGTGCGGTAGTGGGCAGCACATAGATTGCGGCTAGAGGAGTTGGAGTATCAGCCAAATAAGGAGCCATGGCCTCCAGCACTTCATCAGTGGTAGAGACTTGAGCATGACCAAAGAGGATGGTGTCCCAGCTTCCTGGATTTTGTAGAGAGTGGAAATCCTCTGCTCCAGCTCAGCGATCTTCTTGCCGACATCGACACAGCTTTGACAGCCTGATGGTGAGTTAAGTGGAGCCATGGCTACCTGAGCGTGTGCTCAGCTTGTTTAGTTTACTTGAGATGAAAGCAACGTCTTGGTAAGATCCTCGCTCCGATTAAGAGGTGTAATTACAAACAATCAAAATCTAAACAGTGTGCCATTAAAAGGTAGCTCAAAACTTTAAAAACTATATAAAAATCAGTTTTGACAGAGCTGTTTGGCGGACCTGTGTCTCCGATAGTGGCTAACCTCTATATGGAAGAAGTAGAGAGCAGAGCTCTGCACTCCTTTAGAGGAACACCTCCAAGCCACTGGTTCAGGTATGTTGATGACACCTGGGTCAAGATCAAGACACAGGAGGTTGAAGCCTTCACGGACCACATCAACACAGTGGACAAGAACATCAATTTCACCGGTGGGGATGTCCGAGGCAACAGTCTGGCCTTCTTGGATTGTGCAGTGCACATTGAAGAGGACAGAAGTCTCAACATTGATGTTTACAGGAAACCCACACACACAGACCAATATCTCCTCTTTGACTCACACCACCCACTGGAACACAAACTAGGGGTCATCAGAACCCTTCATCACAGAGCACAGAACATTCTAACCAGTACTAAGGTAAGGATAAGGAACAAAAGCACATCAGGGCAGCTCTCAAAACCTGTGGATACCCAAACTGGGCCTTTATCAAAACCAACAAAAGAAACAGGTCGGAGAGAGAGGAAAACAACATCAAAAGGAAAAACATTGTTATTCCTTATGTTGCGGGCATTTCAGAAAAACTCAGGAGGATTTTTAACAAACATCACATCCCTGTGCATTTCAAGCCCAGCAACACCCTGAGGCAAAAGCTTGTCCACCCCAAGGACAGAACTCGTTTCCAGACACAAGTGGGAAAATGTAGTGTATGCCGTCCAGTGTAGTGAGGAGTGCACAGACCTGTACATTGGGGAGACAAAACAACCACTGCATAAGCGCATGGCTCAACACAGGAGAGCCAGTTCCTCAGGTCAGGACTCAGCAGTCCATCTACACCTGAAAGTTAAAGGACACTCCTTTGAAGATGACAATGTCTGTATTTTGGCCAGGGAAGACAGATGGTTTGAGAGAGGAGTGAAAGAAGCCATTTTTGTTAACCTGGAAAGACCATCTCTCAACAGAGGAGGAGGTCTAAGACATAATTTATCTGCCACATACAATGCAGTCTTAAGATCACTCCCCAGACAGTTAGGATACACACCTGAAATCATGTGACTCCAACAAGTCACATGGTGGCAGGGACCTTAACGACTCTCATTCACACCTCCCCCCAGGTGAAACCCAAGGTCCACACAATGGAAGGGTGGGCACATGAGACACATGACCCTCTAGGTGTTAACGACCACAAAGAGGTTTAATACCTGAACTCCCAAACCAGTCAGTCAGAACTGAAGAAGCTTCTTGGATGAGAAACGTCTTCAACAACTCTATCAAGTCCAGTTGCCTACGACAAACCTTGCTACGATTACTATGACCTGGATGACTGAGAACCTTCACAGACATCACACTGAACACTCGCCACTTACTGGTGGTGATGCTGAAGTCATGTGACCATGGTGCAGTTCTTTTATAGCCTAATGTTACCTTGTTACTCCTGCTGATTCTATTTATGCTTCAAAAATCATAAGTTCAAGATTATCTGCTGACCAAAGCATGTCAGAATCATAAACATTTCATTTTCTACACTGATCTAAAATCTAATGGAGAAATCTGATTGGCTGTTTGTGGCAGGGACTGGAGAGATGCTAACCTCAGAGTTGGACTACAAAAATACATTATCACTGCAGCAGGAACTGATTTTCACCTTTGACCTATGACCTCTGACCTGTGACCTCAGCTCACCTTGAGTTTCCTCCTGGCATTGAACTTCTTCAGACACTCGACCGTCTCCTGTCTGTGCATACAGGACGCCACCGTGGAGCGATGCTGGGAAGAAGATGACACATCATTATCATCAGATATTGTGAACATACATGTCATATACAGTACAGATGTGTGTACAGAGTTGTATATAAGTAAGAGAGCCCCTCACAGAGATCCAAGGGTGTTTGAGCGCCTCGGCTGCTGTGATTCGTTTGGATGGGTTGATGGTCAACATCTTATTAATGAGATCTTTGGCTTCAGGAGTCACCGTGTCCCACTCAGGAGATGGGAACTGACAGGAGGAGACAGACAAGGAGGATGACAAGTCAAACTTCAACAACGTTATCAGACACAACAATGTCCCACCCTCAACACACACACCAACCAATGACTAAGCCCCATCAATAAACTACAGGAACACGTTCAGTCTGAGTGAGAAACATTGTGCAACAGTGAGTGAGAAACTGTGAGAAACAGTGTGCAAAAGTGTGCAACAGTGGAAAAACAGCTTGCAACAGTGAAAAATGGTGTACAATAGTGTGCAACAAAGTGAAACAGTGTGCAACAGTGAGTGAGAAACTGTGAGAAACAGTGTGCAACAGTGTGCAACAGTTGAAAAACAGCATGCAACAGTGAAAAATGGTGTACAATAGAATGAATGAAATGAAATTTATTTTTGAACATGAGAATCAACAAGGAAGCATTTTTCACATGACATTTCTCACAGAAAATCAAATAAATTAAAGGTCTCTACATGTTCAAAAAAGGAGAAGGAAGAAGCTAACTTATACAATAGTGTGCAACAGTGTGAAACAGTGTGCAACATTGAATGAGAAACGGTGTGTAACAGTGAGAAACGGTGCACAACAGTGTGCAACAGAGTGAAACAGTGTGCTACAGTGTGAAGCAGTGTGCAACAGTGAGTGAGAAACAGTGTGTAATGTGTGCAACAGTGTGCAACAGTGAGAAACCGTGTTCAATAGTGAGAAGCACTGTGCTACAGTGTGAAACAGTGTGCAACAGCAAGTGAGAAACTGTGACAAACAGTGTGCAACAATGTGTAACAGTGGGAAACAGCGTGCAACGGCGAGAAACTGTGTGCTACAGTGTGAAACAGTGTACAACTGTGAGTGACAAACAGTGTGTAACAGAGTGCAACAGTGAGAAACAGTGTGCAACAGTGAGTGAGAGTGTGGAACAGTGACAAACAGTGTGCAACAGTGAGTAAGAAACTGTGTAATGTGTGCAACAGTGTGCAACAGTGATAAACCGTGTTCAATAGTGAGAAGCACTGTGCTACAGTGTGAAACAGTGTGCAACAGCAAGTTAGAAACTGTGATAAACAGTGTGCAACAATGTGTAACAGGGGAAACAGCGTGCAATGGCGAGAAACTGTGTGCTACAGTGTGAAACAGTGTGCAACAGCAAGTGAGAAACAGTGTGCAACAATGTGTAACAGTGGGAAACAGCGTGCAACGGCGAGAAACTGTGTGCTACAGTGTGAAACAGTGTACAACTGTGAGTGACAAACAGTGTGTAACAGAGTACAACATTGACAAACAGTGTGCAACAGTGAGTGAGAGTGTGGAACAGTGACAAACAGTGTGTAACAGTGTGCAACAGTGAGTGAGAAACAGTGTGTAACAGTGTGCAACAGTGAGAAACGTGTACAACAGAGTGAAACAGTGTGCTACAGTGTGAAACAGTGTGTGACAGTGAGTGAGAAACAGTGTGTAACAGTGTGCAACAGTGAGAAACAGTGTGCAACAGTGAGTGAGAACAATGTGTAACAAGTGACAAACAGTGTGTAACAAGTGACAAACAGTGGAACATGGTGCACAACAGTGAAAATGTGACAACAGAGTGAAACAGTGTGCTACAGTGTGAAACAGTGTGCAACAGTGAGTGAGAAACAGTGTGCAACAGTGAGTGAGACAGTGTGTAACAGTGTGCAACAGTGAGTGAGACAGTGTGTAACAGTGTGCAACAGTGAGTGAGAAACTGTGTAACAGTGTGCAACAGCAAGTGAGAAACTGTGAGAAACAGTGTGCAACAATGTGTAACAGTGTGCTACAGTGTGAAAGTGTGTGCAACAGTAAGAAACAGTGTGTAACAGTCTGAAAGAGTGTGCAACAGTGAGAAACAGTGTGTAAAAGTGTACAACAGTGTGCAACAGCGAGTGAGAAACAATGTGTAACAGTGTACAACAGTGAGAAACAGTGTGTAACAGTGTACAACAGTGTGAAACAGTGTGCAACGGTGAGCAACAGTGAGAAACAGTGTGTAACAGTGCGCAACAGTGAGAAACAGTGTGTAACAGTGTGCAACAGTGAGAAACAGTGTGTAACAGTGTACAACAGTGTGAAACAGTGTGCAACAGTGAGTGAGAAACAGTGTGTAACAGTGCGCAACAGTGAGAAACAGTGTGCAACAGTGAGAAACAGTGTGTAACAGTGTACAACAGTGTGAAACAGTGTGCAACAGTGAGTGAGAAACAGTGAGAAACGGAGTGTAACAGTGTACAACAGTGTGAAACAGTGTGCAACAGTGAGAAACAATGTGTAACAGTGTGCAACAGTGAGAAACAATGTGTAACAGTGTACAACAGTGAGAAACAGTGTGAAACAGTGTGCAACAGTGAGAAACAGTGTGTAACAGTGAGAAACAGTGTGCAACAGTGAGTGAGAAACAGTGTGTAACCATGTACAACAGGTGTAACAGTGTGCAACAGTGAGAAACAGTGTGTAACAGTGTACAACAGTGTGAAACAGTGTGCAACAGGCTTTGAGGTACGTTTTGTCCCACTTGGCGGGTGTGTCAGAGGTGTGAACCAATCAGCAACAACATGTATATAAACAGGCGTATTTAAGAGGCAGTACAGTGTGTGTAATGTACTACTGTTCTGTTTAAATAAAGGTTTTGATGTTGATGTTGATGTTTTTTCAGGCTGAATGCAGCTCAGGTAAACAGTCCCATGACAACATGTGCAGTCATGTGACAGAGGTAAAGGGTCATGTGACCTACATCATAAGCTCCAGCTTTGATCTGCTGGTAGAGACGATGTTGATCTTCATCCCAGAATGGAGGATAACCGACCAATAAGATATAGAGAATCACACCTAAGAGACAGATAGAAACACACCTGAGAGAGCTGAGAACACAAGGAGACAAGGAAACAAGGAAACAAGGAGACAAGAAGACAGCAGAGCAGAGAGGAGTCTGACCACAGGCCCAGAGGTCGACTGCTTTGCCATACGGATCCTTCCTCAAAACCTCCGGAGAGAGATAACCAGGAGTCCCTGCGAAGCCTGCAGACACAGTTAGAGTGACTGTAATACTACAGCAGTTGTAATACTGTAGTATTAGTATGACTGTAGCACTATAGCAGTAGTAATACTGCAGTAGTGCTACAGTATTAGTATGAGGTCTTACCGAACCAGGCCTGTTGATCTCCCTCCACCTCGATGGCGAGGCCGAAGTCGGCCAGTTTCACTGCAGCTCCTTTAGACTTGGAGGCCAACAGCAGGTTCTCTGGCTGCAGACACAGGAGACATGCTAACATGCTAACTCTGCCCATTACTTTACAGAGGAAATGCTAACAATGCTAACAGGACTTCAAAGGTGCTACAAGTGATTTTGGAGAAAGTGAGTCGATTGCTGAGTCTCATTGTCAGGCCATCAAATACAGCTGTTTTGGGTTGGTGGCTCACTACAAACATGCTAATGTTGAGAAGCTAATGTGCTAACTTAACTGACAGACTGGTTCTGTTTTCAACCAAAGAAACAGTTTATCAAAACACACATTGAGCCACTGACACTTTTAATTACACCTCTGCTGAAAGAATTTAGTGTGCATTGTCTGAAGCCACAGCTTGCTTAGCATCTTCCTCTGTGCCACAGACTCCAAAACGTATTAAAAACACATCAGTTAGACTGCTGCACTGGCATTCGCCGTTTCCTCCAAGGGATTGCTGCAACACAGACCTTTTCTGTCAGCGCTTTGCTAGCCGTCCTATGGGATACAGCCCCTGAGATCAATAGAGACCCTCTGACAGTGAACGCAGCACATGAGGAGATTAAACATCACAGCGGCGCCGACTGGTCTCTGACTGCGGGGACGATGAAGACACGGAGGGTTCAGACAGGGACGATGGAGACACGGAGGGTTCAGACAGGGACAATGAAGACACAGAGGGTTCAGACGGGGACAATGAAGACACAGAGGGTTCAGACGGGGACAATGAAAAGATGGAGGGTTCAGACAGGGATGATGACAACACAGAGGGTTCAGATGGGGACGATGAAGACACGGAGGGTTCAGATGGGGACGATGAAGACTCAGAGGGTTCCGACATCATAAACATGCAGAGTTCCTCTTCAAGAACCACACAGAGTAATAGATTACAGACGGACAAATACCTTCAGGTCTCGATGGACCACACCCATCTGGTGACAGTGAAGCACCGCCTCCAGAATCTGCTGGATACAGTGACTGTGGACAGACAGACAGACAGAGGTCAGAGGTCATGCTGAACCTGTGTCACAGGTGTCTGAGAATGAAGAGCTGAGCAGAGGATCTGTGTTGAGAATTCATTTAGAAAACATGAAACTGTTCCAGGATCAGAGTCTGACACATGAGTGATAAAGATGACGAAGAGGAGGAAGAGGAGGAGGAGAGAACAGTGAGGAATCAGAATATGGATGATAGATATGTGTTTGATACCTGGCATCAGCTTCACTGTAATATTCTCTGGCTACAATATCTTCAAATAACTCTCCACCTGTCACCCTGAGGGAGAGAGCACAGAAAAAGGCATTGTGGGAAAACATCCTGACAGTTCATCTGGTTTTGTATGTGGACATAATGTAACAAACCACGGCAGACTGTAACAATTTAGTAGAATACACTGTTGAATATTAACACGTGACAACACATTGTGGTGTAATGTAAAATAACAAGATAAAAGTGTAACACAACACAACACAGTGAAATCTAACAACATTACGTAACCAGGGCAGAAATTTCACTGTTTGCTGCTCTTCCTCGTTCCTGTCAGGACAGTGTTTAGACTCCAGTGTCTTCTGCTGAGACTCTGATTGGACAACATCAAGTGAACCAGTAGAGGGTTAGATTTAAAGCCAGGTATGAACTACAGGATGACCGTGGGAAAGACAGCGTGTGGACAGACAGGTAAGTCTGTAAGACTTCCGTTGTCCTCAAACACAGATAAAACAAATCAACATGGAGAGAAGTCAGGAGCAAAGTCCAGCAAACCTCTAACCTCCAACATATAGGACACCTATGACATGGGGGACATCAGGGACATGTCTAAGGGTATAAAACAAGCAGCAGGTCCTCCCATCAAAAAAAAACAAAAAACAAACAAACAAACAAAAAAACGGCACCAGTCAAATCAAAGTCTGGTGAAGTCATCAATAAGTACAGCAAACAGATGATCACTGCATGGAGCTGTTGGCTACAGAGTGAACGGAGTCAGAGGAAGCTGTGAAGGCAGTGTGAGCCAGAGTTCAGCAAAGCCATTGGCAGGCTCACCTGCAGCAAGGCCCCCATGTGCTGTTGGGGCAAGACAGTGATAACCTGGGAAGCCTTCCCTACCACTGCATCTTCACAAACTGCTCAGTCTGTGTTGGAACGAGGAAGCTGTCCTCCAAGACAAGGGAGACTGCAGTGACTGCAACAACTACTGCAGCATCTCTCAACTCTGCACTGGGGGAAGATCAGAGTCACAGTGTGGCTTTAGGGAAACAAGATTCACGGTGGATATGATCTTCACCCTCAACAGCTGTTGAAGAAACGCTGGGAGCAGTAGAGACCTCTGTATCTTGCCTTTCTGCTTCTGAACTCAGATAAGACCGAAGTTATTGTGCTTGGCCCTAAACAACATCGAAACAAACTAATCAGTGATATAGCAACACTAGATGGCTTTACTTTAGCCTCCAGCACCACAGTAAGGAATCTGGGGGTTACTTTTGATCAGGATTTATCCTTTAACTCCCATATTAAACAAATCTCAAGGACTGCCTTTTTTCACCTCCGCAATATCACAAAAATCAGGCACATCCTGTCTCAAGCAGATGCAGAAAAACTAGTCCATGCATTTGTTACTTCTAGGCTAGACTACTGCAACGCGTTATTATCGAGCTGCAGCAATAAGTCTTTAAAGAGCCTGCAGTTGATTCAAAATGCTGCGGCTCGTATACTAACAGGAACTAGGATAAGAGAGCATATTACTCCTGTATTAGCTTCACTGCACTGGCTACCTGTAAAATCTAGAATAGAATTCAAAATCCTTCTCCTCACCTACAAAGCGCTTAATGATCAGGCACCATCTTATCTTAAAGAGCTTATAGTGCCCTACCATCCCACTAGAGCACTTAGGTCTCAATATGCAGACTTACTGGTGGTCCCAAAGATCTCCAAAAGTAGATTGGGAGCCAGAGCTTTCAGTTATCAAGCTCCTCTCCTGTGGAACCATCTTCCAGTTTCTGTTCGGGAGGCAGACACCATCTCCACATTTAAGAGTAGACTTAAAACCTTCCTTTTTGATAAAGCTTATAGTTAGGGCTGGCTCAGGTTTGCCCTGACCAGCCCCTAGTTATGCTGCTATAGGTTTAGGCTGCTGGGGGACTCCAAGGCACACTGAGCTCCTCTCTTTCTTCATCTCTCTCCTCAGATGTTTATGTTCCATTAATGCCTGTTACTGGCTTGATTCCTTCCCCGGAGTCTTTCTGCTTTGTCATCCTGCAGATTCCCATGGACTGTGGCCGCACATGGATCGCTGATCACTGCTGCACCTTCTACTGTGGATTATTATAACTCACTTAATCAGACATTTTCACATTGTTGTTGTTACTATTATTATTATTATTATTATTATTATTACAATTATTATTGTAATAACTAGTATTAGTATTATTACTTACATACAGCCTATATATTTATATGTACTACTATTCCCTACACATATTTTACTATTGATGTTCCGTTACTACTGTTCTCTCTGTCCTCTCTTTTCTCTCTCTCTTCCACCCTCCACCTCCCCTCTTTCCTCCCCTTCCCTCTTCCCTCTCAACCCGACCTTGCCGTCAGATCACCGCCTACCATGAGTCATGGATCTGTCCGAGGTTTCTGCCTGTTAAAAGGAAGTTTTTCCTCGCCGCTGTCGCCAAAGTGCTTGCTCATGGGGGAATTGTTTCAATTGTTGGATGTAAATATAATTAATTATTGAGTGTGGTCTAGACCTACTCTATATGTAAAGTGTCTTGAGACAACTTTGTTGTGAATTGGCGCTATATAAATAAAATTGACTTGACTTGACTTGACTTGACTTTCATGACCTCACAAAAGTCTTCAAACTTCAGAGGCCTTCCTAATCAACAGAAAGAAACAGGGCTGTGTTCTGTCACTGATCCTCTTCAAATCTTCTTTTCTCTCTGGCATTCAGCTCCTCCTGAAGGTGTCTACCTGCACACCAGAGCTGATGATAAACTCTTCAACTTTACCCGCTTGTGGTCGAAGACCAAAGTGACCAGCATGCTCCTGAGGGAAATGCCATTTGAAGATGATACAACACACCAAGTCACCATCAGCGTCAAGAAGACCAACATCATTGGCCAAGATGTTGGAGCCCTATAGCCCTCTCTTTTCCCTTATAGCAGAATGTGTATGTGTGGAGCCAGACCTTTCTGCAGTACTGAGTGCTGTGGAGTAAGGCCTGGCTATGCAAGACTGCAAGACTCTTGACTGTCTTAACACTGTCACATACCTCAGGTCCGCAGTCTCTGGTGATTTATCACCTGATGCTGAACTGAGCACTCGTCTTACAAGGGCCGCTGGGTATCAGCACTCAATACCTTTAAGGTACTGATTGAAATAATTCAGCACCAAGTAATATTGAAACTCCAGTCAAATGATACCTGCATTTGACCCTTTCAGTACTCTTCAGTGCTCACAGCCAGTCACCGCAATAGTTCTTCATAAAGGAGAGCCTTTGAAAACAGGTATCGAATAAAGAATTCAGTTGGTATCGGTGTCACTTTAAGGGTACTGGTATTGGTACTGGTGTCCTAAACGATACCCAGCACTGCGCCACAGTGATTGCAAAGTTAGAGTGAGGTCCAACTGGGACTTAACTGTGAGATCTGAACTCAGGTGTACCAAGTGTGCATCACCAGCCCCCCGCTGCACGGCAGTAACACTTGGATCCTCTACACCTGACAAGAAAAACATCTGAACAGTTTCCACCTGAGATGCCTATGCTGCCTCTAGGGTATCTAGTGGTAGGAGAAAGTACCCAACATGGAGGTCCTGGAACATCCACATGTTTGCCACCTCAGTGCCAGTGCCACCTCTGCTGCCTCACCCGCATCCACCAGATGGACCCCTGGAGCCATCTTGTATGGTGAGCTGTCAACAGGCTCCAGGCCTGCTGCTCATCTCTGCCTGCAATACAAGGATTTCTGCAAACGCAGCATGAAGCAGGCAGGCATCGATCCCAACAGCTGGGAGGAAGTCACAAAGGACCACAGCTGCAGTTTGGAGACAGACTGTCGCTGCATGAGCTCGCCACACTGAGGAGGGAGGCTCCACACTCACCACGGTGACAAAAAGTGACAACCCTTCAGTCCATTGTCAGCACTGAAGGAAGGGATGACTGAGGAAAAATAATTATACAGTAACACGACAAGTATGATATAAAAACATAGCATAATGAATGTAACATGACTAGAAGAACATCTCGTGTATGTAATATACAGTATCATAGAACAGAATAAACTAGACGAGACTAGAATAAAATAAAATAGGACTCACAGGTCAAAGATGAGGTAATGGTGTGCCTCCTCTGAAATGCTGTCATGTAGCCGAACTGAAAGAAATAAAGATTTATTGAATAGGTTAACAACAGAAAGCAAGTAAAAGATGCTAGGAGCTAGGCTAACAATTTCTCCTGTTTACTCCTCGTTTAGACCACAAACGTCATGTCAGCATCATGGTTGCGTATAGGTAGTGTTCACACCATACTGAAGCAGCCGTCTATACACTTTCCTACTTTATATAGTTTATTTTTGTACTCTCATATTTTATATTGCTTATTCTTTTACTGTCACTTTAATTGCTACTCTCCTGTCTTATAATTTATTGTTAACTGTATCTTTATACTCTGTTGCTTATTTTTGTACTTTTTGCAATGTCTATCACTAAGATGGTTTTTGTTTTGTTTTGTTTTGTTTTGTTTTGGGTTTTTTTTGCCTGGACAATGACAATAAAGTTGTGGTGGAAGACCAAAGTGACCAGCCGGTCAGCCTGTCTCTGGAGGGCATCCTCTGTGTGGGTCTTAAGGGCTGCGTCATTGGCGAATAACATCTCCCTGATGTGGATGGTCCTCAGCTTGGTCTTAGAGTGCAATCATGCCAGGTTAAACAGCTTCTCATTGGACCTGGTGTACAGATAGACACCATCACTAAAGGAGTCAAAGGTGTAGGACAGAAGCAAGGAAAAGAAAATCCTGAAGAGGGTTGGCACCAGTATGCAGCCCTGCTTGACACCACTGTTGATGGGAAAGGGTTCTGAGGCTGATCTAACATACAGGACTATACCCTTCATGTTGGTATGGAAAGACATCACCATGTTGCAGAGTTTTGTGGGCCAGCTGATTTTCTTGAGAAGTTTGAATAGACCCTTCCTGGTGACCAGATCGAAGGCCTTGGTGAGGTCTATCATGTAGAGTGGCTGGCCCTGCTCTCCGCTCTTCGGCTGGTGGAAGGAGAAGATCATGTCAGGCATGTCAGTTGTTGACATGCCTGCTCCAAAGCAGCATTGGGATTCTGTGTAGACACAATCTGCAAGTATCTGCGGCTGGTTTAGGAAGATGTGTGTGTACACTTTGCCAGTGATGCTCAGGAGGGAGATCCCTCTGTTGTTGTTACAATCACTGCGATGGCCCTTATTCTCATAAAGTGTCATGATGGTGGCATCACACATGTCTTGGGGGACTGCACCTTCCTCCCGGCAGAAGCAGAGTAGTTTTGTACCATGGCTGAAGCAGGGCAGATTTTCCACTCTTTTTTTATTTTTTGGTATTTTTGCCTTTATTGGACAGGACAGCCAGAGAGCAAACAGGAAACGGGGCAGAGAGAGAGGATGACACACAGCAAAGGGCTGAAGGCGGGAGTCGAACCAGCGGCCGCTGCAGAGGACCAACAGCCTCCACACATGGGCCGGATGCTCCACCAACTGAGCCAAACGTCCGCCTCAGATTTTCCACTCTTAATGGCTTCTGGTGGGATGTTTTCACTGCCTGGTGCTTTGTCATTTGGGAGTGCATCGATGGCTTTGCTGAGCTCCTTGATAGTGGGCACTTAATCTAGCTCTTCCATAATAAGCAGATCCTTTGTACCACTGAGGGCAGCATTGGAGACTGATGTTTCACAGCAATACAGTTTGGAGTAATGCTCCACCCATCTGGCCAACTGTTCCTCCTGATTAGTGATCTTCTTTCCTCACAGAGATTTCAAAGGACCAGCCCCTTTCACAGCTGGACCAAAGGCTTTTCTGATGCCGTTGTACATGCCGCAAGTGTTGTTTCCAGACTCAGCACAATGCAGTATTCCTTTGCACAGTTGCTGCCAATAATCATTGGCTCACTGTCTGGCGATGCGTTGTGTGTTGTTCTGAGCCCTTCTAAGTGGTGCAAGTGTCTGTTCATTTGGACATCTCTTGTATGCTAAGAAGGCTTCATGCTTGGCCTCGATTGTGGTGCCATCCTGGGAATGTATGCATTGAATGAGTCCTGGCTGGGACATTCCTTCATTCCAAATGTGGACACAGCTGTGCTGTAAATGATGTTCTTCATGGCATTCCACTTTGCTGTGATGTCATGATCTGGCAGGTCCTGGAGAGCTTTATCCAGCGTGGACACATAGGCCTCCACCTAGGGTGGAACTGACATCATGTCCGAGGCAAGTGGGCCATGACTTGTGATCTGTGATTAGTACTTTATACTGCAGTATTACTACTTTTACTGTAGTATTAGTACTTTTACTGCTGTAGAAGACATGAATACTTCATGTGCAGCTCTGGATGATCATCATGTTTCTGACTGTAGCAACTCTGTATAGATTGTATAATAGGGTATATAACAGGAGCTTTCTGCCGCTGCCTACACACGCACACACACGCGCGTGCTCGCGCGCACACACACACACACACACACACACAGACTTGTACCTGTGTGAAGCACTCAGAAAGAAATAATCAGGTTTTTCTCTCCAAACTCCCACACAGTACAGCAGTGGGATTTGATTTGTGTGTGTGTGTGTGTGTGTGTGTGTGTGTGTGTGTGTAGGAGGAGGAGAGAGGGTTTTGATGCCTTCACCTAAGGACACTGTTGCTTAGCAAACACACACACACGCACACACACTCAGAGTTATGTAACACTGCTCAGTATCTGCAGAGCATCACCTGCCCACACAGCGCTCTGATTGGAGGCTGGGTTCAGCTGCTGCCTGCTGATTGGCTGCTCAGGTCCATGTGAGGTCATATTTGAACATCTGACTGACTGTGATCAGATCTTCAGTCTGAAGGTTCCTCTGCTGTCTGTCAGTCAAAGAGGCTTTTATTGTGAAGGGTCAGCTGCTGTCTGTACATCCAAGGAACATTTTACATATTTTTATGTCAATTTATATCTTATATGAAAGACTTCCTCTTGTTTTCTTTCTGTGTTTGTTGTTGTGCACACAGATACTCACTCCTGCACTGTAAAAACATGATTCTGAGATTTAGATGATCTAGATAGTCAGATATAATTTAGGTAATCAAAAGTGAAAATAATCATTAAAGGAAAGACTGAAAAATAGGTCAATAGGTCAAAGACTGAAAAATAATTCAACTGACCCGACTGTAACAGGATTAATTAATTGATTAATTGAGTCATTTTAAAAAAAATAAAAAGTAAATAAATGTGAATATTTTCTGGTTTCTTTACTCCTCTCTGACAGTAAACTGAATATCTTTGAGTTGTGGACAAAACAAGACATTTGAGGACGTCAGCCTGGACTTTGAGAGACATTTTCTGACATTTTATGGACCAAAGAACTACACTGTACAAAAAGAGAGTTCAGAAAACTCAAAGTTTCAAGGCAACGCACTGCAATAGATTTTTGAGTAGTTTTTAAATAACATTAAAAAGTTTTGCTGACCTGTAATCTTTGGTTGAGATCAATTTCTTTTCTTTGTCAGATAAACTTGAATGTGTGAGTTTTAAAAACTAAAGAAACATCAAAAATAGGTCACAGTGATATATTTGTGCCTGAAAAATTAAATAATTATAATTGAAAAATTTTAACATTTACTTTAACTTCAGTGAATTTATGCAATACATTTTTTTTAAATATAATGTTTTGATTTTCTAAAATGCAAAGATTTAAGTTTATCTAAAGAAGAAAAGTATATTTTCTCAACAAAAGATCAGGAGTTGGTAAAACCTTTTCAAACCTTAAGAATTTGACTTGAGCTCAAAACATCTTAAAATTTTGAGTTTTCTCAACTTTTTCATTTTTACAGTGTAATCGATTAATTGATAAAATGATTAACAGATTAATTGATAATGAAAATAGCTGTTACAGGAATTCTGCCTTATTTTTATACAGCAGCATGTCGCTCCAAATGCTCCACATGTCTGGACCTGACAAGATTGTGATGGGATTAATTAATTGATTAATTGATAGAATAATTGTTTGCTGCAGCTCTAAAAACACTTTATAGTCTGAATGATTTCACCATATTATATACGGAGGTAATACAAGGTAACAGGTGATTAGTAACTGTATCAGATGACATTTTTAAAGTAACCCTCCTAGCCTTACACTGTGGTATTAGTACTTTATACCGCAGTATTAGTACTTTATACCGCAGTATTAGTACTTTATACCTCAGTATTAATACTTTATACCTCAGTATTAATACTTTATACCGCAGTATTAGTACTTTATACTGAAGTATTAGTACTTTATACCTCAGTATTAATACTTTATACCTCAGTATTAATACTTTATACCGCAGTATTAGTACTTTATACCGCAGTATTAGTACTTTATACCTCAGTATTAATACTTTATACCTCAGTATTAATACTTTATACCGCAGTATTAGTACTTTATACCCAGTATTAGTACTTTATACCTCATATTAATACTTACTCAGTATTAATACTTTATACCGCAGTAATTAGTACTTTATACCACAGTATTAATACTTTATACCTCAGTATTATAACTTTATACCGCAGTATTAGTACTTTATCCACAGTATTAATACTTTATTAACCGCAGTATTAGTACTTTATACCCAGTATTATACTTTATACCTCAGTATTAGTACTTTATACCGCAGTATTAGTACTTTATACCATCAGTATTAGTACTTTATACCGCAGTATTAGTACTTTATACCATCAGTATTAGTACTTTATATACTCAGTATTAATACTTTATACCACAGTATTAGTACTTTATACCTCAGTATTAATACTTTATACCCAGTATTAGTACTTTATCTATATTAATACTACGCAGTTATTAGTACTTTATATCATCAGTATTATACTTTATACCTCAGTATTAGTACTTTATACATCAGTATTAGTACTTTATACATCAGTATTAGTACTTTATACCTCAGTATTAATACTTTATACCGCAGTATTAGTACTTTATACCTCAGTATTAGTACTTTATACCTCAGTATTAATACTTTATACCTCAGTATTAATACTTTATACCGCAGTATTAGTACTTTATACCGCAGTATTAGTACTTTATACCGCAGTATTAGTACTTTATACCACAGTTTCAAGACGTTCCAACAGTTGGTCTCAAATGTCACTCTGTTAAAAATGAATAAAAGAGCTGAACAACAGATCTGCAGGTTCATTGTGAATCTCTGAAGACAGAAAGACAAACTGTGTCCTCTGACTGAAACAATAACATTGTTCATGTTGTATTATGTGCTGCTGACAGGCTGGCAAACCCTCATGTCCTCTGTTTGACTGACAGAAGTCAGACTGTGAGTCATCTGTCAGGTCGACACGCTCTGTATTCTGACCACTTCAGTCAGCACGACTCACGTTGAAATGAAGATCCTGCTGCTGCTCACAGGCTTTTTTCTGAAGTGTTTTTATCTGCATGATATCAGAGCTGCTACTAACAGTCATCAACACTTCTGATTAAAAAAGAACAATCCAGATGAGGGTTTTTACCACAAACACAGAAGACTCTGAGAGAGAAGAACACCAGTCTGTGCACCATCTGATATCGTTACTTTAAAAATCTAATCTGATACACTTACTAATTACCTGTTCAAAAACATAGCCAGTAATGTAATCCAAGTATCAGAGTACTGAAGTAATGTAACTTCTCTTTTGGATTACCTGTAAAATATGGTGACATTGTTTAGTCTAATACATATTTTAGAGCTGCAACTAATGATTATTTTCAGAGAATTTTGACCTTTTTTATTTAAAAAATTACCCCAAACAATTAATTAATTAATCCTGATTAATCCTTGATCGATAAGTATCAGAGGCTGAAAAATAGGCCCAAACATGTGGAGGACATGGATGTAGACTATTATATATTGACCTATTTTCCATGTCTTTCCTGTAATGATTATTTTCATTATTGATAAATCTGTCAGTCATTTTCTTGATTAACTGATTAGTTGTTTGTTGTCAAGATGATGTCCTTAAATGTCTTGTTTTGTCCACAACTCAAAGATATTCAGTTTACTGTCAGAGAGGAGTAAAGAAACCAGAAAATATTCACATTTAAGAAGCTGAAATCAGAGAATTTTAACTTTTTTAAGTGTAAAAAATGACTCAAAACTATTAATCAGTTATCAAAATAGGTGCAGATTCATTCATTTAATAGTCGATCAATAATATGTTCATTGTTAGGTTTATTAGTTTGTCCAGCTGTTCCTTCCCTTGTTTGATTGATTGATTTTAAGATAAAAAAAAAAAAAAGTAAAATTTCCACCCAGTGAATCATTTTTTCATGGTTATGAATTGTCAGCTGTGTGCTCACTGTGCATGGTAGGATATCGTTCTTTAAATTAAAACTGTAATCCTGCTAAGAATCCACATTTTTACTAAACATGTCTGTAATCTTATTACATTATCTTTTTTTAAATTTTTTATCTGTAACTGTAATAGAAAACAGTTACCTTTTTTTGTATCCAGATTACAGACCAGCAGGGAAACAGAACTACAGTGGTTTAAAAACATGTGGAGTTCCTCAAGGCTCTGTTCTCAGACCTCTTCTGTTGAACACCGACATGCCAGCTCAGATTATAGAAATTATACCACCTGACCACAGTATTTTATGTCTCTTTACACACATCATCATGTTTCTAGTCTCTGTGTTTTCTGATGTCATCCAATCATCTTCTCTGTTGGACCTACAAATTTACTGTTTTTATTGTGAATTGTGAATATGTTTTGTCTTATAATTGTGTTTTTACACCACACTTTTATAGATAAAAAGCAAACAAATAAAATGAACTAAAATAGTATCCATAGCAACAGTAGCACTAGTACCTGCAGTACTTGTACATGCAGTAGTACTCACCAATGTTTGGGTGCTTCAGTAAACGACAAATTCGAGCTTCGCGGTCCAACTTCTGATGATCTGCCAACACAAACAAATACATCGATCAGTGATCAAAGTTACTGACCAGGAACACACAGTTCAGTGTTGGTCATGACAGCTGTGAGCTCTGTCACCTGAGGCTCCTGATGTGTTACTAATGTTAGCATACATGCTAACCTGAGGCTCCTGATGTATTACTAATGTTAGCATACTTGCTAACCCGAGGCTCCTAACGTGTTACCATTGTTAGCACACATGCTAACCTGAGTTCAGACTGAATCTCTAACTTGTGTAAGCATTGTTTCCTCTGACTGTTCAGAGATCTGATTTAATAAAACTGTCATTAATGAGTGTGAGCTTGTTACAGACTTAATGAACAGCAGTCAGCGGGTATTTTTGCCCTGAGTTGGGCTTCTCAGGCTACATATATGCTTCACTATTTTGTAGAGGTGCTGTTAAAGGTTGTTGTTGGGGCTGTTTGAAATTAATGCTTGCTGACAGAACTCAGGGCCGAAGAAAGATTCAGCCAACTAACACTTTTCAGGTTAAACAATAATTTCATTTATGTTTTAATTCAGCCAACAGTTGAACAAATCTGAAGCAAACATTACTCAAAAATTAGACAGTAAAGCTCAACATAATCTATTTTATATTGGGTTAAAACACTGAGGTTGTATTTGTTGTTCTATTGAAGAACACTTGTGAACATGTTCCAGCTTGTTGCCTCCATCAGAGACATCTTTTAACCTCTTACAGACTCTAAAATTATTCAAATAAAACAATAAAAATCATTTTGATCTCTCTGACTGAACTTGGCCTGTTTCCTGATCAGACTATTTTTTTATACCTGCTCACCACAGCTAAACATCAGAAGGTTCTCACTGTTCTCATGTTCTTAAAGTCAACTGTGTGAGCAGCTGAAGGTGATACAGAACCCACTTTACAGTCACTTCAGAGGAGATGAAGACTTCAAAGAGAAGAGATGAAGATATCAGATCAAAACAGCATCAGTGTTCATGATGAAAGATGAAAGTACAGAGTTAAAAAGGAACAAAAATAATAGAAACTTGAAGAAAATCTGCTGCAGCAACATTTCTACAAGCTTCTTTATGGTTTTGGGAAACACATCTTAACATTCAGATGGTTTGGAAGATGAACTGTTTGCATCATTTGAGTCCTGATGTGCAGCAATATGTATTTTTGACATCTAAAAAATCATTAGCAGTTTAAGTGTACGCTATTTTTAGAATATTTTCATCACTTTACCTTTCTGTCAGACAGACTTTTCTGACAGGAAACCACCGTTATAGCAGACAAATATCACTTTCTACAAACTGACCAACCTCCACTGATAAAATCAGTTATTTTATCCCACAGAACTCAGGAGTTGTTGGTCTGCTGCTGCTTCCATCTGTTAGTGTGTTTGTGTGACTTCAGTGAATGTGAATTAAGCCTTTATCACACTGAAGTCACACAATAACACAAACTATGGAACAGACCGAGAAAGAAGTTGACATGTTTAGAGAAAAGAGTTGTTAAATTTGGGGAAAAAAATGTCTGTTTGGTTGGTTTGGAGAAAGTGATGTCTGACAGAAAGGTAAGGTGGTGAAAATATTCTAATACACATCTAATATTGAGTTTTTAAAAACTGATTTTTATTTTATCATTATTATTATTGTTTATTATTATTATTATTATTATTATTTATTATTATTATTATATTATTGAGACGGCGTGATTAAAACAAATCAGTGTCTTGTGGATCAATGTCGAGATGGATAACCACACTTCGCACAGCTGAAACTTTCCCTTTAATGTGTCTGATGTTTTCAGCTCTCCATTGGAAGTCACATGATCCCTGGACGTCTTCATTTATTCACTGAATGTGTTTCTGTTTTGAACCACACAACCACTTTTACATCTCAGACATGAAACACGTTTTTAGAACATCTCCAGATTTTTGTTTCAGAATTTGTCTCATTTCCACTCACACTGATTTAAAACCTGATTGTTGATAAAAAAACGTGTGGAAACTGATCTGTGACCATTTGAATCCTTTCATGTCCACACAGCGTGAGCCTGCTGCTGACCTGAGGTCAGCTGATTGTTCTTCATTATGTTCTGGGCTCTGAATCACAGAGTTTAACCTCTCCATTCATCTCCAGCAGAACTGCAGGGACTGATCGGGACCGGTTGAATGAACAGAGGACACTCTGTGAGGTGACCAGTGTCCAGCAGCCAACTGACAGTCTGCTGGGGATGGTGTCCAACAGAGCGGAAGCTCTGAAGCTCAACACAGAGACTGAGGACAACAATCCATCAGACATCAGAGCTGAAAACTGATCTGAGAGCAAAATGAGTTCAGATCACAGTAGTCAAACGAGAAAGACCAGACAGACACAAACCAACCAAAGAGACACAAACCAACCAGAGAGACAGAAACAACAAGAGAGACAAACCAGAGAGACAGAAACAACAAGAGAGACAAACCAGAGAGACAGAAGCAACCAGAGAGACAAAGTAGGGGACGACAGAGAACACAAACAAGAGAGACACAAACCAACCAGAGAGACAGAAACAACAAGAGAGACAAACCAGAGAGACAGAAACAACCAGAGAGACAGAAGCAACCAGAGAGACAAAGCAGGGAGACAGAAACAAACAGAGAGACACAAACCAACCAGAGAGACACAAACCAACGACAGAGACAGAAACAGCAAGAGAGACAAACCAGAGAGACAGAAACAACCAGAGAGACAAAGTAGGGAGACAGAAACAAACGGAGAGACGCAAACCAACCAGGGAGACAGAAAAAAACAGAGACAAACCAGAGAGACAGAAACAACAAGAGAGACAAACCAGAGAGACAGAAACAACCAGAGAGACAAACCAGAGAGACAGAAGCAACCAGAGAGACAAAGTAGGGAGACAGAAACAAACAGAGAGACACAAACCAACCAGAGAGACACAAACCAACCACAGAGACAGAAACAGCAAGAGAGACAAAGCAGAGAGACAGAAACAACCAGAGAGACAAAGTAGGGAGACAGAAACAAACAGAGAGACGCAAACCAACCAGGGAGACAGAAAAAAAACAGAGACAAACCAGAGAGACAGAAACAACAAGAGAGACAAACCAGAGAGACAGAAACAACCAGAGAGACAAACCAGAGAGACAGAAACAACCAGAGAGACAGAAACAACAAGAGAGACAAACTAGGGAAACAGAAACAAACGGAGAGACGCAAACCAACCAGAGAGACAGAAAAAAAAGAGACAAACCAGAGAGACAGAAACAACAAGAGAGACAAAGTAGGGAGACAGAAACAAACGGAGAGACGCAAACTAACCAGAGAGACAGAAACAACAAGAGAGACAAAGTAGGGAGACAGAAACAAACGGAGAGACACAAACCAACCAGAGAGACACAAACCAACCACAGAGACAGAAACAGCAAGAGAGACAAACCAGAGAGACAGAAACAACCAGAGAGACAAAGTAGGGAGACAGAAACAAACGGAGAGACGCAAACCAACCAGAGAGACAGAAAAAAACAGAGACAAACCAGAGAGACAGAAACAACAAGAGAGACAAACCAGAGAGACAGAAACAACCAGAGAGACAGAAACAACAAGAGAGACAAACTAGGGAGACAGAAACAAACGGAGAGACGCAAACCAACCAGAGAGACAGAAAAAAAAGAGACAAACCAGAGAGACAGAAACAACAAGAGAGACAAAGTAGGGAGACAGAAACAAACGGAGAGACGCAAACTAACCAGAGAGACAGAAACAACAAGAGAGACAAAGTAGGGAGACAGAAACAAACGGAGAGACGCAAACTAACCAGAGAGACACATCCCTTACTGGAACAATACGACACACTCACAACACAAGTCAACACAAGACATATTTGTCCCTGAACAGACAGTATACGGTGGCCCTAACCACCTGACCACAGTAACCTGAGAGAAACATGGACCAGGTTCAGACAGTGACATCAACTGAACTGAAACTCAAACCAACCAGAGACACTGACCAACCAGAGAGACAGAGGCCAACCACCGACCAGAGAGACAGAAACCACTGACCAACTGGCGAGACAGAAACCACTGACCAGCCTGAGAGACAGAAACCACCGACCAACTGGAGAGACAGAAACCACCGATCAGAGAGACAGAAACACCGACCAGAGAGACAGAAACCACTGACCAGCCTGAGAGACAGAAACCACGACCAACCAGAGAGACAGAAACCACCGACCAACCGGAGAGACAGAAACCACCGACCTACCAGAGAGACAGAAACCACCGACCTACCGGAGAGACAGAAACCACCAACCAACCAGAGAGACAGAAGCCAACCACCGACCAGAGAGACAGAAACCACTGACCAACTGGAGAGACAGAAACCACTGACCAGCCTGAGAGACAGAAACCACCGACCAACCGGAGAGACAGAAACCACCGACCTACCGGAGAGACAGAAACCACCGACCAACCAGAGAGACAGAAGCCAACCACCGACCAGAGAGACAGAAACCACTGAGCAGCCTGAGACACAGAAACCACCGACCAACCAGAGAGACAAAACCACCGACCAACGGAGAGACAGAAACCACCGACCAACCGGAGAGACAGAAACCACGACCAGCTGAGAGACAGAAACCACCGACCAACCGGAGAGACAGAAACCACCGACCAGAGAGACAGAAACCACTGACCAGAGAACAGAAACCACGACCAGCCGGAGAGACAGAAACCACCGACCAACCTGGAGAGACAGAAACCACCGACCACCGGAGAGACAGAAACCACCGACCAGCCTGAGAGACAGAAACCACCGACCAACCGGAGAAACAGAAACCACCGACCAGCCGGAGAGACAGAAACCACCGACCAGCCTGAGAGACAGAAACCACCGACCAACCGGAGAGACAGAAACCACCGACCAGCCGGAGACACAGAAACCACCGACCAGCCTGAGAGACAGAAACCACCGACCAGCCTGAGAGACAGAAACCACCGACCAGCCGGAGAGACAGAAACCACCGACCAGCCTGAGAGACAGAAACCACCGACCAACCGGAGAGACAGAAACCACCGACCAGCCGGAGAGACAGAAACCACCGACCAACCGGAGAGACAGAAACCACCGACCAGCCGGAGAGACAGAAAGCACCGACCAACCTGAGAGACAGAAACCACCGACCAACCAGAGAGACAGAAACAAACCACCAACCAGAGAGACAGAAACGACTGACCAGAGAGTTGCTGCAGAGATGTAAGAGAAACTTTTCTTCTTCTCTCTTCCAGGAAAGCAGCGCAAACAAATGTCATGTTGGCTTCAAACCCAAACACACACACACACACACACACACACACACACACACACACACACACACACATTGATAGAAAGCAAACACAGCTGTTGTTTTAAGGAACATTTGATGGTTTCAGCTCCTCATTTCCATTAAAACAAACTGCTCAGATGGTGTTTGACTCCCAGTCTGATCATATTAAAGATCATCACTATCAGTCACTATCACGTTAATTATTGATCCTACATTCTTTTAAACAGCACCTTTTAAGAGCAGACATCACAGTGCTTCACTAAAACAAAGAAGAGTCAAACAGAGACAACAGACCTGAAACAAGCAGACAACCAGCTGAAAACAGAGCAGATTCAACAAAAACAGGTTGGAGATGTTTTTTAAAAGTCTTAACAGCATCCACAGATTCATAAGTTCAAATGAAGAATGTTTCAAAGACAAGGAGCTACAACCTCAGACAGTGTTCTTTGGTCCTGGGTTTGGAGCAACGGACAGCCAACTGACCCAATCAAAGTCCTGCAGCACCTCGTTAATGCAGCAAGGGGACTGACCAGGTGAGGCTCCAACTGTGATTACAAGAAGACTGAAGTGGATTATGAATTTGATGGGAAGTCAGTGTAAAGACATCAGGACTTGGTCAGAAGTTTGGTAGCAGCATTTGGACCACTTGTGGTTTATGGATCAGTTTCTTGCTAAGTTCATGGATAACAGGTGACAGGTGAAAACAGAATTACACTAACAAAGACAGGATGTAATAAATGCATGCATAATCATCTGTATCTCAGCTCTGAGTTCTGAGTTTAGTGACATTTCTCAGCTGATAGAAACAGGAGTGAAGTAGACATGATGTTGCAGACACAAAGCCTGGTCCACAGAGACGCCTACATCACAGAGGGTCGGTCTAACTGAACAGGATAAATAGCCAAGACTTCCCGGGACAATGCCATCTGGGCCAGAGATAAGAATCTCTGTTTTATCAGTGTTAATAAAATTATCTTTTGTCAAACTGAGAAAATTCAAAAGAACGACTGGTTTTTAAACGCTGTGGGGATCAAATGAAACGTATAATTGAATATCATCTGCATAACGATGATAAGAGATAGCTGTAAAATGACTCACTAACTGCCCAAGAGGGAACAAGTACAAAGCAAACAGCATCAGGCCCAGGACAGAACCCTGGGGAACACTACAGAACAGAGCTTCAGTACATGAGGCATCATTATGCAAGAATGTTTTCTCACTTTTCTCAGATATTTGTTCTTAAACAGAGCAGTGGGAGGGAAATACTAAAGTCCTACATGGGATTCATGAAACGTGTGCTAACAGCCAAGTCAGTTCTTTCCCACCTGAGTGTGTCGATGAATTGTGTTTCATCTTAAATTGGTTGCACATGCAGGAAGTTTGCAATTAGTACGTGGAAACACCCCAGTATGTCCATATAAGGGCAGAAGACTGACATGCCTTGTGCAAATATAACAGCTGACAGGTGACATATGAACAAACAGGAAATACAAAAGTACTGATGAATGCCACAAAAGTTCTTAAATTGTTCACATTAAACAATCAGATCTGTGCATATGAATGATAAATTGATGGACAGTGTCCAATCCAGAGCTGAAGCAGAGATACCCCCCATTGCCTGAGAATCTCAACCAACACCTGGGGCCCTAACTTACACCCGGCGCAATGCCTTTGCGCCACTGGTGCAAGTGATTTTTCTATCTTACACCAGCGCAAGTGCCATTTTTGCCATGTCTGTAAGATAGCAAATGCACTTGCACCTGGTCTGTGCGGCCGTGGGCGGGAGGTCTAAACATGAAGGAAAAATGAGGGTGTGGCCTGGCACGTTTGCTATCTTGTGCTTGGCGCATTGGAATAAAACCACTTGCCAAAAGCCGGTCTAAAGTGCAAAGTCTGTGGTCTTTCAGCACAAGATAGCACCCGGCGTGTTTGGCCGAAACACACAGACGTCTTCACAGTCACAGAACACCTTTCATTAATGTTAAACAGCCGTGCGCATGTGTGTCTTTAAAGATAAACTTATTAATAATGAAAAAGAAATTCTTTTATGATTATAAAGCCTGCAAAGTGCGCACGGGACGCGATCACAGCTGTCAGATCGTCTTTATCAGATGAGTCAGCATGACAGCTGGAGCAACTGCAGTGTTTGTGTCCGCCTGTTTGTTGTGATCCAGAAAAACAAGCATCAAATAATTATGATCTATAACATACAAAATGTACAAGACACTATATTTGACCACACAAGTCCAGCCCAACCTGGAGAGTAAAGGGTCTGTGTGCTTCTGTCGGAGCTGGTTGGATATATCCGTGCGTAGTTTTGCACACTTCAAACTTCAGAAACTCTTTCTGATTGTTTCGTAGTGGGACAGAGGAGCGAGGAAACTGTCATGGTTCAATGTGGATAAGACCCTCATAACCATCTTTTATAAATCCTACATCGAGTCTGTGTTGACATTTTCTTTCATCTGTTGGTTTGGGAATCTAAGTGTAAAGTCAAGAAATGCTCTTTCCAAGGTTAGCAGTAAAATTCTGGGAGTCCCACTAAGTAGCCTTACTGACCTGTACAACAGACAGGTGGTGAGGAAGGCCAACTCAATATTATCAGTCGGTCACCCCCTTCACTCTGAGTTTCAGATTCTACCCTCTGGGTCTCGGTTCAGATTTCCTGCTGTAAAGAGCAACAGATTCAGGAGATCATTCATTCCCTCTGCTATTTCCCTCCTGAACTCAGGTCTTGGGGGTAGATGGCAGTGATGGCACCTGCTGTTACTACTGTTGATGATGAGTTTTGGGTCTTGATGTGTTGGTGACTATGATGATGGTGACATTGGTGTAGATAGTGTTTTAATGATTCTGCCTATTCTCTGCCTAATTCTAGCACATATTGTTTTGTTGTTTTAGGTTGTAATGTCAACCTGCCACTTCATTCTCCCGAGCCCATAACATTCAGTGCCTATATCCCTAACCCGCCCCCCATCCTGCTGTCTCCATATATTTTGTGCTCTTGTGCGTCTCCATCCTCGCTCCCGATCTCGCGAGACTTCCGCGCGTGCATCCATTAAGAGATATACGAAGTCTCGCGAGATCGACACCATGTTTACATCCTACCTGCTACATGCTACAGTTGACATTTTGGCTAAAAACATGGTGTAAATGGCGTCTTTTGTGGTTAATTTTTAATGTCGCGGCTCGCGGACACTTGGATTACACCACACGAGCAGGATGGAGACATTTTGTGTTTGTTTTGTGTTCTTTTTTTAACATTTTATCCGTGGTCTCCATTCACTGCCATTGTACTGGATTTGGCTGCAACCCTGTTTTCTGCTGAAACTCCAGGATTATTTAGTGAACTGAAGATCTTCACCCATCATCACATCGGCATAGAGGTGAGGACATACTGAGTGGATTATTATTCAGCGGTGGAATATCACTTTAAATCATGGCTCATGATACTATACCATCCAAATTATACCAATAGCACTGATGTTGACTAGATGTTGTGTTAAGAGCATAGTATTCCGGTTTAACTTAAATACTCACTAAGTAGGCTAATTAATCTTACCGCACAAATAATAATACCACATTTTAATGAAAATACACCATTACAAATGTAACTTCTGTATTCAAAGTCTTCAAAGTTTGTAAGTATTAACTGTAACGTTACCAAAACTTTAAAAAGTAAAAGCACAACAGTCCCTGTCAGTTTTGTACTACTTTTTATATTTCTTAGTATTACTGCTGCATTTTACAGCTAAAATGTTTAAAGTTTAGTTGTTTTAACTACTGTAATCATTATTTCATTTCATTTTTTGCATTGTACTGGGCAACACAAACTGGGTATAGATAAAAATGTAGCAACCTGAATAACATTTGCTAACATCAGCCCTAGCAAGTAACTCTCTTTCTTCTTCTCTCATGTTCCATACTTACTTGCCCTGTATCTGTTTGTGGAACTTCCACCAGCTCATCTCTCTGTTCCTCATCATCACATGTGGCCCCACTCACTTCTTGGATGCTGCTAACATTGACATGAACTTGTGCTGCAGTGGTGCTGCTGCTGGCTGTGCTGCTGCTGAACATTTCAGTAAGTTTGCGGCATTTAGCAGCTTCACCCTCTAAATGTCGCATTTTTCCCCTCGTCTTCTCAGCCCCACCCTTTTCTTTACATTTTTTAACAGTGTTATCCATATTTCATATAGTTGCTTTACTACTATCTTCTTCTTCTTCTTCTTCTTCTTCTTAATTGGCGGGCACGGGCGGATGGCATCCAACTTAAAGGTGCATTGCTGCCACCCACCAGACTGTAGTGTGAAACAGTAGATTAGCAGGGGCAAAAACAGGTGATGAGTGTGTGGTGCAAGTACTGCGGCCCGCAGCCTCATGTGGCGGGCGGCCGCCGGCCGTCCTGGAGTACTGGCCGTTCTGTGATTCTCCAGAACACACAGATGGCCAGTCCACCCCTGCTTCCATTAGACTAAGACAACGTGGCTGTGAAACCACAAGTAAAACAATCAATCATCTGTGTATCAGAGAAAGATGAAAAATATTTAATCCATATGTAACATTAGTCAGTACAGTATAATGTCTGCTTTTACGTCTAAATCCCTCATACCTGACACAAAATGGCAAAATGGCAACCAAAATCCATGTTTCATCACACAGCAGCTCTTTATCATTTTGGATGTTTCTTGTGTTTTTGTGGTATTAAGCTGGAAATAACTCAGTCATCTTTTTGCCACTCAGTGGGTGTAACCCCGGTGACTCTGCCTACTGTGACATCATTTGCAAACCCTCTTTAGCACCAGTACAGAACATCACCTGCATGAACACGTCATTTGAGACTGAGAAGAGAAACACACTAAACACACTAACAGATGGAGGCAGCAGCAGACCAACAACTCCTGTGTTCTGTGAGATAAAATAACTGATTTTATCAGTGGAGTTTGGTTGGTTTGTAGAGTGATATTTTTCTTATATAACAGTGGTTTCTTTTTAGAAAAGTCTGTCTGACAGAAAGGTAAAGTGGTGAAATAGACCAGAGTTTTGTGTTTTTCTTCTTTTTCTCTCATTAATCCTGTGGTTTATCTGGCGACCCTTTGGAGGGCCCAAACCCTAGATTGGGAACCACTGGACTAAACTATCTCGCTGTATATGAAGTAGTTCAGAGTGTCTCCACCTGGAGGCGCTCCAACAGTGACGTGCTGCTGTGTCACTGATGCATCAGTATGAACAAGTACTTTTTTTTTTTAAATGCAGGACTTTTACTTGTAAAGGAGTATTTTTATATTTCATATATTTATATTAACTCATCTTTCAGTTTGTCCTGTTCTGACTCATGGAGGTGAAGTCGTAGGTTTTACTGTTCTCAGAAACAGTCACACATAAAACTGTGTGTGCAGTGATTAAACAGATGTGAGCAGAGCTGCAGGCTGCAGTGGTCAGGATGTGATATTATGGGATGGAACGGTGCTGGAGATGAAGATGTGGAGGAGGTGATTTGGCATCTGAACACATGGACTTTCTGAGGGTGTGAAGAAGAAGAAGAAGAAGAAGAAGAAGAAGAAGAAGAGGAGTAAGAAGAAGAAGAAGAGGAGGAGGAGGAGGAAGAAGAAGAAGAAGAAGAAGAAGAAGAAGAAGAAGAAGAAGAAGAAGAAGAAGAAGAAGAAGAAGAAAAGAGAGTCCTGTTTTCTCCTGATTATCGATCAATTGACAACATTTAATCAAAGTAAAATGCTTCAGCAGAGACGTCCACAGTTACAACACGCTGTCAGCTTATTATTATCATTATTATGCGACAGCAGATACTCAAGTAATTGATCAAACAGAAATTAATTGACAGCTCTTTCAATAAATGATTAATTGCTTGGTCTGGTCGTAGCTTCTCTCATGTGAAGATTTTCTCTTGTTCTTTGTCTTCCAGGATGATACAGGGTAATAACATTCATATGTTATTTTTTGGACCTTTGTTTAGAGGAATGAGACATTTGAGATCATATTCGGGAACATTTTTTTTTACTTTTGTTGGCATCTTGAATATCAAATAAATCATGAAAATAATCGATAAATGAACCAATAATAGAAACAACCATTAACTGCAGCCCTGATTTATATACAGCATTTAATTAAAAATCACTTAGAATTAAGTTATGATTATTATTATTATTATGTAACAGCTGATAACATAGTTACTGCAGTGATGTTACTGTTACACACACACACACAGTTCTTTGTCAACTTTGCAAGGTGTTGCTAAGCAACCGAAGGAAATCTCAAAACTAGAAATGTGATAAAAAAAAAATCTATGGAAATGAAGAGGGACAGACATACAGACAGACAGTGAGACAGAGACATAGTATCTATGGTAACCTTAATGTTACAGTCATTTTAATGTTAATGCTCCCAGCAGCTGTGTGTGTTTGTGTGTGTGTGTGTGTGTGTGTGTGTGTGTGTGTGTGTGTGTGTGTGTGTGTGTCCTGCAGCCACAGTTAGCCACAGTCCTTTTAACACAGTTGGGGTTCAACATTTTAAAAGACAGACCTCAGAGTCTTTGTATTACATCACAAAGGGGGAGGAGCCACAGGATTCACCTGACCTGAACTCAAAAAGAAACAGACACGTTCTGTTCTGTTCACGTTCTGTCCAAACAATCAGCTGAAAGAACTTCCTGTGTCGCAGCTGTTCTCATGGTCACAGAGGCCATCTTTGTGTTGCTCTGAGACACTCTGGCCACCTGATGTATCATGAGGATCCACCTGATCTCTTGTTCTGTGGTTCTGTGTCACTGACTCGTTCTTTATCGTCCAAGAACATCTGCCATAGAACCCACTGACAGTCATTAACACAGTACTATCTCAACTCCAATAGGTGGCAGTAAAGAGCCATCTCACCTGAACCAGCAGGTGTGAGTTAGCTTAAAATAAATAAAATAGTGAACCCAGCATGCACATGCATGTTTTTTTTCTGTTTTCCTGTCATGTGACCAACCAAACAACAAACAGAAATGTTTGTAGTCGACTCAGATGCAGCGCTGCAGCATTTGAGCTTCATCAGTCAGCCTCAAACACGTCTGACTTCACCTCTGATCATGTGTGTTAATATCAGTCACATGTTGCTCAGAGATGTGTGTGTGCGCAGTCCTCCTTCAGGTCCTCACCTCTGGTGGTTAGTTTCTTGGTGTTGATGATCTTGGCAGCGTACTCCTGTCCTGACAGCACCTTCACACAGCGTCGCACCACAGAGAACGCTCCCCTGGAAACACAACAAGAGGAACCAATCAGCTTAATTTACAATCAGAAAACAAAAATATGTCTCATTTTAATAAGAACCCTCTATGTTCTAGTAAGAGCCTTCTCCATGTTCTAACAAGAACCTTGATCACATTCTAACAAGAACCTTTTCCATGTTCTGGAAAATATTTATCATGCTATAACAAAATATTTTTCACACTGAAACAAAATATTTTTCACACTGAAACAAAATATTTTTCACACTGTAACTAAATATTTTTCACACTGTAACTAAATATTTTTCACTCTGAAACAAATATTTTTCACACTGTAACTAAATATTTTTCACACTGAAACTAAATATTTTTCACACTGAAACAAAATATTTTTCACACTGTAACTAAATATTTTTCACACTGAAACTAAATATTTTTCACACTGAAGCAAAATATTTTTCACACTGTAACTAAATATTTTTCACACTGTAACTAAATATTTTTCACACTGTAACTAAATATTTTTCACACTGTAACTAAATATTGTCCATGTTGTATTATGAGTTCTGTGCACTAACAGTCCTGATGTTACTACGACTACTGTGATTCCATACTGGGCCTGCCACTGTACTGTTGGTACCATTGGCCTGGTGATGTCACAGTGATGTCATCAGACTAACATACAGTCAGTGTGGCGTTTGATAGATGAGCCTGTGCATTATGGGACATGTAGGATCCAGTGATTTTGGACTAAAAGTCAGGATGTGTCCACCTCTACCTTTTTAAATCTGGCTCTCAGGACAACTGTTGCTTTATGGATGAGATTAGTGCAGTGTGATCAATGAATATTATATTGATAATGAAGTATAGATAATAATCTCCAGTAGATAATGATGGCTATGATCACATTCATTGGAAGTGAAACAGTTTTCACAGAAAGATTTCTGAGTCTGTGTTTCTTATGAAAGCTGTATTCTGCCACCCACCATCACATTATGTAAGAGACCTGGCATTATGTGTGTGTGTGTGTGCGTGTGTGTGTGTGTGTGTGTGTGTGTGTGTGTGTGTGTGTGTGTGTGTGTGTGTGTGTGTGACAGAGAGAGAGACAGAGAGAGAGAGTGTGTGTGTCTGTGTGTGTGTAGGTGGTGAGTGGGATGGGGTCATAAAGGTGATACACTCATCTCTCCATATATTTATCTACGTATTTGTCCATCATTATTGATCAGACACTGATCACAAATACAATCAATAATCCAGAAATTGTATATTTCACCTCATTTACACCGTAAAAGATGAATAAAACTTGCTAATCTTGTGAATTATTCATGTATTAGTAATCATTGAGATTAAAAACTTAATATGTCTGTAATAATATTATAATATATTAATAATATATAAATAATAGAATGAAATCATTTGTTTATAGTTTTTACAGAAACATGTTTAGAAAAATAATTATATTATATATTACATTTTATATATTATATGTATATTGAAAAAAACAATTCTGACCACACCACTAGTATGTCAGTATAATAATAATATGACTGAAAACAATGATTAGAATGTAAAATTTAAATAATTAAAATAATAAAAAAAGACAAAAAAGAAACAAAAAAGTAAAGGATATAGAAAATATAGCAGGTTTGTTGACTGCAATATTTAACATAATACTACTAATAATAATAATAAAAAATAATAATACTAATAACAATAATTAGAAATAAATCAAATTACATTGCAAAAATGAAAATAAATATCAAATCAAATCAAAGTATAGATACGAAAATACGTACAAATAAAATTAAAATGAAATATTGTCACAAAATGAAAATAAATAATTAAAATATTTTTAGAATGTAAAATAAATACACTTATAATTAAAAAAAGGTTCTAGCAAATCAAATAAATTACTGAATAGAATACAAAACAAAACCAAAATACAAATTAAATATCAAGCATCAACATATTAAAATATTTACTGTGATGCACTTAATTATTAAATGTACCATATGATGAAGATGATGATGATGATGATGATGGTGATGATGATGATGATACTTACTTGCCCAGTTCCTCATACAGCTGATACTCTTCGGTGAAACGAGTGCAGATGACCGTTGCCATAGTGACCCGGCGGGGCGAGGGTCAGGGGGCTCCCTGTCCGTCTTCCTCTGAAGATGATGATGGTGATGATGGCGATGAAGAAGGCCAAGAGTCAGACCTGTGTGTGTGTGTGTGTGAAGGATGGAGGAGAGGAGACAGAAAGAGGAGAAGAACAGGAGCAGAAGAAGAAGAAGCAGAGAGATGGAGAGAGTTCTGAATCTGGACTGAGGAGAAGCAGAAGAGGAGGAGGAGGAAGAGGAGGAAGAGGAGGAGGAGGAAGAAGAAGAAGAAGAAGAAGATGGAGGGATGAAGGAGAGACAGAGCAGCGAGGAGAACCGCGTCTCTCTGTCTCTCTGTCCTGATCTGTGGGAGACACACACACACAGAGTGACGCTCTGAGACGCTCCACCTGCCCACCCACTCTCCTCCATTAGCCAATCACAGTGCAGTACAGCCAGCGCGCGCACGCACACACACACACACACAGGGTCGCCATGGTAACTGCATCCTCTTTGTCTGTGCTGGAAAGTAAGACTGCAAACACGGCCAGCTCTCCGAGAACTGCAATACTATAAATACTACTGTAGAGAATACTGCAAATATTACTGTGGATAATATATATAATATATATAATAATATAATAATAATATTAATATTACTACTTCTACTGCTGCTGCTGCTATAACAAGGGTCACTGGTTCTACTTTAACTACCATTGATACTTGTGAAGTTTTACCTTCAACATGTTGACAGAAGGGGAACATTTCATTGAAAAAATGCCTGATCGTCCAAACTGTGTTATTGTTGTTCTGGCCAGGTTCTAACAGGAGGTAGAGCTGCACGTCATCAGTGCAGCTCTGGTATTAAATATTGTGTATCGTAATATTGTTTTGGAATATGGAACCTGTACAGGGCGAACAATATGGAACCTAAAATGGAACCTTGGGGTACTGCGCAGGTGATGGGAGCCAACTAGGAGAAGGAGGGTGCTACCCTGGACGCCGACCTGGCACTTGAGACGGTTCAGGAGAACTGCATGGTCGACCATATCGAAGGCAGAGCTGAGGTCGAGTGAAGTAAGAACCGAGGGAGGGTGGTAAGTCATTGGAGACTTGAAGTAAAGCTGATTCAGAGCTGTGACCTGAAGTCTGACTGACATTTCTCCATGATGTTGCTGGTTTCTAAAAAGTTTACAAGCTGACAAAAGACATTTTTTTCCATTAATTTAAAACAGTTGCATCAAGGTTAGGCGTTTTAATAATGGGATGCACTAACACATATTTAAAACTAAAAGGAATGGAGCCACTGGCTAGAATACTGCTAAAGATGAGTGATCATGGGACCAACCGTGTCAAACACGTCCTCCAACAAGCTTGTAGGGACAATGTCTTGGGGACAAGTAGTGGCCTTAGGGCCTGCTTTACTAAAGGTTTGCACATTTAAAAAATGTGTGCAAACTTGTAGCACCCACAAACAAATGTGCAAACTGATCTACTAATTTTATGAATTTTAGTACTCTTAAATTGTTTTTTAAATGTTTAAATAATCATGTGTCACTACTGTTTTCTGAACTGGCCACCAGGCGTCAGAGCTCTCACAGAGCGAACACACGAGCCTCCACCAGTGGTGATTGTCTTGTCCCAAGATACAAGACTTCATTCTGTCAGTCTGCTCGTTCTGTAAAGGGGGCAAAACTTTGGAACTCTCTACCCACTAATCTAAAATTAGAGACCAACAGTAATGCTTTTAACAAAGGACTCAAACAATGGCTAAAATCAAAACAACAGTGCTCACATGAATAGTTTTAACTGGTTGACTGCTTGACCATGTTGCCTTTGCTTTGGAGCTTATGAATGTATTTAATCAGAAAAATTGCTTCTCTTGTACTGTTGTAATGTTATTGTACACTGTATTTTTTTCTCTTTCTTTTCTTATTACTTTTATTATTTTTATCATTTCAAAAGCCTCCTGTGGACAAGTGTTGCGAATTAGCACATGTGCTAAAACACTCAAACAATGCATCTGGTTTGTCCAATGTAACTGTGATGTCCACATCAAATAAACAATAAATAAAATAATAAATACTACCAGTGTGCACTGAGGATTGGATCTTTCAAATGTGCAAGACAGCACGCACTGTCCCTTTAGTAGATTTGTCTTAATGAATATGCAATACAGGGCATTTCTATCCTAGTCTAGTCAAGTCAAGTCAAATTTTATTTATATAGCACCAATTCACAACAAAGTTGTCTCAAGACACTTTACATAGAGAGTAGGTCTAGACCACACTAGTGTGCAAAATACTGAAAAAAATGCAAATAGGTTCATTTAGCACACGCACTGTGATTTACCAAGCCTGAAAATCATTAGCGGTGACTGTGACTGCATCTGTATTTAATACGTTTGAAAGGAAGGTGCTAATCAGCCCAGCAGTGCACAGATGGTTGCTGTTATTGTGGCGAGGAGGAGACACTCTGATTTAAAGTAATTTCTCTTAAGCCGTTTGTAGGATACATTTATTTTTATTTTCATTAAATAATCATTAATGCAGAAAAACACCATGATCAAACAAATTTATTGCAGCCAAACAAAACTGAACATTCACAGCCACTGTAGCCTAAAGAAAATTATTTATTATGTCTTGTTATATCGGTCTTATCACCAACATCACACTCTGAAATAGGTTTTTTGGCAGGTTGTGTGTTTCTGTCCACAGTGCGCTCCTCTCCTCACTCTCCAGTCCCCGACTGCTCAGCTGTGGGACCTCTTGGACTGAGAGACCTCACCACTGCCTGTCCCCCGTCTTCAATCCCTCCTGTCAGGGTATTTATGTCCATTATCAGTCCAGATACAGGCTGACCAGTGGCCTGGTGTGCACAACAATGGCCCAAGTGTCCACAGAGGACACAGCTTGCTCTTCCTGCACAATGGATTTATTTATTTATTTTATATTATTATTATTATTATTATTTATTTATTGAAGATAGTTGTAGAAGTTTTATTATAAGCCACTTTTTCTTTTGTTCTTCACCTCATATCTTGCCATCGTCTCTTAACTTCATCTGTTGTTCTTGACTTTTTTGCTGTAACTCAACAATATGTTTATTTGAATCTTCCACTAACACCTCCATGGGATTGAATTTCATTTTTTGCTTGCAGTCATTCTGCTTTCTGTCCAAACTCCCCATGATGGAAATCTGTAACACACACAAAACCCTCATTTAAATCCTGCCGTCTCCACAGTGTTTGCACTTGTGCTCATTTACACAATTATTCTTAGTTAATCATCTGTAAAATGGACACCAACCAAACATGCAATATGTTAGAATGCACGTTCAGTTTAGTACTCTTTATTTGGGATCTTAGTAAATCAGGCCATTAGTGTGCAGGACTATGTCTTTAATATGACCAAGGGGCACAGGTTCAAACTTACTCGGGGCAGGAGAGCACAGAGGGAGGATGGAGGGGTTGTAGGCAGGAGGTGAAATGGCAGATCAAATCAATCAATTTTACTTGTGAAAAAGTTTAGAAAGACATCACAAGTAACTGTGGCTGGCACATGGCAACGCAGCAGCGTTGAGGACTGTTTTAGCTGTCATAAAGTACTTTGGGAGAGAGTAAGTTTCTGGAAATTATAATTTTACTCATCAGCTGATTCCACCAAGCATGGTACGTCTGTGCCATGGTTCTGATCTGTCCTCCGCACGGCTGCAGCGCCCACCAGCAGCGTTTCAGAAGCACTTCAGCAGCGGAACGTTCTACCCACCTGATTGTTTACTCGTTCAGATTTTTTTGATTAGGTCCTCTTTCCTTGCTCTTTGTGCCTCTACTCTGGATAAGCAGACTACATGGTTAAATAGTTTCTTTTCTGTCTGTCTTAATGATCATGAATCTGCACAGGGTCTTTTATTTTGAAAATTAACCAGATTCTTCCTGCCTTTTCTGTGTCTAACTTCCTGCCCATTCGATATGCTCTGTGCTAATTGGCAAGGCATCCATCAAAAATAGACTCTGCATGTATTTGAAGCAAAGCGGACTGGAGAGCCGCTTCTGGGATGCATGAGGTGCTGCAGCTGGAATTACAAGCATTGTGTAGAAGGGCTGCAATCAGCTCTGGCTGACACGCGCCACCATAATGCAATGCAGCCGCACCCAGTGGAATTTAGCTATAATACTTGTGGTAGGAACAGCTCTTGGTTCTACTTTTCCTGATACTATTGAAGGTATTTAAACTTTTTGTTCTGCTACCTGACAGAGCAGGAAACCTCAGAATGTCTAATTGAGGTCTCTGTCCACTGTGTCCATACATGGAATTGAAGATGAACCTGAGAACATGGCGGGTCATTTTCAAGGACTGTTTGAGGGACTGTTTAAACTGTGGATCAAACAAGATCCATATACATGTTGCTGTACCCGACTGTAACAGGTTGAAAACTACAGTTTCACTCCTCCCCTTCCTGTCTAAAATACTTGAACACACAGTCTTTAATTAAGTGTCTGCATTCCTCTCTGAGAACAACCTGTATGACCTGAATCAGTCTGGCTTTGAACAGGGTCACTCTACCGAGACTGCACTCCTGTCAGTAACAGAATCACTGCGATCAGCTAGAGCTGCTGGTCAGTCCTCAGTTTGAGGAGTATCTTGGAGGGAAGAAGTGTCCAGACCTAAAGGGTCAGTGCTCGGTCCTCTTCTCTGCTCAATATACACCACCTCACTTCATGCAATAATCCACTCCCATGGTTTCTCATACCATTTCTATGCTGATGATACCCAGCTCTTCCTGTCATTCCTTCCAGAAGACCACGAGTCCCCGCTCATATCTCGTCATGCCTCACTGATATCTGGATGAAAGAACACCAGCTTCAACTTAGTCTCTCCAAGACTGAGCTCCGTGTCATCCCAGTCAGTCCCTCTATACAACAAAAAATCAGTATTCAACTCAAATCCATCCAGCTCACACCTACAAGGTCTGCCTGAAACCTGGGTGTCATGATTGTCAACCAACTAACCGTCAAGGTCCTCATGGCCTTGATTGCTCAGTCATGCCGTTTTTCCCTGAACATGAGGAAGATCAGACCGACCTATCTGAGCATGAAGCGCAACTCCTGATTCAGGCTCTCATAATATCACACATTGACTCCTGCAGCTCCTTACTTGCAGGCCTCCCCGAATGCACGTTCAAACCTCTACAGATGATCCAGAATGTGACAGCACGTCTGGTTTTCAATCAGCCAGGAACAGCACTTGTCACTCTGCTGTTCAGATCATTCCCCTGGCTCCCAGTCACTGCCCACATCAAATCCAAAACAATGACACTTGCCTACAAAACAGTAACTAAAACTGCTGCCGCCTACCTGAACTCCCTCATCCAGGTCTACGCTCCCTCCTGCTCACTGTGCTCTGCCAATGAAAGACGCCTGATTCAACCACCACAACAGGAACCAAAGTCTCTAGCTAGACTCTTCCAGTTTGTGGCTCCCTGATGGAGGAACGAGCTACCAACCTACGTTCGATCCGCAGAGTCCCTCTCAGTTTATAAGGGGAGACTGAAGACCAGCTCTTTACTGAACACCTTTGCGCTTGATTGCAAAAAGTATTAAAATAATAAATCCAATGCATCATATGCTCTCTATGCACATTGCCACCGGTACTGCCTGAGACAACTATGTGCTATCAGACTTGAACTGTCTGCTTCATGTAACTGACTCGTGTTGGTCTCCCCTGATGAGATCCGCGCTTGTGTTCTATCAGCTGTCACTTTGGATAAAAGTATGAGATAAATGAAACTGTAAATTGTAACAGATTGTAATAAAAAACAATCTTCCACCTGTAAAACTGCTGTCACCTGCTTGGTTGCAAACACAAGTGCTGACCACTTGATTTTAAAAGATCTTAATCAAATTTTAGTCAAAAATTCCTCATATTCTGCATATTTTCCATACAGCACACCCAACAACCTGTACAACATGACACACCCCCTTTGATTCCCAAGGAGAACCTGCTATTTGTTGGTTCCAGCTGGAAGCCAAATTTTTCAGGTTCCACGCCAGTGTTTTTGGCGGAAATGCTCCAGTACAAAATTAGATGTGTGAACCAGACCAGGGCCGGTTCCATGTTGGTGGAAAAGGCCTCATTGAGCATTGTGTTGGATGGTAAAAGGACATGTCCTAGAGGAGATAGATTTGGAAGACAGAGCTCTCTGAGGTGGTTAAGAAGCTCCTCACTTTGAGTGGACTCTGCCTGAGAGGCAGAAGGTTCCAGCAGGGTTCCACATGAACCAGGTCCTAATGTCCTGATGGCCACCAGAAGTATTTTAGTCAAAACTTTGAAGACGTATCACCTTTGAACCAGTGGTTTTAAATCAGTCAGTCGATAGCGATACTAGTTGTTAGACAGCAGCTGTGGTTCTTTATGGTTTGTTTTTTCTGAGTTGTATTTTTCTTTTCAACCTGCGGCCGGAGGTACGGACGTCTCTCTGCTTCTTCTTTCCCGTCTATTTTTAGGTTTGTTTGTCTCCATGGGGACGAACCTCTTTCACTCTGTTCCTCTCTCTGTCTTTCTGTCACTCATCTTTTCTGCTTGGTTTCCTCTTTTCAAGCTTTCTGCTCCCTCCTGGGAGGTGAGGAGGAGGAGGAGGAGGAAGAGGAGGAGGAACTGAATGGTCAGCAGAGTTCAGACTGAGCTTGTCTCAAACATCATGAAAACCGTCCGATCTCTGTAGCTGGAGAAAAAGACAAAGTTCACGCCTTCTGTTTGTCAAAGTGAAGCAGAAATAAAAGCAACGCCCCCTTTAGGCTGCAGAGGTCATCACAGACCAAACATGAACAGACATACTCACCTGACAGGTCCCTCAGCAGCTGTTCTGGAGCTTTCAGTCACGTCACATGATCTTCATCAGCAGGTCGAGTCTACCCAGTTGGAATCATAGATTTTTTAAATATCTATTATTTTCTTAGCACTTTAGGGTTTTTGATATAGTAACATGTTTCACTGATGAGAAGTTTATTGCGTTGGTTGATATTTTAATTTTCTCTGTATTTGCTTGTTTTCACTTTTTTTTGTCTTTTTAAAAAGCTATTTTAAATGTCTCGTAATGTCTTTTAGCGTATGTCTGTGATCTGGTAAAGCACTTTGAATTCTCTTTGTGTCTAAATGGTGCCACATAAATAATCTTGCATTTGTTGAAGCTGTAACACCTGACTGAGGTCAAACCAGCAGCACTGGGAGCACTGGGAGCAATGAGAGCAATGGGAGGCTAATAAACAATAAACATTTAAAATAAGTTCATAAAAATTATGAATCTGAAGAAATGACCAATAGACACAAATATCATGTGATCTCAACATTTTAGTTCTGCTGAGACACTGCACATCTCTGCTGTTCATGTTCACAGGCACAACACAATGACAGGAAGAAAGAAAGAACCAAAGAACTAAAGTAAAAAAGAAAGAAAGACAGACAGAAAGAAGACAGAAAAAAATAAAGACAGAAAAAAGAAAGAAAGAAATAAAAGAAAGAGAAATAAGTCTATCAACGTGCAGTGTCTGCTGCCCCCTGCTGGTCACATATCAGCACTGCAGGAAGCTGCTGCGGCTTCATTCAGGCCACATGACGCTTCATTAACAGGTCACATGACAGTGTTATAACCATCTGAATATATGTTCACTGTTTTATGTTTTCTGTCAGGGAGATGCCTTAATCAGCAGGCCTGCAGAGTAAGATTACATGTAACAGGATTCTGTAATCTGGATACAACAAAAGGTAACTGTATTCATAACAGTTACAGATAAAAATGATGTAATCAGATTACAGTTAATTACAGTTAGGTTATTAGCAGGATTATAGTTTTAAAATAAAGATAACAACAGCTGACAGTTCATTATCATCAATCAAGGAAGGAACAACTGGAGAAACTAATAAACCCAACAACAAACATAAAACATGTAGAGCTGCAACCATTAATCTATTATTAATCAACTATTAAATTCACCTGCAGCTATTTGGATAATCAATTCATAGGTGATTTTTTACATTAAAAAAAGTCCCAAATTCACCCACAGATGCCATCTCACCATGGAGCCGAGACCTTTATTCAGAAACTGGAGGAACCAGGTGAGTCCTCCGTTCAGGAACGGTTCACAGAGCAGGTGAACGTGGTAGCATTTGAACAAATATCTTTCAGCTGTAAGGACAGGAAGTGGAGAGACAACTTGGAGAACATTGTGAACGCAGACAGATCTTAAAGTAACGAACTTATCATGCAAATATCAGCATTCTTAATGGGACTGAGAATTACTCTGTTGTTTGTGATTTAGATTATGGTGCATACAAATGTATGAGTGATTTTATTTATTTGATATTTGTTTTTTATTATTTTCGTTTTGTTTTTTTACTTTTTAAAATGTATTTATTTTGTTTGATTTTTTGTTTGTTTGTTTGTTTGTTTTGGATGCCTATATAAATTTCATTTGATATTAGTGTCTTAGTTCATTATTTTATACATATTTAAGTTGTTTAGACTGAAAAAAAATGAAAATACTAATTACAACAAAAATATTTCTCTCTCTCTGAATTCTCTGATTTCAGCTTCTTTAACATGAATATTTTCTGGTTTCTTTATTCCTCTCTGGCAGTAAACTCTCAGTGGGACTGCAGGGTCCTGGTCCCTGTAGGGTCAGTCTGCTCCCTGCAAGGTCCTGGTGCCTGCAGGGTCCTGGTCCCTGCAGGGTCCTGGTCCCTGTAGGGTCAGTCTGCTCCCTGCAGATTGATGAAATCAAACCAGTTGGAGAATCACAGACAGATTTATTCCCACATGATCTGATTCATCGTCACCACAAAGTAAAAACCACCTCATGATTCTCATCTCCACTTCTTAATGCACAGAACTCTGCTGTGATTGGTGGACAAGTCATGTGACCTCAGAGTCCAGAAATAGTCCAGCAGAGTGAAAATGATCATAATCAGCAGCAGGTCCTGGTTCACATTAAAACAGTCTGAGAGCAGAAAGACACAGGACTGAGTCAGGACTGACACACTGGATCCTGGACTGGTTCCGCAGGGTCCTGGCCTTGTTCTACTGGATCCTGGACTGGTTCTGCAGGGTCCTGGACTGGTTTCTGAAGAGGTTCTAAGAGTTCTGGACTCAGTTTTCGTGTCTCAGCGATGAGTCTTTTGACGCCGACCATCCATTGGCTGACCTCAGTCACATGGTCGACCATCAGGGAGCGATGGATCTCATCAGCTGAATCCCAGTGACCCGCCTGCAGCTCTGAGGGACAGACAGGAGGACAAACAGGTGAGCATGGAGACAGACAGACAGGTAGACAGACAGGTGTTCAAGTGGACAGACAGACAGGTGGACAGACAGGTGTTCAGGTGGACAGACAGATAGAACAGACAGGTGAGCATGGAGACAGACAGACAGGTGGACAGACAAGTGTTCAGGTGGACACACAGGAGAACAGACAGGTGGACAGACAGCTATTGTTGTGGACAGACACACAGGTGGACAAGAGGACAGGAGGACAGACAGGTGAGCATGTTGACAGACAGACAGACAGACAGGTGAGTATCAGAGAACCTCCAGCGTTCTAAAAGTTAAACTTGAGTCTTTTCGTTAAACCACTTAGATTGAAATTTAACTTCAGGGTTAAACTGGCTTAAGTATGTGGGGCTGCAACGATTAATCGATTATTAAGTGATTATTGAATGATTATTAATCAATTATTGATCAATTATTTCATTAATCGACTACTATTTTGATAATCAGTTAATCATTTTGAGTCATTTTTAATTAAAAAAGTCTGAATTGCAGCTTCTTAAAAGTGAATATTTTCTGGTCTTTGGAAACACTGATCAATATTTTTCAGTTGTTTTTGTTTGTAATAAGTGAATGAAGAACCAGACATCCAAGTGTCCAACGTCTCTCTGTGTCAGCTTTCATTTTCTTGGACATTTTGTTCAGCTACTGCTGTTCAAATGTGTCCTGACATCCAGCAGTTAGACCCTGTCAGACACACAGACTGTGCAGGTCAACGAGGTAAACAGGGTAAACAGGGTAAACAAGGTAAACAAGGTAAACGGGTAAACAGGGTAAACGAGGTAAACAGGGTAAACAAGGTAACTATGGGTAAACAGGGTAAACGGGTAAACAGGGTAAACGAGGTAAACAGGGTAAACAAGGTAAATGGGTAAACAGGGTAAAGAGGTAAACAGGGTTAAACAGGGTAAACGGGTAAACAGGGTAAACGAGGTAAGCGGGGTAAACAGGGTAAACAAGGTAAACGGGTAAACAGGGTAAACGGGTAAACAGGGTAAACGAGGTAAGCGGGGTAAACAAGGTAAATGGGTAAACAGGGTAAACGGGTAAACAAGGTAAACAGGGTAAACGAGGTAAATGGGTAAACAGGGTAAACGGGTAAACAAGGTAAACAGGGTAAACGAGGTAAACAGGGTAAACAAGGTAAACGGGTAAACAGGGTAAAGAGGTAAACAGGGTAAACAGGGTAAACGGGTAAACAGGGTAAACGAGGTAAGCGGGGTAAACAGGGTAAACAAGGTAAACGGGTAAACAGGGTAAACGGGTAAACAGGGTAAACGAGGTAAGCGGGGTAAACAAGGTAAATGGGTAAACAGGGTAAACGGGTAAACAAGGTAAACAGGGTAAACGAGGTAAACAGGGTAAACAAGGTAAACGGGTAAACAGGGTAAAGAGGTAAACAGGGTAAACAGGGTAAACGGGTAAACAGGGTAAACGAGGTAAGCGGGGTAAACAGGGTAAACAAGGTAAACGGGTAAACAGGGTAAACGGGGTAAACAAGGTAAACAGGGTACACGAGGTAAACAGGGTAAACGGGTAAACAAAGTAAACGGGTAAACAGGGTAAATGAGGTAAACAGGGTAAACGGGGTAAACAGGGTAAACAAGGTAAACGGGTAAACAGGGTAAATGGGTAAACGGGGTAAACAAGGTAAACAAGGTTAACGGGTAAACAGGGTAAACGAGGTAAACAAGGTAAACGAGGTAAACGGGGTAAACAAGGTAAACAAGGTAAACGGGTAAACAAGGTAAACAGGGTAAAGGAGGTAAACGGTAAACGGGGTAAAAAGGGGTAAACGAGGTAAACGGGGTAAACGAGGTAAACAGGGTAAACGAGGTAAACAGGGTAAACAGGGTAAACAAGGTAAACAGGGTAAACGGTAAACTGTGGATCATGATGGTCTGCCATTTGTAAAAAGTTTGGGAAACACTGATCTAACGGTGGAATTGAACCATTCTGGTAAACAAGGTAAACGAGTAAACAGGGTAAACAGGGTAAACGAGGTAAACAGGTAAACACGTAAACAGGGTAAACAGGGTAAACAAGGTAAACAGGGTAAACAGGTAAACAGGTAAACAGGGTAAACAGAGTAAACAGGGTAAACAGGTAAATGGGGTAAACAGGGTAAACAAGGTAAACAGGGTAAAGGGGTAAACAGGGTAAACGAGGTAAACAGGGTAAACAAGGTAAACAGGGTAAACGAGGTAAACAGGCTAAACAGGGTAAACGAGGTAAACAGGGTAAACGACGTAAACAGGGTAAACAGGGTAAACAAGGTAAACAAGGTAAAAAAGGTAAACAGGGTAAACAGAGTAAACGAGGTAAACAGGGTAAACGAGGTAAACAGGGTAAACAAGGTAAATGGGGTAAACAGGGTAAACAAGGTAAACAGGGTAAACGGGGTAAACAGGGTAAACAAGGTAAACAGGGTAAACAGGGTAAACTGTGGATCATGATGGTCTGCCATTTGTAAAAAGTTTGGGAAACACTGATCTAACGGTGGAATTGAACCATTCTGGTAAACAAGGTAAACGGATAAACAGGGTAAATGAGGTAAACAGGGTGAACGGGTAAACAGGGTAAACGGGTAAACAGGGTAAACAAGGTTAACGGGTAAACAAGGTAAACAGGGTAAACAAGGTAAACAGGGTAAACAAGGTAAACGGGTAAACAGGGTAAAGAGGTAAACAGGGTAAACAGGGTAAACGGGTAAACAGGGTAAACGGGGTAAACGAGGTAAACAGGGTAAACGGGTAAACAGGGTAAACAGAGTAAACAAGGTAAACGGGTAAACAGGGTACACGAGGTAAACAGGGTAAACAGGGTAAACAGGTAAACGGGTAAACAGGGTAAACAAGGTAAACAAGGTAAACAGGGTAAACAGAGTAAACGAGGTAAACAGGGTAAACGAGGTAAATGGGGTAAACAGGGTAAACAAGGTAAACAGGGAACGTAAACAGGGTAAACGGGTAAACGGTAAACGGGTAAACGGGTAAACGAGGTAAACAGGGTAAACGAGGTAAACAAACGGGTAAACAGGGTAAACAGGGTAAACAAGGTAAACAGGGTAAACAGGGTAAACTGTGGATCATGATGGTCTGCCATTTGTAAAAAGTTTGGGAAACACTGATCTAACGGTGGAATTGAACCATTCTGGTCAAAGATTCAGAGAGAAAAAGGGTCAAACTTTACAAACTGATGAAATCCATCACCGGTGATCATCTTACCTGAATATTACATTTTTCTGATCAGGTATCTGACAAATAGAGGTTAAAGATTAAATAGGGTGTAAATAAGACTAACTTTAAAATATGCCACAATTATCATTTTTGTCAAATGTTTTATGTGTGTTTTTCAAAATTATGACTGAATAAAATACTGAGAAGTTTTTGATTTTTGGGTAAATTAATTGTTATATTAATTGCTTTTTTAAAATGTTTAAAACCCCACAGGTGCCCTGAGTATCTACACAGACAGAGAGACAGACAGAAGGACAGACAGACAGGTGTGTGTCTGTAGTGAGACATGTTACCCAGAGACAGGGTGTCCATGCGTCTCCTGACAGGTAGGCTCAGTCTATCTGCCCTCCAGCTGTCCTCCAGAAGGTGGAGCCTCTTTGCCACATCATTACACACCTGATCCTGCACACACAGGTCAAAGGTCAGTCAGTTAGTCACATGTTTAACATACGCCTCTACTCTTTAATTGTAAAGTGTTTTAAGACATTTGTAGTTCTTCACACAGTATAGTAGAGATGTAACTGTAACCCCCGTAAAACTACTAGTTTTATTTATCACACCATGACTGTTAGAGCTGCTTCGAGTTCTCGCGAGAACTCGTAGTTCACGTGATTCACGGGAGTCATGTGATTTAATCATGGCGGAACAGTCAGTCGGGGAGGCAGTGGGGAAGTGTTGTGTCGGACTGCAGCAGGTCAGTAACTTTAACGAGGTCCCTTAATAGCTATCTTTCTGTGTTTGCATCGCCTTACATTATGTCAAACCTTTGTAGATTATCTGCGGACCGAAACGGAGCCGGTTGAAACGAGTGACACGCTCTGATTTGTCACCTTGATTGGTGAGTAAATGTTTGTTGCTATGCTAAGCTAGCGCTAGCCGCGGCCCATTCATTTTAATGCGCGACTTAGCATTAGCATCTTACTAGCGCTTTCCATTCAATTCTATGAAGCTTTATGCTAGGACTAGCTTGTGATGAATTGTATTGAAGTGAATGGATGGTTTCTGTGACAATACAGTACTTTAACACAATATATATGTTTTTACTTCAATGTAACGAAGGTACAATGGCTTTGAAACCTTTTGATATACTGTGCACTGTGATTAATGAAATGTATTGATGAACTTTTGTAATATTTTGATATATTTTGGATGTTTGGGATATTTTGTGTTAAATTGTGTTAATTTGTGTACACTTTTGAGCTAATTTACTGGTCCTGTTGCTCTCACAGGCCGGGTTTTTTTCCCCTTCTTTGGATTGAAATGATAAACTGATGGCGAGCTACCCAGATTTGTGAGACGAATCTTCTTCTCCACCAGTGTGGTAGGAGATGCAGAGCCCATGCCCCATTGCACACATTCAACATACATTCTGATGAGCTCTCATAAAGGTTGCGAGCCCTCGTACCCCTTGTTCAGCAAACATTTTAATGAACTCTCATATGGACTGATATTTATTCACACTCCTCTTATTGGGGAATGAACTGAACTTTGGGGTGGGATTATTTGGTTTTTGATTGTTTTGTTATTTGAAATTTGGTTGTTGCTCAGCTGTTCATGATCTTTTCCATACTGATCAGCTGAATGTCATGACATTTGTATATATGTAAATATCATACCACTCTACTAATTAATACACTTTATTTGCATACACTTTGATCTTGTTTTGTGTTTATTGTACTGGTCCTCAAACTCCATGAGCGAACTCTTATCTTCTGACACTAGTCCATGTTGCTAATACTTACCTGAGTTATAACCTCTAGCCTAATTCTATTTATAATTTGGAGTAAGTGCTACATAACCAAAAACTCAAGGTGCGCTAACAAAAAGCACACAATATGATATTTATCACAATATTAAAAAACAAAGAAAATGACTTGAGAAAATATCCTGCTGTTAAAATAAAAGTAGCACGTGCAAAAAATTATGAATGAACTGTCTTTAATGATTTCCATTATTATTATTATTATTATTATTATTATTATTACTATTATTATTATTATTATTATTGTTGTTGTTATTGGGCAGCACAATGGCGAGTGTCTCTGTGTGTCAGTCCTGTGATGAACTGGGGACTTGTCCAGGATGTACCCCGCCTCTCGCCCAATGTCAGCTGGGATAGGCTCCCAATGCAGAGCATTCAGCCGCTCTGCTCCCCATCTCTGGAATTCATTACCATCCCAACTCAGAAGCATTGATTCACTCCCCCATTTGAAATCACAACTCAAAACACATCTGTTTAAGACTGCCTATTCCATCTGATGCCTATTGCTCTGTCTATTCCATTGATTTTATTTATTTTTATTGTTGTTTCTTTTTAAATGGATTTTGTGTATCTCCGTACGGTGTCCTTGAGAGCCGAGAAAGGCGCCTAATTATTATTAAAACACAAACAACACAACGGTCATGATTGTTTTCATTGTCGATTAATCTGTCAATTATTTTCTTGATGAACTGATTAATTAATCCTGTCACAGTTTTTTCAAAGGTTGAAAAACATGTGGAGCACACAGATTTTTCAACCTTTGATCATTATCAATCAACAGACTGATCAATAATGAAAAGAACTGTAACAGCTCCAAACAGGTGGATGGCAGCGTGTCGCTCCAGATGCTCCAGATGTTTAGAATTATTTTTTCTTTTGTTTCCTGTGATGATTATTTTCATTATATTCACATTTGAGGAGCTGAAATCAGATAATTTGAACATTTTTCAATTAAAAATGACTCAAACTGATCAATCAATAATTCACTACTGACACTGTTATATTTTGTAGTCTGATGCACATTAGTGGACATAATTGTGGACATTTATTTGTTTGTTTCTTCTTCTATTTTTCCAAGATAAACAGTGTTCTCTATGTACAGATTACAGATCAGTCAGGCTCCTGCTGTTTGTTACATACTTGTTTATGTTTCTGTTTTTCGATTTTTGTTATATATTGTAGTATTTATTTGTATATAGTGATTTTCTATTATTGTCTGCGGCTGGTTCAGATCTCATCAAGTTTTAGTTTCTGTTTGGTTTGATTTTTGTTTTAATGATGGAATCTGTCATATTTATGTCATTGTTTCTTTTATGATGTTTGTCTGTAAAACTGTTGATAAGATTAATTATTATTGTTTGTATCAGGAACTTTTTATAAACAATTTTTATAAATGATTTTCATTTGTCTGTAGTGATGCAGAGCCTTCGTCACCTGTCTGACATCATCATCATCATCAGCAGCATTATCCTCATCATGTGACATGAGTGTTAATTGAAGAAGACAGCTGTTCGTCAGTCGGCCCCTCCAGGATCTTTTTTAGGGGTTGTTAAATTATTTTTTGTATAATTCATTAAAAATCATCTGTTCTGAATGTTCTCAGTAACAGTACAAAAATTCTACCAAAATATGTTTTAAATGTTTCTACACAAACTCAAAACCAGCACAAAACAAGAAAAAAATAAAAGTGCACAGAGCTTTGATAAACACTGACAACAGTGACAGAGCCTGTGACAAAAATCAATCAATCAATAAAAATACAACAAAACAGTAAATAATACAGAAACGTACCTGTATGATTTCAGCGTGGGGGACTGCTAGGATTGGTCAAATTCGAAGAAAATTTGCAGCAGTGATTGGACGAAATCGTAAAGTTGTGCAGAATTCTCAAGGATTGGTTGAATTTGTGTTAACTGTTCCGATCGGAGGGACTGATCAATATACATCTGATCAATACATTCAGATCTTTGTGAGGCTTCAGTAGTGTGTGTGTGTGTGTGTGTGTGTGTGTGTGTGTGGTGCCCCCTGCTGTCTGAAGCCTGAACTCACTTTAACATCCTGTCTGCAGGCAGCCAGTGCTCGGTTCAACACCAACACCACCCTGTCTACGTCAGGCTCACTCTCTGATTGGCTGATAATGGCCTCCCTCTGACTTCTCACTGGTCCCAGAGGAGGAGGGGGCGTGGCCAGAGAGCCAAGAGGAGGACAAGCTGCAAGAAGGAGATAAGGAGATCAGGGGTGTTTCAGAACACATGACATGATGTTTGTAACCTTCTTCTTCTTACCTGGGCCTAGAGGGGGCGGGGCTACACCTCTTGGAGGTGGAGCCAAAGGATTAGAGGAGGGAGGAGTCATGGATGGGCCTCCAGCACCTGAGGTCCAATCAGAGATAAGATGTTTGAGGCGTGACGCATCAAGAGTGATTAATTAATTGATAATGAAAATAATCTGCACAGGACATGAGATGTCCGTGTGCTCCACATGTTTGGACCTAGTTTTCAAACTTTGATCATTATCAATCATTATCAGTCATTATCATTATTTGTTAGGAGGGACTTGAAAAACAGGTCCAAATACATGGATGGCGGCACGTCACTCCAGATGCTCCACATGTTCTTCAACTGACAAGATTGTGACAGGATTAATTAATCGATTCATAATTTTCAGCCATTTTTCATTAAAAAAAAATTTCTTTACTCCTCTCTGACAGTAAACTGAATATCTTTGAGTTGTGGACAAAACAAGACATTTGAGGACGTCATCTTGGACATTTTACGAACCAAACAACTAACTGATTAATTGAGAGAATGATCAACAGATTAATTGATATCGAAAAGAACCAGTTGAATTCCTACATCCTGTATAACCTGCTGAGCCAATATAAAACAATCACACAAACCATTACTAGACAAATAACTTTAATTTCACTAATAATTGTTTTGTTTTTACTTTTCATTTTCAAGCCAACACTCAGTTAAGCAGCAACGTGACGGCATGTTGCGAATCTGGAAAAGGTCCAAATCAGTTAAGTTGCTTAACTTTAGATTTTGAGTTCAAAACTTTCACCCAAAAATCTGTAAATGCTTTTATTTCATATTGTTGGTAAATGACCGTGATGGTATAAGAGGAAGAATCAACTGTCACTTTACTGTTACATGTCTGTGTTTATGTGTATTTATGTCTGTCAGCAGCCTCATACATATAGTATTAGTACATATTTGTAATATTTGTTTTCAGCAGTTTGTGTGATGCAGTGATGTGTGTCCTGACTGATGTAACTGCTACAAATATATATATATACATATATATATGTATATAAACACATATATATACATACACTGACTGACTGACTGACTGCTGACTGACTGGATAGCCACACAGGAGGGTAGGGTTCGAATCCCGCTTAAGATGTGGGCTCAATAGATGTTATAGCTCAGTAGTTTAAACTGCTGTCTTCGGTACAGGAGGGTGGGGTTCAAATCCCGCTCAGGACGGGATATTCAGGTGGGTCCTTAGGCAAGACCCTTTGCAGTTAGATGCCTACACCTCGGATGAGAGCAACAATAACAGATAAAGCCATACCGGCTGGTCTAGCAAGATCCGCGTTAGGTGTTGGGGGACCAGGACACCCTGACAAGGCTACTGGAACACGGCATACGTGGAGCAGGGCAGAGAACAAGAAACGGCTGGAACCTGGACCTATGAATGCTTCAAAACCCCACATCTAAGAAGACTGCAAAGCTCCTCTGGTAGAGGACCCGAGCTTGAAGGAGGCACAATACTGCCCCAGGCGGTGTATATATATATATATATATATATATACATATATATATATACACACACACATATATATATTTTTGTGTGTGTGTGTGTGTGTTTTATTTCTTATTTATCATTGTTGTTGGTCTCAACAACAAACTCAAACTTTCAAGGCAACAGACTGTAACAGATTTCTGAGCCCGACTCAAACTCTGAAGTTTTGAAAAAGTTTTACAAACTACTGATCTTTTGTTGAGATAATTAACTTTTCTTCTTCAAATAAACATAAATCTTTGGGTTTAAGAAACCCTAAAAATTCTAATTAAAAAATTCAAGTCAATGTGAATGATGGTTATAATTTTAATATTTTCAATTAAAACCTTTTAATTTTCAGGCACCAATATAAAGACAAATCAGTTTCACAACTCACTGTGGACAACTTTTGAAATACAGATTCTTTTAATTCAAAGATTCAAGTTTATCTAAAGAAGAAAAGTAAATTGTCTCAATTACAGGTCGGCAAAACTTTTCAAAATTTATTTCAAACAAAGAGTTTGAGTTTGGCTCAAAACCCAAAAATCAATTGCAGCATGTTGCAGTGTGAGGTGATTCTTACATTTGCTAACTGTAAAAACGTGTAGCCTATTCACTAAATTTTTAAAAGGTTTCATCAACTAAAATGTGAGTCCCAGCCTGCATCTGTGGTGGCTTGTCTTCAGTCTCTGTAAACTCACTGAGGATGACAAATAAAAGATTTTTTAGAATTTTTTTGGCCAAAAATGTCTCTTCTGATCATCAAGGTTATAGACCGCTGAACTAGTCAGTTAAACTAATTATTAATATTTTATTAATGACAGAGCCGGCCCGGATGTAAACCAGCAGCCAGGAGGACAGAGGGACAGACGACAGCTGCGATGTAGAATGTGATGTAGAACGTGATGGAGAACGTGATGGAGAACGTGATGATGTAGAAAAGATTGATCAGATCGTCTGTGGGCGGAGTCACAATAAACTGACATGTAACCAACAGGTGAGCACGATCAGCACAGACAGGTGGATGTTAACCTGCAGGGAGAGCAGGCTGCTGCTGCTGATCCACAGGAACGAACTGGGTACAAGAGGAATTCTGAGTTCCTGATTTGGTTCCTCTGGTTCTAAAGTCCCTGTGTGTGTTTTCTGACCTGAAGCTGCTGCTGGAGCTGCTCTCTTGTTCAGGAGGCTCTTCTGAGGTCCGCGGGCCATCTGAAGGCCATATGAGAACTGAGGGGGGTCGTTCCAACCCCGCTCCTGGTTACCTGGGCAACAAAGACAGAGACACGAGGTTATCTTAAAGAGGACCAGTTTGATCCGGCTGCATCACAACGATCTGATGCTGTTCTTGTTGGTGTGGAGCGAACAGCAACAAACCAGAGAATTATCAATTATTAAAATAGATAGGTGATTAATCCATCAGTCAATCAACAGTATCTCATCAATACATCCTTTATTGTGATGTCAGTCCAGACGATACAGCTGACAAACCTGCCATGATCCTGATGTGTCATATCAATTAATATTGACAATTATTGATCATGTACACCGTGACTGACGACATGTTGTGTCCTCCAAAGGGTGGAAGCAGCTGAGGTGATAAATTAAGTAGAGCTGCAACAATTACTCAAAGAACTGATAAATAATCACCAACTATTCTGACAATCAATTAATCAGTTTGAATCATATTTTAAGACACAAAAGTCAAATTTATTAAATTCCTGCTTCTTTAATGTGAGTATTTTCACCTTGGACTAGAAATGATCAACATTTTTCAACATTTTCTCACATTTTATGGACCAAACAACTGATCAATTATCAGGATAATCATCAATAATGAAAATAATCGTCACAGGAAAGACTTGAAAAACATGCTTGGACCTATATTCAATGAGAATAATCAATAGTTGCAGCCATAAAATTAAGTGATTTAGACAAAAATCAAATATCACAAAATGTTTGACCAAATACCTCAGTATCAATATTACAGCAATACTGTAGATATGACTGTTGGTGCAAATAATAACATTAGGGCTGCAAATTTTGTGCATTTTCTTCAACCAACAGTTGAAAATGCTAACAATCGATCAATCAGTAATAAGTTGAAGTTTCCTTATTCAACAAATGACCCAAACAGACAAAACATGTCAAATTAGGCTGCATTATTGCTATTTATAGATGATAGATTAATTAGTGAATATCTGACAGTTTTTTTCAGTCTGGTCACCATTATATGACACACGTATGAACGGACAGATTCTGACACTTAAGTTGCATTTCGACGATCAGATGCACCACTTCAATTCACCAAAATGTCCCCTTTATAATTTTATACATTATAGCTTATTTACACCATCATATGACATTCATAGAACTGCTATAATGCTATTTATAGCTGAGTAAATCAGGACTGAGGAAACAATAGGAAAACCACTAATAACGCCCAGTTAAACCTTCACTTTCTACCTGAATAATTACTGTTTGATCAATTATTTGCCTGCCGAACTGAAAACAACACCTGATTAATTAGTAAGTGTTATGTTGGTTTTTACAAAGTTAGTCACTACCGCCTACAGGCTGAAGGGAAAGTTAATTTGACAGATTTTTGAATGCAGTTCGTTGTACCGTTCTGTCAATACAACACTCATTCCTGGGATCAAACCAGCCAAACTTAATGGTGCTGGTCATTTGTCTGATAGAACAGACACTCGGTGAAGAAGATCAATAACATCACCTGTCAGTATGTGGGTCACACAACGGGCTGCATCACCAGACATTTAAATAACGAGTGAGTCCAACCAAACTCTGATCAATATTTGGCTGCTTTTTCAATCGGTACAACATGTCTTGATAAATTTAGATTATCGACAGGTTTGTTTAAACAAACTCCTTCACTTTTGTTCAATCTGACCATGTTACGTTATTATTTATACCGCAACGTGACACAGACAGAACTACTAACACGCTTTTAATCTTTCAGTCAACAGCAGGACAACCACTAATTAACTTGATATTTTTAGCCGAATCATTTCTGTTTGTTGAATTATTTCTCTGCCGAACTGAAAACAGCTTTTAGTTAATTCGCAATATCGTGTTTATGTTTACAAAGTGAGTTATTCTTGCCTGGAGAGTTAAGAGAACATTAATTTCCTACATTTTTGAATGCAGTTCGCTGAGCTGAATGTCAGTATAACAAAACTCTCATTTCAGGTTTCAGAGCTGCAACAGCATCATGCTGATGGTTAATAATCATAATTTAATAATAATTCAAGACTTAATAATCAATATTAACTTTATTTATGACTGTCAGGAGGTAAACAGTAACGTGACTCTTACCTGGTTTAACGTACATGTCCTCCATGTTGGACTCCACCGCCTCAAATAATAATAGCTTCTTCCTTATGAAGCGAAGCTAACGGCTAAGCTAACGGCTAAGCTAATGCGCACAGTTAGAACAACATAAAAATGTTTTTAATAACTTTGGTTTAGACTGATATTTAGTTAAACAGACAGCCCTTTAGTGTAAAAACACCTCTTGTGAATATTGTGTCAAGTACACAACTTCCGCTCAGAATTTCAAAATAAGACTTGTTCTTGTTTTCACTATAATTTTCATATGGAATATGTATTTGCTATTTAGCTGTATATTTTGTTATTATTTCCTCTTATTTTTAAACACTCTTCGTTCTCCGCGGACATCATATTTGCAGCGTAATATTTGTGAAAAATAGCATTTGATATTTTTCTACTGACATAATAAAACCTAATCAAGTAAAAACACTTTTGAAGTTTGTAATAAGAATTACGTTTGTAATTTGAAATGTATTTATAATTAAAAATTAAATGCAGCTGAAGTTATAATTTTTCATGTATTCATTCATTTATTTAAGTTATTTATTTATTGTGAATCTTGTAAGAGGATATGAGCAGCAGTTCAAGTTGGTTAATATACTGTACCACCAATAAACCATATAAGCTTGTTGTACAAGCAACAACAACAACAACAATAATAATGATAATATTATTATTAATAATAATAATAATATGGAGGGTTTGGATACGAGTATTTTGGGTTGTACTCTGTTGATAGTCATTATTCTCTGGAGTAAGAATAAACTTCATGCTTTTAGTTTGTAGGGGAACTGGTCCAACTTCCTGTAATGATCCTGAGCTCCCTGCTGTCAAAACTTTTCCGGGACACGTGGCCACTGTGTCATACCTTCTATGACGTCACCCAGCAGTAGGCTGACCTCTGGAGAGCAGCAGGTAAGAGAGGAGGAGGGACAGGTGTGTTTGCTGAGGACATCTGCAGATAACATGTTAACATGTTTTAAAGGTTTATGTGGAACTTTCAGAAAACCTTGGTTATTATTAAAGACACCTGGTGGCTGTAAAGTGAACTGCAGTCAGCATCCTGTTGCTTGCCACGTTAGCTGGTGAAGGCAAGTTAACCAGCTAACATATCCTCTCAGATACTATTTTGCTAGCAAGCTAAGGTTAGCCTGATCAGCCCAGGGAGTCTGGATGAATTAGCTAACCCTATCCACTCAAGATAATGTTTTGCCATATTAGCTAACTAGCACTTTATCTGCGTTATAAAGCAAGCTGAAGTTAGTTAACATTAACCAGCTAAGAGCACAATATCACAGTATAGTTGACATCCTGTGACTTTGGATGTTGGGTTGTGGAGGGTGTTGGTCGTTTGTAAGCTAATGTTAGCTAGTGTTGAAGTCTGTAGCTGTAGGTGAGCTGAAGAGAGACAAGACACTCAGGAGTCACATCAGTGTCACACTGACGTTAGCCGGAGTTGGAGACGTTAGCATCCTTTAGATTCTCATGTTAGATTCTTACCTGCTAAGTCCTTCACATAGACATCAGTCAACAGGCTGTTAAAGAGAACTGAGCTCTCTGTTCTGTTACGTTCTGTTCACACTCTGCCAATATAAAGTGCAGCGGTGGGAAGTAACTAAGTATAAATACTTTGTTACTGTTTTCAGGTATCTGTACTTTACTTGAGTTTTTATTTTTCTGACATCTGATCACAAATATTTGAACTTTCTCCTCCTCACATTTTATAAACGGACTCGTTACTTTACTTTTAATAACTCTGAGGTGAATTATTGATAATTTTTATTTTGCATCATTGTGTGCCGCCTTCAGACATCAAGACTGATTTCAACCTGAATGGACGAAACAATAAGACATAGAAAAGACAATTCACTGGTGGATCCATCAGAGTTTATCACACAGGACAGACGGGATGAGACAGACAAGACTTAAAAAATACATAAGACTGAAAACATGTATCAAGACAAAAAAGACTTTACAAGACACAAACGAGATAAAAGCCATCAGGATGTGGGACAGACAGACAGGGAGACTCTGATGGAGAAAAGGTTCAGTTCAGTTGTCTCCGCTCAGAGGACGACTTTTTACTTTTATACTTTGACTATAAGTTATGGAATTTTACCACCTCTGAGAAGGTGATGAATAAACTGCTTCATACATTTACGTACTGCACCTTTAAAGAGAAAAGTGACCCTCTCTGTGGTTGAATGTGTCACCCCAGTGCACTCTGTGACATCACTCAGTCATCAGGGATGATGTCACAGGGGAAATATTTTTTACAGCAGTGTGGCTGTTCTGGATGTGATTTTTTTTATATATATATATATACTTTTTATTGTCATCACATTTTATTCACGCGTTGTACATATCTTAGCAGTTGGCTATGTATAGCGATGACAGCATTTTTTTTTTTTTTAACAAGATGGTGAATAGGTGCACCACCCAGTGATGTACTAAACATGTACTCAGTCAATCTCAGGTTCATAACAATATGAATTAAAAACAAGACAAATACCTCCTTAACTCTTTTCCCACCTGAAAAAAAAAGATCTAATTTCATAGATATTTTCCCCTAACAAGATCTCATCTATACAGAAAGAAAGACAAGGAAAAAAGAAAGAAAGAAAAAAGAAACAAACAAACAAAAAAACAAACAAAACAAACAAAAAACACAGAAACAAAAACAAAGCCTTACTCAAAGCAAGGCACATGTAGTGCTCCCCCATATGACTGTCAATGTGAGGAACCAAGTCTCATTATTTCAGTAGTCACTCTTTAACCACATTATAATACCATCTTTTATCAAATAATTTCAAGTTACCTCTCAGGTTATAAGTTAAATACTCAATATTAAATATTTGTTGAACAGTATCTCTCCATTTATCAATCACAGGGCATGTTTTTTGAAGCCAGTTCCTTGTTACCTGTTTCAATGCAGTTACACGCAAAACCCTTAGTAAATATCTATCATTTTCATTTAGTATTTCATCAACTGTCTTACCCAACAACACAAAATCTGTATTCAGATGAATGTCAACCTTTAAAATAATATTAATTTCCTTCTGTACATTATTCCAAAATGGTTTTAATGATGGGCAAAACCAAAAGATATGGCTAGATTTAGTGTATAATTCGCCACAGTCCCTCCAGCAGTTTGATAGTACTTTACTATCATATTTAACTTGTTGCACTGGTGTTATAAAGTAACGTGATTGTATTTTCCATGCATATTCCCTCCAATAGGGAGATGCTGTAGTTGTATGTACATTCTGATTCATTTGCTTCCATGTTTCCTTTGCTATATGTATGTTGAGTTCTTCTTCCCATTTTAATTTGGCCCTTGTGTCTTGCTGCTTGCAGCTATTTTCCAAAATAGCATAGACTACTGAAATTTGATGTGGTACTCTAACATTGCTATACTTCTTTAACAAAAATTGAACTGGTGGATGAAGGTCACTTTTGGTTTTTCTTCCTATCTTACTGTCATGGATATAACTTCTCATTTGCAAATAACAAAGATGGTGGAAGTGTGATAAATCATAATGCTTCCTTAAAGTTTCAAATGGCATTACTCCATTATCATCGAGACACTGTCCAAATATGGTCAATCCTCTTTGTGTCCATGTACTGAACAGTACATCCTGTTTGTTAGGTGTAAATTCGGGATCCTCCTTTATCTCTCTCAGTGCAATTAGGTCATCCTTCATTTCACAATGCTTTTTAATTCTATGCCATATTTCCAAAGTATTTCTGCTGAATATATTCTCAATTACTTGTGTTTTTCGTTGGATTACTGTACAGAAGGGTATTGTTTTTAATGAAACATGGCACATATACTTTTCTATTGACCTCCACTTTGCTTTGGAATTATCATTTAGCCAAACACGTAGACCAAAAATTGCTTAGCAGTATTCTGGCAGATAGACTTGCAAAGATTGTACCGAACATTATAGACCCAGATCAAACAGGCTTTATTCCAGATAGATATTTATGTATGACGAACTCTGAACATAGTAGATTACTCACAGAAAATGAACATTCAAACACTGATTCTAACTTTGGACGCTGAAAAAGCCTTTGATAGGGTGTCATGGCCTTTTATCTTAGAAATTTGTGTTAAATTTGGCTTTCATGATACCTTTATCAAATGGCTACAAGCAATGTATAAAACATCAAAAGCTCAGGTCAGGGACAACGGCACCCTGTCGGACAGATTTGAGTTAAAACGAGGAACAAAACAAGGGGACCCACTGTCTCCTCTAATTTTTGCAATCTGTATCAAACCTTTGGCAGCATATATAAGAGTGAATAAAGAAATTGAAGGTGTAAACATAGCAGAGGAAAGTCACAAATTGGCTTTATATGCCGACAATGTGGTTTTATACATAACAAACTTAGAAAAATCATTACCGGCATTAATGCAAACTATTAATGCTTATAGTTCAGCCTCAGGTTAGAAGTTAAATGTACAGAAATGTGAAGCAATGGTTCTAGGTGCCCCTGTCTGTAAAGCATTGAAAAAGGAGTACTCATGGCAATGGGATAAGGATAGGGTGAAATAGCTAGGAACTGTGATACCAAAAAACATCAATTTACTGTACCAGCTGAACTATAAAAGTTTGGAAGTACAAATTAGGCAAGACTTGAACCGGTGGAGAACTGTTATTTTAACACTGGGTAGAAGAATTGATGCAATTAGAATGAATGTACTCCCCCGCTTTTTGTTTGCATTTCAGACAATACCTGTGTATATAAGTTCAAGTGATTTTATAAACTGGGATAAAATGATGAGTAAATTCTTGTGGGATGAAAAGAAACCGAGAGTTAAATTGGAGACATTGAAACTGGCCAAAGGGGGGGGGGGGGGCTTGCTCTCCCCAGTCTGAAGCGCTACTATTATGCTGCTCAAATGTACCCAATACGGGTTTGGATGTGATATTTTTACAGTGAAGGTCGAGTGAGGCTGAGAGTCAGAGAGGGAGGGGTGATGACATCATCAGGGGAGGAGACAGACGAGAGGAGAGAGAGGAGGAGGACAACAGCATCCTTCATTATCAGACAGAGGAGAGAGAGGAGGAGGGAGAGAGAGAGGAGGGACGAACGAGAGGAGACACAGAGAGAGAGAGAGAGAGAGAGAGAGAGAGGACGCCGGGACAGAAATAAAATATAGCAGAAGAAGAAGAAGAAGAAGAAGAGGAAGAAGACTGATGGTGTCGTCTGAGACAGGGACAGACGGAGGGACAAGAGACACCGACACGGACAGACAGACAGAGGGAGAGAGAGAGACAGGCAGGAGGCTTTAACATCTGTCATCTGGGCCTCTGTGTGTGTGTGTGTGTGTGTGTGTGTGTGTGTGTGTGTGTGTGTGCTGGAGGGCGATCAGCTGATTGGATCACACACGTTGGACGGAGCCATGATGGGCAAGGATTACATGTTGGCCATCCTGATAGTCAACTATGACGGTGAGACACACACACACACACACACACACACACACACACGCTCTCTCTCTCTCTCTCTCTCTCTCTCTCTCTCTCTCTCTCTCTCTCTCTCGCTCCCTGTGATCTCACAGTTTTATGAGGACTATCTTGTTGTTTACATGTCTGCACATACACACACACACACATAAAAACAGGATGTGAACCTGCTCTGATCTCTGATTGGTCGGTCTGACCATCATGTGATCACCACCAGTCACCTGCCCAGTGTATCAGTGTTTAACATGTCGTATAAAAGTTTAATGAATGAATTAAACAATGTATTTATCTGCTTTGACTTAAGCTAACATTAGCGTGCCTGGCTAACTAGCTTCAGGTGCTGTCAGACAGTGGTTGCCATAGCAGCCGCCGCTCAGTAACACTGTTCTTGTGTATTTGTGTTTACCTCTGAACACGCTGCAGTCTATGAACTGATTAGCAACATGAAATGATCAATATAGTAACTTAAGCTAACTAGTACCTCAAACATTGTCTGTTCCGCCTAGTTCTGCCCTACTGTGCTGTGATTGGCTTGTACTCATTGTGTGATGCTAGCTGTGAGCACGAGTCCCACACATGACTGAGCTTTGAGCATGAGCATAGCCTAAATATTGAGAGACGGAGGCTGCAGAGTATTTTTAGACTAAGTTTACTTATTATTTTCAGTTTTCTGTTGCAATTTGATTATGTTTAGGCAATGAAACTATTCATCACATTTACATGGCAGCCATTTTCCTGTGACATCACCCTCAGGGTGTGAAGCTCAGATGTCATCCTGTTGTCATATAAACGAAAAGAATCTGATGAATCGTTATCATTTTACTGCTTCCTGATTGATCAGCAGCTGAAAACACAATGATGAAAATCTGGAGGGACATCAGGACAAATTTAAACATAAAACCACAGATTTGATAACTTATTAGCTACTATGACACAAGTAATCAGCTAATGAAGGCTAACGCTAACGTTAGCCTTCATTAGCTTGATTACATCCAGTATGTTTTACTTCTAGACTTAAATAAATATGTCCAAGATGTATGATGATATTTCAGAATTAATTGACATCTTTCCCATCAAACAGTAACGTTAGCTAGAAGGTGGTTAATGCTAACATTAGCTGTTGTCTCACAGTATCAAACCTGTAGTTTTATCTTGAAATATGTCCTGATGTCTTGCCAGATTTTCTGATTGTGTTTTTACTTGCTGATCAATCAGGAAGCAGTGAAATGTTAACACAGCAGGATGAGTGTGATGTCAGTGTGTGACATCAGAGTGTGATGTCAGAGGAAAATGGGCACCATGTGAATATGGAGAATGTGGTTATGTTTGGGCCTGAAGAAACCCTTTCACAGCAAGTTGGTAATGAACACTGGCCAACCACAGTCCAGTAGGGCGCAGCTAAGCAGAACAGTCCTGGGGTGAAAGCTGATGATGCTCACAGGCGTGAATCAGAAAAATCATCTCCTGAATCATTTCCCTTACTGTGGTTTCTGTGGTCGCCATGGTAACACTGAAAGTTGAGAACTGTCATAAACTCTGAATGCAGCAGCAAAGAGTTGCACGTGTAACGAAGGATAAAACAAGTTAAATGTCTTGTGATTTTAGCTGCAGTTGAAATTGATGATTGGAGGGTTATAATTTCATTAGATATTAATTGAAATAAGTATGATAAATAAATAAATACATTAAATGTTAAAATCAAGTGAAATTCATATATCATCTGATGAGAAACAGCAATGCGTCACTTTATTTGCATTTAATGTATAATTTAAGGTAAATAAGGCACTTTAATGGGTCTCACAATATTTATAAAGATGTTTATTTTTCTGTTACCTGGCTCCATTTATCTAATAATAATATATGTACAGTATTTACAATCCAAACTTGTATCCAATGACACACTTTTCTGTGATGACGCATCGGAGTGTGAAGGAGAACACGTTGTTCAGCCGAGCAGCCTGCAGCAAAAACAACTTTATAACTTTAGTCACTGATTTGGGTGAAACTGGATCAGATTTTACAGAGAAAATATTTTCTGACATCCTCTCATTACACAGTTCACTGATGGACAAATAGCTTTAGTAGACGTGTTGCTAATGTAACTAACAGCTAACTCAGAGTTCTGCACAAGTCCAATTTTGCAAACCCGCCCCTGCCTGCACCTGCAAAGCTGAGAAACAGAACCCGCCCGTTACCCGCAAGCATCTCTAAGTCGAATCCGCACCTGCTTAGAACCATGAATATCAGCCCATTGACCCAACCTGCTCACATTATTAAACACACTCACTCGTGTTCTCAACTGGCTCCGATCCGGTGCTCCTGCAGCTGTCAGTGTGTTGCCATAGAGAGGACGAGCCCAGCTTCTAAAAAAGTGATATTTTATGGCACTTTTTACAGGCTGCAAAGTCACTGATGGTGTTATTCTCATCTTGATCTTTGAAGACATATCGTCCAGAGTTTGGTGTCCTCCACTGAATATTTTTACCTTTATGTCATCAGCTTTAACCATCAGCTTGTCTTCAGCGCTGTCAGATCAAACAATGGTGTCCCATTGTTTGGCAGGATGGGTTTAAAGGTTGTGTCGTAGACTTTTATAATAAAATTGGTTGATTAGGCTTTTTATCACTGTATTAGTGAATATAAATGTTAAAAATACTGCACGATCATTTTTCTGCAATTATTTCATTTCTACCCTTGCACACACCTGAGAATTTCCTTTTTTTTTTTTTTTAACCAGTTACACGTTTTTGCAGGACTCAGAATGAACTGTTAGCTGTTAGCCAACAACAGAACCAGGCTCAGAAGGCTCTGAGACTGATCTCATGACTTGGGTCCTGTTAGCTTTAGCCTCAGTCTGTTAGCATGATGTTATATTTGCAGCCTTTAAGAACATATTTAAGATTTTACGGGACTCAGGTGATGAAATCATTAGAACATTTATGGTGAGCAGATGTTCTGATTCTTCTGGGAGTCCAGACAAATATCTGTGAAACACTCAAATGTCCCAGTTTTCACCACAATTAAAATGATAATAATCAGAACATTAAAGTGACAGAAGTTGATCATGTTCTGTCCACTCATCATGACCTAATAAAAAATATAAACATAAACAAATAAACAAACTGTAGATGAACTGTGTGATGAGAGAGAAACAGAGGGGGCGGGGCTTAGTGAATGGTCAGTTACAGCTTTCTGACCCTGTGATAGGTGGCTTGACACCCAACATCAGTCACATGACCTCACACTGGAAAAAGGTCAAAGAGGACATCACTAAGACACACACACACACACACACACACACACACACACACATACAGATATGGTGGTGCTGTGTCATGAGGGACTGTGAGACAACAGAAGGACAAACTGTGTGTGAGAGAGGTCATAATGAGAGGACACAGACTACAGTGTTCATACAGAGTTCATATTGGAAACAGCATCATCAGCTGTTTGTTGAAACATGATCACTGACAGGATGAGCTGTAGACCTGTGGAGTAACAGATTACAGTAACAGGATTATGTAATCTGGATATGAGGAAAAGGTAACTGTATTCCATGACAGTTACAGATTAAAAAGAGACATAATCAGATTACAGTCTGTTACAGTTAGAGTATGAGCAGGATTACAGTTTTAAAATAAGATCGATATCCTACCACACACAGTGAACACAGCTGACAGCTGACTGTCATGACCTCCAGAGAAAAAGTGTTGTTTTTGTCTTTAAATCAGTCAATCAATCAATAAATTGAACAGCTGGACAAACTTTTGTAGCAAAGGTTGTTGTAGGCAACTGGACTTGGTAGAGATCTAGAAGATGTTTCTTTCTTCTTCAGACTGAGGACGCCGTCTTCTAGAACTGACTGAGAACCTTCACAGACAAGCTGGACAAACTAATGAACCCAACAATGAACATAAAACACTTAGAGCTGAAACCGTTAATCTATTATTAATCAACTATTAACTTAATCTGCATCTGTTTTGAAAATGTAATAGTTTTGAGTCATTTTTTAAATAAAAAAGAAACTCCAAATTCTCTGATTTCAGCTTCTTAAATGTGAATATTTTCTGGTTTCTTTACTCCTCTCTGACAGTAAACTGAATATCTTTGAGTTGTGGACAAAACAAGACATTTGAGGACGTCATCTTGGACTTGTGTGCTGCATTCCACATGTTTGGACATATTCTCCAAGTCTTTCCTCCTGGGCTTAGTTGTTTGGTTCATAAAATGTCAGAAAATGTTGATCAAAGTCCAAGTTTGTTTTTTTTTAACTGTAATCCTGCTAATAATCCACATTTTAACTAGACATGTCTGTAATCTAATTACATCTCTTTTTTTTTAATCTGTAATTGTAATGGAATACAGTTACCTTTTGTAACCCCCGCCACCCCTCCCCCACCCTCCACCCCATATTGTTGTCTTGCAATCAGCTGATTTTTTTTGTGTCTCTGAAGGTTCATTAATTATTCAGTTTGTCTTCCTGTGCAGCAGTCTGACCTCTGATCAGTCCATCCACCGTCTCTTGGACAGTTTGTACCAGCTGGACGTCCTCTGTGGTGTGAGACCTTCTTTTAGATCTACAGTCCACCATCAGACACGCAGTTGTAGAATTTGTCCTGTCAATAATCTGTGTTTCATGTGTAACAGACGGATTTATTGTGTTTAAACTGCAGTGAACAAGAACAGTCTGTCAGTCAGGCTCGGTATATGATGTCATAAAGCTGGGGAGCCAATCCTGTCCATTGAGGGGGCGGAGCTACACATCTCGTTAGTGGTGATGCCCCACCCACAGGAGAAGCCAGATGTACACTCAAACAAAATAAAAATATAATTGAAATATATAAAGTTTATTTATCCAAAAAAGTAAGCATAATGTGAATATGTTTAATAAAAATAAATAAATAGATAAACACACAATGACAATAAATACACAATGAATTAATAGATAAAGTTCAAGTAAAGGCTGGTCTGCACCTTGCTTTTAATGAAAGGTTAACAAGGTATTTGAACTTCAAAAAAACATCAGACAATTTATGTCTTTTCCTATAACTTTATGACAGAGCATTTGATATTGTTTAAAACATGACTGGAGGTGAACTTCGACCAAAAAATTTAAATATATCCACTATTGTCTGTGAGTGTCAAATTAATTATAATAATAACAACAACAATGACAACAACAATAATAATAATAATTAAAGCTGCAAGCAGCATTGAACGGGCCCTCGCACCCCCACGCAACTCGGGGTGCCTGCAACTCGGGGTGTTGGCGACCGCAGCCTCCACGCCACTCCGGGCCTGCTACCATCGTGACCTTGTGGCCAGAGGCTGAATGGCAGACGAGGCGCTGAATTTTCACCCCCTTTGGACGCTGTAGGAAGCAATGCGGTGTTACTTCCAGTCTCCACTACGTGGCACTATGACTATGACTCGTGAGCGTCATGTAGATGTATTCAGGCCGGGATTATTATCATACATGTGAAGTTTGGAGCATATTTGACTATTTAATCTCATGTTTTAGCAATTTCGTGTTTCATGGCGAGACATAAAAAGTCGACGCCATGCCACACCCACACTGTTCTACACTGACCACTTCTTTTAATAACTTTTAATCACAAACTAGTCTATATGGTACACATCAGTTTTGAAGTCAATGGGATCAGTTGTGGAGGCGGAGTTTGTTTAGCCACGCCCACTTACGAAATTAATATCATATGCTCAGGACGGGACCAGTGACAAACATATTAAGGTTCAGGAAGATATGACCAAGTGAACTGAAGTTATGTCCACTTCCTGTGTTTTGGCGAAACATCGACCTTCGCCGCGCCGTCAGAGCGGCACCGTTTGACGAGACATCATGGTCTTCACAATATAGCATTACCAACATCTTAAGGCCTTTCTGACCAAATCTGAATTGAATATGGTCAACGTGCTCAGAGCAGCACCTCAAAGTCTAAAACATGGTATTTCCTGTCACCAGCAGGGGGCGCTATGACAATTACAAAATTTCTGCATGTAGACGTGTTCAGGGCGGGACTATTATCAAGCATGTGTAGTTTGGTCCAGATCGGACCATTTATGGTAAAGTTATAGCAATTTCATGTTTCATGGCGAGACATCAAACTTCGCCGCCACCTCACGGCCACTCCCTTCAACAAGAGCATAATCTTTTAATAACTTATTATCACAACGTTGTCTAGATGGCACACAGTGATTTTGAAGCCGTTCTGATTAAGCCTGTAGGAGGAGTTCGTTAAAATACAACACGTGCAAAACGCCAAAAATTGGCCGCCAAATTCAAAATGGCCGACTTCCTGTTGGGTGTGGCCAATGGGTCCAAGAGGCAATAACTTATTATCACAACGTTGTCTAGATGGCACACAGTGATTTTGAAGCCGTTCTGATTAAGCCTGTAGGAGGAGTTCGTTAAAATACAACACGTGCAAAACGCCAAAAATTGGCCGCCAAATTCAAAATGGCCGACTTCCTGTTGGGTGTGGCCAATGGGTCCAAGAGGCTTTTTTGTGCGTCTGGGTGTCATGCATATGTGTACCAATTTTGGTGCATGTCGGTGAAATGTGCCGCAGGGGCTGATGTTTAAAGGGCGTGGCCAAGCCATTTGGCCACGCCCATCAACGAAACTCATATCACATGTTCAGGCCTGGACCATTAACACACATGTGAAGTTTCAGGCAGATATGACCAAGGACAGTGAAGTTAAGGCCACTTTCCTGCGTTTTGGCGAAACATCGACTTCGCCGCGCACTGGGCCCAACGCCGTGTGACGATACGTCATGATCTTCACAATATAGCATTACCAAGGTCTTAAGGCCTCACTGACCAAATTTGAGTCAGATATGGTCAACGTGCTCAGAGCAGCACCTCAAACTGTAAAACATGTCATTTCCTGTCGCCAGTAGGGGGCACTATGACATTTATGGAATATTTTCATATAGACGTGTTCAGGGTGGGACTATTATCAAGCATGTGAAGTTTGGTGCAGATTGGACCATTTATGCTAAAGTTATAGCAATTTCGTTTTTCATGGCGAGACATCAAAATGCGCCGCCACCTCACATCCACGCCCTTCAACGATACCGCAATCTTTTAATAACTTTTGATCACAAAGTAGTCTAGATGGTACACAGCGATTTTGAAGCCGTTCTGATTAATCCTGTAGGAGGAGTTTGTTAAAAAGCAAAACGTGGAAAACGCCAAAAATGACCACGAAATTCAAAATGGCCGCCTTCCTGTTGGGTTTAGCCTATGGGTCCCTATGACTTTTTTTTTGCGTCTCGGCATGATCTACATGTGTACCAATTTTCGTGGAGATCCGTGAAACCTAGCGAGTATGGCGCTGTTTAAGGGGCGTGGCCTAGCCATTTTGGCCCGGCCTCTGCCGAAAACCCTAATACACGTAAATTTTCACTGCGACTGATGCGACCGCCAAATTTGGTGAGTTTTTTAATATGTTAAAGCCCCCAAATAAGCGATTTATTTTTGTCGTAATAAGAAAAAGAAAAAGAAAAAAAAATTAAAGCTGCAAGCAGCGTTGAACGGGCCCTCGCACCCCCACGCAACTCGGGGTGCCGGCAACTCGGGGTGCTGGCGACCGCAGCCCCCACGCCACTCGGGGTCTGCTGCCGATGTGACCTTGTGGCCAGAGGCGGACTGGCAGACGAGGTACTGAATGTTCACCCCCTTTGGATGCTGTAGGAAGCAATGCGGTGTTACTTTCTGTCTCCACTAGGTGGCGCTATGACTATGACTCGTGAGCATCATGCAGATGTGTTCAGGCCGGGATTATTATCATACATGTGAAGTTTGAAGGAGATTTGACCATTTAATCTCATGTTATAGCAATTTCGTGTTTCATGGCGAGACATCAAACTTTGCCGCCACCTCACGGCCACGCCCTTCAACTAGAGCGTAATCTTTTTATAACTTTTGATCACAACCTTGTCTAGATGGCACACAGTGATTTTGAAGCCATTCTGATTAACCCTGTAGGAGGAGTTTGTTAAAATACAACACGTGCAAAACGCCAAAAATAACTGCCAAATTCAAAATGGCCAACTTCCTGTTGGGTTTGGGCAATGGGTCCAAGAGGCTTTTTTGTGCGTCTGGGTGTCATACATATGTGTACCAATTTTCGTGCATGTCGGTGAAACGTGGCACAGGGGCTGATGTTTAAAGGGCGTGGCCAAGCCATTTGGCCACGCCCATCATCGAAACTCATATCACATGTCCAGGCCTGCACCATTAACACACATGTGAAGTTTGAAGCAGATATGACCGAGGACACTGAAGTTAAGGCCACTTTCCTGCGTTTTGGCGAAACATCAACTTCGCCGCGCTGTGGGCGCAACGCCGTTTGACGATACGTCATGATCTTCACAATATAGCATTACCAAGGTCTTAAGGCCTCACTGACCAAATTTGAGTCAGATATGGTCAACGTGCTCAGAGCAGCACCTCAAACTGTAAAACATGTCATTTCCTGTTGCCAGTAGGGGGCACTATGACATTTATGAAATATTTTCATATGGTCTTGTTCAGGGCGGGACTATTATCAAGCATGTGAAGTTTGGTGCAGATCGGACCATTTATGGTAAAGTTATAGCAATTTCGTTTTTCCTGGCGAGACAACAAAATTCACCGCCACCTCACGTCCACGCCCTGCAACGATAGCGCGATCTTTTTATAACTTTTGATCACAAAGTAGTGTAGATGGTACACAGTGATTTTGAAGCCGTTCTGATTAGTCCTGTAGGAGGAGTTCGTTAAAGTATGACATGTGAAAATGGCCAAAAATGACATAAAATTGAAAAAAGATTTCAAAATGGCCGACTTCCTGTCGGGTTTAGGGTATCACTCCAAGAGGCTTTTTTGTCCGTCCTTTCATGATACATATGTGTACCAAATTTCGTACGCCTAGGGCAAAGTTAAAGCAGGGGGCTTTGATTTTGAAAACTACTAGGGGGCGCCATTGAGCCATTTTGGCACACCCTTTTGTAACGACCATAAAATATTGAATTTTTCACCAGACGTGACGAGTGTGCAAAATTTGGAGAGTTTTTGAGCATGTTCAGGCCCTCAAAAATGCGATCTTAGGATTAAAATAAATATAATAATAAGAAGAAGAATAATAATTCCTTTAGTTTCAATAGGGTCCTCGCACCGGACGGCACCACGACTGATGCGAATACCAAATTTGGTGAGTTTTTGAATATGTTAAAGCCCCCAAATAAGCGATTTACTTTTGCCAGAATAATAATAATAATTAAAGCTGCAAGCAGCGTTGAAACGGGCCCTCGCACCCCCACGGAAACTCGGACTGCCGGCAACTTGGGGTGCTGGCGACCGCAGTTCCCATGCCACTCGGGGCCTGCTGCCGCCGTGACCTTGTCGCCAGAGGCTGACTGGCAGACGAGGTGCTGACTTTTGACCTCCTTTGGACGCTGTAGGAAGCAATGCGGTGTTACTTCCTGTCTCCACTAGGTGGTGCTATGACTATGACTCCTGAGCGTCATGCAGATGTGTTCAGGCTGGGACTTTTATCATACTTGTCAAGTTTTGGTGCACATAAGAGCATTTATAGCAATGTTATAGCCTTTGCCTGTTTCATGGCGAGACAGCAAGGTTGACCACAAAATTCAAAATGTCTGAGTTCCTGTTGGGTTTAGCCTATGGGTCCAAGAGACTTTTTTGTGTGCCTGGGTCTGATACATATGTCTACCGATTTTCGTGCATATCGGTGAGAGACGTCCTATGGCGGCTACTTTTAAGAATGGGCGTGGCCAATGCATTTAGCCACGCCCATTGACGGAATTTATATCATATGTTCAGAGTTGGACTGTCAATAAACATGTGCAGTTTCAGGCAGATCTGACCAGGTGCAGTGCATTTAAAGCAACTTCCTGTGTTTTAGCGAAAAGGCAACCTTCGCCACGCTCTCAGGGCAACGCCATTTGACCTGGCCTCAAGATCTTCAAAATATAGCATCACCAAGGTCTGAAGACCTGTCTGAGTAGATTAGAGTTGGATATGGTCAACACGCTTGGAGCAGTACGTCAAACTCTAAAACATGTCATTTCCTGTCGCCAGCAGGGGGTGCTATGACGATCATGGAATATTGTCATGTGGCTGTGTTCAGGGTTGGACTATGATCACACATGAGAAGTTTTGTGCAGATTGGACCATTTTTTCTAAATTTATAGCAATTTCCTGTCTCATGGCGAATCATCAAAATTCGCCGCCACCTGACGGTCATACCATTGAACTGAGGCAAAATCTGTTGATAACTTTTACTCACAAGCTAGTCTAGAGGGTAGCCAGCAATTTTGAAGCCGTTCTGATGAATACTGTAGGCAGGAACTTTTACAAGGCGACGCGTGCGAAACGCCAAAATTTACCACGAAATTCAAAATGGCTGACTTCCTGTTGGTTTTAGCCTATGGGTCCAAGAGACTTTTTTGTGCGTTCTGGAGTGATAGACGTGTGTACCGATTTCCGTGCGCCTCGGTGAAACGTGGCGCTGGGGCTGCAGTTTAAAGGGCGTGGTCAAGGCGTTTGGCCACGCCCACTGACCAAACTCATATCACATGTCCAGGGCGGGACCTGTTAGCAACGTGGGAAGTGACTTGGCGATACGAAGTTATACACGAAAGTTAGTGACAAAAACGTCGCTTTTTGGAAGCGTCGATCTTCCCCATGCTCTGGGGGCGTTGCCCTTCGACGAAACATCACGACCTTCATGTCATAGAATAACCAAGTTGTTTTGCACTTACACACCAGATTTGAGTGAGATACGGTCAACGTGCTCACAGCAGCACCTCAAAGTCTAAAAAATGACATTTTCTGTCGCCAGCAGGGGGCGCTGTGACAAGCGCAAACTATTGCAATTGAAATGTGTTCAGGGCGGGACTATTATGAAACGTAGTAAGTTTGATGCAGATCCAAGCATGTATGGCAAAGTTATAGCAATTTCGTTTTTCATGGCGAGACATCAAAATTCGCCGCCACCTCACGGCCACACCCTACAACGATAGCGCGATCTTTTTATAACTTTTGATCACAAAGTAGTGTACTTGGTACACAGCGATTTTGAAGCCGTTCAGATTAATCCTGTAGGAGGAGTTCATTAAAATATGAAACGTCCGAAACGCCAAAAATGACCACGAAATTCAAAATGGCCGACTTCCTGTTGGGTTTGGCCTATGCGTCCAAGAGACTTTTTTGTGCGTTTGGGTGTGATACATGTGTGTTCCGATTTTCGTGGATGTCTGTAAAATATGCCGCAGGGGCTGCTGTTTAAGGGGCGTGGCCTAGCCATTTTGCACCTCCCACCGCCAACAACCCTAATACACCTAAATTTACACCACGACTGATGCGATTACCAAATTTGGTGAGTTTTTGAATATGTTAAAGCCCCCAAATAAGCGATTTACTTTTGCCAGAATAATAATAATAATAATAATTCCTTGAAATTCAATAGGGTCCTCGCACCGGACGGTGCTCGGGCCCTAATAATTCCTTGAAATTCAATAGGGTCCTCGCACCGGACGGTGCTCGGGCCCTAATTAAAGCTGCAAGCAGCGTTGAACGGGCCCTCGCACCCCCACGCAACTCGGGGTGCCGGCAACTCTGGGTGCTGGCGACCGCAGGCCCAACGCCACGTGGGGCCTGCTGCTGACGTGACCTTGTGGCCAGAGGTTGACCGGCAGACGAGGTGCTGAATTTTCACCCCCTTTGGACGCTGTAGGAAGCAATGCGATGTTACTTTGTCTCCACTAGGTGGCGCTATGACTATGACTCGTGAGCATCATGCAGATGTGTTGAGGCCGGGATTATTATCATACATGGGAAGTTTGAAGCAGATTTGACCATTTAATGTCATGTTATAGGAATTTCGTGTTTCATGGCGAGACATCAAAGTTTGCCGCCACCTCACGGCCACACCCTTCAATGTGAGCAAAATGTTTTTATAACTTTTGACCACACACTTGTCTAGATGATACCCACCAGTTTTGAAGTCAATTGGATTATTTCTGGAGGATGAGTTCATTAAAATACAATGCGAGAAAAAACGCAAAAATGACCACAAAATTCAAAATGGGCGACTTCCTGTTGGTTTTAGAGTATGCCTCCAAGAGACTTTTTTGTTCGTCTGGGTGTGATATATATGTGTACCGATTTTCGTGCATGTCGGTTATACAGGGCGGCCTAACTGCGTTTCAGGGGTGTGGCTAAATCATTTGGCCACGCCCATTGACCAAAGCAATTTCACACTTAAATTTCACTCAAGGGCAAATTTTGTGCCAAATGTGCTGAGTTTTTGAGCACGTTTAGGCCCCCAAAAAAGCAATCCATTGGGTGAAATAATAATAATAATAATAATTCCTTCAATTTCAATAGGGTCCTCGCACCGGACGGTGCTCGGGCCCTAAAAAAAATAATAATTCCTTGAAATTCAATAGGGTCCTCGCACCGGACGGTGCTCGGGCCCTAATAATGATAACAAGCTTTATTTGTATAGCACCTTTCATACAAAACATGCAGCTCAAAGTGTTTTACATATTAAAAACAAGGAATAAAAACAGGAAATACATTCATATGTACACACACTAATAATCTGGCAAAACATTAAGATGAGACACATTTGAAGGTGCAGTCAGGAATCTAAGACATTAAAGGTTGTTTAAAACTGCAGACAAGGTTGAATAAAATGTGTTAACCACAAACTAAAAACAGCATAAAAAGGAAATTAAAACCAACATGTGGAACAGAAACTAAAGTCTGCTAACTGCAGAAAGTTCAAAAGGTGTGTCTTTATGTGCCGTTAAAAAATCTCTCTGATATGTTTGGGTTGGCTGTTCCATAGCTGAAAAAAGCTGCATCTCCTGTTTTCTTTTTCTCGGGGTTTTGGATACGTAAAAAGTCTGCGGGGAAGGATCCGGGAGTTCTTGAGGGAACATAAAACAAGAGAGAATCTCTGATCTGAGACAGTCCTCGGCCGCTGAGAGCTTTTTAAGCAAGCAGAATCACTTTAAATTCAGTTCTGTTGGACACAGGGAGCCAGTATGACTAAGACTGGAGTGATTGTTCTCTCTGTTGATGTTTAATTTAACTGTTCTCATGCAGTACAAAGCACCTGTGCTGATTATAGATGCTAAACAAAGTGTTTTCAGTTTTTGAAAAACTGCGTGCTCCCCCATCATTATGCCTCACAGTAGTTTGGTCCACTGCCACCCACCTATAGCCACGAGTCTCTTTTACTGACAAAATATGAAATATATGAATGAAGTGATGTGTGATAAATCTAGTGAGTTATTTAAACCATCAGGAGCAAAGCGAGAAATAAACAGAAATTTATTATGTTGTCATTTCTTCCGCTGTGTGCTGTAATCTTAGTCAGTACTCCTCTGGCAGCAGCACAGCAGCTCTCCATATTTATTGTTTATTAATTACATGTTTATAACAAGAATGGCACGAAATATCCACCTTTGACTAATAATTCTCCCATATTTCTCCTGATTTATAACAACTTTTCACACTTTTCTTTCCTTTTCTGGCCCTGTACAGCATGTATACGACCTCGATTCTGAGCTAAATGCTCTGCTCCCGTTCTGCTCTCCAGTTTAAACCATGTCAGTTATCGGTCATCTGTTTATCTAGAAATTATGTTTTATTTTGTTATTTTCAGTCCTTAAAAATTACTAGAATGCAGAATCCCTTTTCTGGGGAAGGAACCTCCAGAACGAGAACAATGAAGAGACGGTTCTGTGTGGAACAGAAAGCGGAAAAGTTGTAAAATGTGTTTGTGAGTTTGAGCTCCACCAATCAGATGCCTCTGCTCACTGTTACATCAGAGGTAGTTAGTGAGGGGGTGGAGCCTGATGTGTTTTTGTTCTCTTTGGTCCTGATGTCTCTGACGGTCAAACATCTTCTTCTCAGAGTCGAACTGACACAGACAGTAAACACATCATGATCTCATTCAGTGAAGATATCAATATCATATCAATATCATATCAATATCATATTATATCAGATTGATCACTAGCTGAAAAATAGGTCCAAACATGAAAACAGGTGGATCGCACAGACGTACATCAGGATTAATTTTTCATTATTTTCTGACATTTTATGGACCAAACAACTAATTGATTAGTGGAAAAATTATCATGCAACAGAAAAACGTGAAAACAGGTGGAGCGCCTGTTTCTCAGTTTTCTTCAAATACTCAGAAATATCCCAAATCCATTAAAATATTTGATTTTAAAAGTTCCTTGGAACATCACAAGTGTACTGTGATATAATAATAAATGTTGTAAATAAATAATGATAATAACAATAATATAAATAACAGATATAAAAGGTGTCATTTGATTTGACATCATTATCAGACTGAGGATTTGATCATATTTGTCATTATTCTGCTTTTTAAAGCTGAAGTCATCAGATCAGACTTTTGCTTTGGTATGAGACAAATACAGGAACTTCCAAATAAGGTCAAAGGTCAAATCAGAGGTCAGGATTAATATGTAGAGACAATAACCTGATATAAAGATAAAAAACTGACTCATATTTTTCTCAGTTCTGCTCTCTGAGAAGAGACAATCAATTTTCTTCAGTATCACAGTGACAGAGACACACTGAGACAGAGACACACGTGACAGAGACACACTGAGACAGAGACACATGGAGACACACGTGACAGAGACACACTGAGACAGAGACACACGGAGACAGAGACACACTGAGACAGAGACACACGTGACAGAGACACACTGAGACAGAGACACACGGAGACAGAGACACACTGAGACAGAGACACACGTGACAGAGACACACTGAGACAGAGACACATGGAGACACACGTGACAGAGACACACTGAGACAGAGACACACTGAGACAGAGACACACGTGACAGAGACACACTGAGACAGAGACACATGGAGACACACGTGACAGAGACACACTGAGACAGAGACACACGTGACAGAGACACACTGAGACAGAGACACATGGAGACACGTGACAGAGACACACTGAAACAGAGACACACGTGACAGAGACACACTGAGACAGAGACACACGGAGACAGAGACACACGTGACAGAGACACACGGAGACAGAGACACACTGAGACAGAGACACACGTGAAAGAGACACACGGAGACAGAGACACACTGAGACAGAGACACACTGAAACAGAGACACACGTGACAGAGACACACGGAGACAGAGACACACTGAGACAGAGACACACTGAAACAGAGACACACGGTGACAGAGACACACTGAGACAGAGACACACGTGACAGAGACACACGGAGACAGAGACACACTGAGACAGAGACACACGTGACAGAGACACACTGAGACAGAGACACACTGAAACAGAGACACACGGTGACAGAGACACACTGAGACAGAGACACACTGAAACAGAGACACACGGTGACAGAGACACACTGAGACAGAGACACACTGAAACAGAGACACACGTGACAGAGACACACTGAGACAGAGACACACAGAGACACACGTGACAGAGACACACTGAGACAAAGACACATGGAGACAGAGACACACGGTGCAGAGACACAGTGACAGAGACACACTGAGACAGAGACACACGGTGACAAAGACACATGGTGACAGAGACACACGTGACAGAGACACACTGAGACAGGAGACACACAGAGACAGAGACACACGTGACAGAGACACACCGAGACAGAGACACACCGAGACAGAGACACACAGAGACACACGTGACAGAGACACACTGAGACAGACGCACATGGAGAGACAGAGACACACTGGGACAGAGACACACGGTGACAGAGACACACGTGACAGAAACACACTGAGACAGAGACACATGGAGACAGAGACACACTGAGACAGAGACACACGTGACAGAGACACATCGAGACAGAGACACATGTGACAGAGACACACAGAGACAGAGACACACGTGAGAGAGACACACGGAGACAGAGACACACTGAGACAGAGACACATGGAGACAGAGACACACGGTGCAGAGACACACAGTGCAGAGACACACAGAGACAGAAACACACAGAGACAGAGACACACTGAGACAGAGACACACGGTGACAGAGACACATGTGACAGAGACACACCGAGACAGAGACACACAGTGCAAAGACACACTGAGACAGAGACACAGTGACAGAGACACACTGAGACAGAGACACACTGAGACAGAGACACGCGTGACAAAGACACAAAGAGACAGAGACACACTGAAACAGAGACATACGGTGACAGAGACACACTGGGACAGAGACACACTGAGACAGAGACACACGGTGACAAAGACACATGGAGACAGAGACGCCACTTGGAAACTGATACAGGGACATAGAGGACAATTGATTTTCTGACAGAATATCACTGTTGACATTTTTTTATTATTATTATCAGATGTGAACCTCAGTTGTTCTAAATTTAGCTGAATGACTGACGTCTCCTGACCAATCAGCTTGTCTCTCACCACTTCAGAATGTCACCTGATTGGACAGTAGCTGTAATCACAGCACCTGTCTGTCCTTCATCCCTCTGCATTTCTCTGGAGACTTTTGAGTTCAAAGCTCTATTCTCACAGTGGTACCAGGTCGGTCTGGGCAATACAGCTGAACAACCTGACCTGATAGTGACGTTTCATATCAGTCGATATCAATAATTATTGATCATGTAAGTTGTGACTGATGACATGTCATGTGTTCCAAAGGGTGGAAGTGGCTGAGGTGATAAATTACGTAGAGCTGCAATGATTAATCAAGCAACTGATTATTATTCAATTAGTAAATTTGTGTGCTTCCTCTTTTTCTCTCCACACACCTTACCTGCATGAAATCAAAGCCCGCTTAAATGTAATTGGTCAGTATATTCATCTGCCAACAGGTTCTTCATTCATATGCAGACATGTGTTCATAGAGTTTAGTCTGCTGCTAACAGGACACTTCATGTCCACCTGTGTACTAACAGGTCTTTAGTTCATCAGACTGTTGATCTTATCTGTAATGAACATTGCAGCCTGCAGGGGGTGGCAGCAGGTCTGAGCTCTATCTTCATATTTTATGTGTGTGTGTGTGCGTGCGTGCATGCGTGCATGTGTGTGTGCGTGCGTGTGTGTACAGACAACATCTGGACAGACCAGAACCTGCTGCTGGATCCAGACCTTCCCTCCGGCTGGAGAACCATCAAAGACTCAACAGGAACCTACTACTGGCACGTTCCGACTGGCGCCACCCAGTGGCAACATCCCCGACTCAGTGGGACGCCACAGCTGCTCGATACACAGGTTAGACTTTATTTAACTAACTTAGTCCAGATTAACACAGTTAGTCCAGATTAATGCAGTTAGTCCAGATTAACACAGTCGGTCCAGATTAACGCAGTTAGTCCAGATTAACACAGTCGGTCCAGATTAACGCAGTTAGTCCAGATTAACACATTTGGTCCACTGTAGTTGAGTTAGCCTGTATTAGCTCAGGTTTGTCTTCTTCTATGGTGTTGTATCTCAGCAGGAGGAGGCAGGACAGCAGAGCTCCAACAGAGATACAGATGGACACCCTGTGGCCAGGTAACAGTACACACACACACACAGACACACACACACACACACACACACACACACACACACACACAACACACACACACAGTGTCTTTACAGGTTATATGATTTTTTTTTGCAGGTCTTCGTGGCATGAAGATTATCTCACCAACCATGACCCCAACTCCAAGGTAACCATAACTACAACAACAACAGTAATAATAACAATACAAGCAGATTTGTGGCCTCAGGGAATGTGTTGTTTTTCAAAGGTTAAATACCAATAAATATAAAATATAAAATATAGAATTAGAACGCCATCATTTTTTGTTACATTTTGACTTTTGGACCTTACAATGCTCTGACAGCATCACTGTTGTGATAATAATGACGTTACAGCAGAATATCTCCTGTAACATTGCTTAAATAATGTGGGATGGCTTGGAAGACATGAGAAGAAGTCCAAGGAAGGCAAACAAATCCAAGGGAGTCCAAAGTTGTAAGTCATTAAACAGGCAAGTCCAAGAAACAAAGAATCCAAAAAAGAAACAACGCAGTGGCCAGGTAGATGAGTGGAACTGCTCCAGAGAACATCCTGGAGCCTGAGCAAACAGGCTGGCCACTCAGAAAGACGGCCCAGAGGCAGGGCAAACTGGTTGGACTGCTCCAGCCCTCTGGAGACCCATAGTGAAGGCACAACCTCTCTGGAGGACAGCAGGGAGGCTGGAACTTCTCTGGAGGGAGGCCAGTGGGGAAGGCAGAAACTCTCTAGACTCCAGCAGCGAAGGGAGAACCTCTCTGGAGGTCGACAATGAGGCTAGAGAACAGAAAGGGCAGCCGGCACCAGAAGATCCGGTTGCAGGTCAGGTCAAGCTGTTGGATAGATTTGGAGAGCATCATCGGAGTCTGGTGACTGTAGGCAGGAGGCCGATTACAGGGCTGCAGGGCTGGAGACCAGCAGGCAAGCCAGTGGAGCCAGGAGCCGAAGACTGCTGCAGCTCAGGATCAGCAGATTGTTGCAGCATGGGTACAGGGACTAGTGCGAGCAGGGATTAACAGATTGCTGTGACAGAAACTAGTGAGTGTTTGAGCTCTGGAAGCAGAGACAGCTACAGTCCAGCAGCAACAGGAACAGCCAGACCGCCGACTGGAGAACAGGAACATATGTCTGCCTGACTGGCAACCTAGAAGCAGGTGAGATGAAGGATGAATCAGGAACAGATGTGTTGTCAGCTGACTCAGGAGCTGTCTTAGTGTCAGCCAGCCCAGGGACTGGAGAAATGTCGGCTGGAGCACTGGACAGCTGAGTCTCTGGGACGCTAGGCAGCTGAGAGGCACGACATCGATGAGAGCCAGTCTTCCGAAAGGCTTCCACCTGTACCTTCTTATTTTGCTCCAGATGTTTTACCAAAACATTGATATTTGGCACCCAGGAAATGAGACTCAACAATCAACTGTCTCTCTGCTGATTCTTATGGTTTCAAGCATGTGAAATGCATTCTGGGATATTTAGCTCCTGATGGTTCCTGATAAACCAGCTGGAGTGAGACCTCTTCATTCTGATTCAGAAGTCAGACTGAGAGTGAAGATTCTGTGATGTCAGAGGAAGTTAAAGATGACATCATGACTAGCTAACAAACATATAATAATAATAATAATAATGATAATAATTATAATAATCCATCCATTTTCTGTAACCGCTTATACCGTGAGGGTCGCGGGGAGCTGGAGCCTATCCCAGCTGACATTGGGCGAGAGGCGGGGTACACCCTGGACAAGTCGCCAGTTTCATCGCAGGCTAACACACAGAGACAAACAACCATCACACTCACATTCACACCTACGGGCAATTTAGAGTCACCAATTAACCTGCTGCATGTCTTTGGACTGTGGGAGGAAGCCGGAGTACCCGGAGAGAACCCACGCGGACACGAGGAGAACATGCAAACTCCACACAGAAAGGCCCTGCCGGTTCGGGGATTCGAACCCAGGACCTTCTTGCTGTGCGGCGGCAGCACTAACCACTGCGCATCGTGCCGCCCTAATTATAATAATAATAATAATAATAATAATAATAATAATAATAATAATAATAATAATAATGATAATAATAATAATAATGATAATAATAATAATCATAATAATAATAATAATAAAGCGAGGTTAGTTCACTTTATTCTGGTGTTCTAATCTACTCTAATCTCTCTCTCTCTCCTTGCTTGTGTCTACCTCTCTCTACCACAGTTTTATACAGCATTAATCTGATTTAATCTGTCTCTCTCTTTGCCTGTCTGTCTCTCTGTCTGTGTCCTGGTTTTTCTGTTTGTCACCTAACAACTCACTGACCGCTTAATCTCATCGTCTGTCTGTCTGTCAGTGTTTTGCCGTGCGCTCTCTGGGTTGGTTGGAGGTGGAGGAGGAGGACCTGTCTCCTGGTCGCAGCAGTCTTGCTGTCAGTAACGTCATCCAGCAGCTGTCTCACTGCAGCAGCCCTGAACATAGAGACAGGCCAGGGGCCTGTGGGGAGGTGAGACACCTACTGACCCTGAACCTGTCTGTCTCTCTGTGGACTGAAGTCTTCACAAACAGACCCAGGCTGAATTAAACTGCCGAATATTTTATTTAAATTTCTGCAATGTTTTAAGTGTTTTAAGCTTGTTTATACCTCAGACGTGTTTAAACTATCAGGACAAACCCCAACTCCAAAAATGTTGGGACATTGTGTAAAATATAAATAAAAAACAATGATTCGCAGAAAACTTTTTGACCTATATTCAGTTGAATCCAGAACAAAGATCAGATATTTACTGTTCAAACTGATAAAGTTTATATTTTTCTGTAAATCTGCAGTCATTGTGTTGTGACAGCAGCATGTTTCTCACTGTGAGACATCAGCTGTTCTTTTAACACTCAGTCAGTGTTTGTGAACTGAGACACTAATTGTTGAAGTTTTAAAGTAAAATTCTTTCTCATTCTTACTTGATATACGACTTCAGCTGCTCAACAGTCCTGTTTGGTCTCTGTTGTCGTATTTAGTGCTTCATAATGCACCACACATTTTCAATGGGAGACAGGTCTGGACTGCAGGCAGGTCAGTCTAGTACCTGAACTCTTTTACTACAAAGACACACTGTTGGAACACGTCCACAATGTGTCTTGGCATCGTCTCTCTGAAATAATCAGGGACGTCTCTGAGACAGACGTCAGGGATGGCAGCATATGTGGCTCCAAATCCCCCCAAACCATCACAGCTGCTGTCTTTAGAAGTTAGTGCTGGGAACAATCTGGATGGTCCTTTTCCTCTTTAGCCCGGAGGACACGACATCCATGATTAGTGAAAACAATCTGAAATGTGGACTCGTCAGACCACAGCACACTTTTCCTCTTTGCGTCAGTCCATCTCAGATGAGCTCGGGCCCAGAGAAGTCTGCAGTGTTTCTGGATGTTGTTGATGTATGTCTTTCTCTTTGCATGGTTGAGTCTTAATTTGCATTTGTAGATGCAGAGACAAACTTTACTGACAATGGTAATTAGTCCAAATCATTGCATTCTGTTTTTATTTATGTTTTAGACAACATCCCCACTTTTTTGGAATCGGGCTTGTAGCCTGCTGTATCAGTCTCTCTGTCTCTCTGTCTGTCTGCAGGGTCGGGAGATGATGCTGCTTCTGAAGAAAGACACTCTGACCCTGTTGGACCCTTTAGACCACACCCCCCTGCACTGTCAACCAATCATCAACATCCGTGTCTGGGGGGTGGGCTGCAACAATGGCAGGTGAGAAGAGAGAGCAGCTGGCTGGATTGCAGACTGATCTGCGATCAGTCCCATTGTAGGATTTATTGGTCCATTAATCCTTAAACGTGATACTACTACTATTATTATTATCATTATTATTATTACTATTATTATTATTATTATTATTATTATTTATTTCATTTTTATTTATTATTATTTCAACAGAACTTCACAGACATACTGATCAATGAGTTGATTTAAATGTTGTGGTCGGCTGCTGATCGCTCTGCAACAGTCACAAGATGATTTTATCTGGACTGCATGTGTGATTGAGTCAGTTCACCATAGTGTTACTGCACTCTGGCCATCTGTGATGTCACTGCACAGCTTTGTGATGTCACAGTGCAGCTCAATCATAAGCACCCAGTTGTTCATTCATCCTGCCTGAGTCCAGACTGAGTGAGCTGACTGAGTCCTCTGGTTTGTCAACTGAAAAATAAACAACCAATGAACACTGAGAGACTAATGATTAGCCAATCAGAACCACAGAGCTGGATTACTGGTTGATTCCAGTGGGCGCAGCGTGTCTCCTCATGGCTGCATGTCCCCACCACCAATGTATCAGTAGTGTTTTACCCACCTGATGATGTCAACTCTGTCGTCTTCTTGCTCTTTGTGCTTCTTCCCTGATATGTCCAGTTTTCTCTCTGCATGAGGTCTTTTATTTTGAAAATTTACCAGCTTCTCTGTATTTTTTCTGTGTTTGACTTCCTGCCCATTCAATCTGCTCTGTACTGATTGACGCAAAATCCGTCAAAAATAGACTTGGTGTGTATTTGAAGCAGAGTGGGACGCTGCTGGCGCCGTGTAGAATGATAGCAATCAGCTCCGGCTGCTGTGACCAGCTGTAGTGCGATGCAGCTGTTAACACTGTCATCAAGCTGTGCTCCAGAACCAAGGAGAAGTAATAACACCACATTTCCACCACAGTAACTTTGCTCATGAACTAGGAACCTTTGAAGGGACCAGGGGGACCAGGGTCTAAATTAAGTTCTATGGACAATATTTTAGCCCCCAGAAAGTCCCTGCTCTGGAGGAAGTAGAGGAACTTTAGAGCCCACACCTCTGAACAGTTCATGTTGGTCAAGTACTTCATTTTTTAAAAATCTGCAGCTGAAAACCAAAATGTTTTTGTCCATTGTGCTTTAGCACATAGTCATGGTTTGTTTCCACTGCAGTGACCAGGGTCTGAATTAAGTTCCAGGGACATTATTTCACACCCCAAAAAGTACCTTCTCAGGGAGTAGTACTTTCCAAAAGTACAGGAACTTTGAGGGTGGGGCTTGCAGCACAGAGCATTTCTGATTGGCTGAGCATTGTGTTTCAGCTGAACCTTTAAGTTCCTTGCAAAGTGGTTCTTGGGACTAAAAGTTCCAGCTACTTTGGATGGAGACGCGGCTAATGGCGACATTATAAATGGTGTGAGGGAGGCTGTTTGAAGTGTGTAGATTGATGATTGATCAACAGAAAAGAAATTAAAAGTACCTGTGTGCTTGTAAGCTAACTAATTAGCAGCTGTGAGCTAACTTCATGGCAATAGAAAACATGATCAATTATGTTATTGTGTTTGTTTACAGTTCTGAAACACATCTGGACACCTCTGCTTTTACGTTGATTTAGCTAACGTTAGCTTTTCACGGTTTGGACAAACTCTGCTTTGAGGATATGAAGGCACTGCAGTAACATTACAAGGACAAAGTATGTTGTCATGGCCACATATCAGTGTGGCCTTGACATTAGAGTCAGGTGGACATGTTGGTCTCTCGTGATTGGTGAGAAAATCACACACCCCCTCTGTCTGAAGGGTTGGATGAAGAGCAGTTATACAAGACAATCTGCTGGAGAACCAAACGTTCTAAAGTTCTAATGTCTGTCACCTGCTCAATCAACATGTACAACAGGAAAGTGTGTTTGCTAGGCTAACACTTCTCTCTGCTTCCAGTGTTTGTGCTGAGCTAAACTCTGACAGCACTCAAAGACTCAAATTTGATGTTTGCTCAGATGTTAAAATCAAACGCACCTTTCAGTTCGTCTGTTTGAACTAACACTGTCACTCTCTCTGTTTCTTTAACACGCCCCCCCACCCCCACCCCTCCACCTGGGCAGGGACAGGTAAACACTCTACCTTTACCTCCTCACACACACACCACACACACACACACACACACACACACACACACACACACACACTGTTCACAACCTCCTGTAGCTGGTAGGGTCATTCAGTGATGTCACCTGCTGATCACATGATCATCGCTCCACCAACTTGTCACCACAGCAACATGACCAATCCAGTGTGTGTGTGGGGTGTGTGTGTGTGTGGTGCGTTCAGGGACTTTGCCTTTGTGGCAGGCGATAAGGACAGCTGTGTACTGAAGTGTCACGTGTTTCGCTGCGATGCTCCGGCCAAAGCCATCGCCACAGCGCTGCATGAGATGTGCTCCAAGGTCAGTTAATCAAACATACCCTCATCGTTAACATCTGAAATGAGCATGTTAGCATGTTGCTAATCAACACACATTTATATGTTGACCTGATGGTGGCGCCAGATGACACGTCAGAGCATCAATAAAGTTATCACAGTTAATCCTGACAGGCAGACAGAGTGACAGACAGGCAGAGAGGCAGAGAAGCAGTCAGACAGACAGACAGAGAGAAAGACAGACAGACACACAGATAGAGAGAAAGACAGACAGGCAGAGAGGTAGACAGACAGATGGACAGACAGAGAGAAAGGCAGACAGACAGAGAGACAGACAGAGTGAAAGACAGACAGACAGGCAAACAGACAGACAGACAGACAGGCAGACAGTCAGACACTGTCAGCTACTGATATGGCTGCTTGCAAGGCTAACTACTAACTAACTAACTAATGGTAGCTACAGTTAATATCAGTTAGAGTCTACTTTAGCAACAGGTAGAGCTTTCTGTCCATCAGTAAACTATGAATCACAGAGAGGTGAGGTGGAGCAGCTGGAGGACATCAGACAGGATGTTTTGCCTGAATCTATGTCTCCTGTTTCCGTGGCTTCTTCCTGTCGTTCGGCACACAGATACACGGTGAGAAGGAGTTCATACTTCTACTGAGTGATCAGATCAAGATCTGTCTGTCCAACTGACCCTTTGCTGAGCCCCACCCTCCTTAGTTACTGTTGCTATGCCTGTCAAGCTTTTCGCTTTCTCACTGTATATTCACAGTAATAACAGAGGTAGACTGAACATTAGAGATGGTCAGACATGGCTTTGGTTTGAGTTTAAAACTGAAATGAAAAACAACAGACTGCTCCTTTAACTCTAGTGTGTGTGTGTGTGTGTGTGTGTGTGTGTGTGTGTGTGTGTGTGTGTGGTATAGATGATGTCAGAGAAGACCTCGATGAGGCCGTCTCGCTCTCTGACCATGGAGAGTATCTCACCTGAGGACCTGCCCAGACAAGGTGACCCACCTGTTCCATCCTCAACATCATCACCCACTGCTCTCTGATAGGTTGGCTCCCTGCTGATGGTTTGTTGTGTTTCAGTGGAGTTCCTGGAGGCGGTCCGTCAGCAGGTCCAGAAGTTCCAGGTCCAGTACATTGGGAATCTGCCGGTGTCCAGGGCCATGGGTAGGACAGAGTCACACCTGTCATACCTGAACAACATGCAGTGCTGTGATTGGTTACTTCTCTCAGTATAAACAAACTGATGGTTCTTTCTTTATTTTAAGAATAATCGTGTGTGTGTGTGTGGTGTGTGGGGTGTGTGTGTTGTGTGTGGGCAGGTATGGAGGTGTTGAACCGAGCCATAGAGAGCATTATGAACTGTACCGACAGAGACGAGTGGGAGCCAACCGTTGTCCACGTCACTGATAACATCCTGTCTCTGTGGAAGGGAGAGGTGACATCATCACTATTAATAATAAACCGTCAAACTGTAGAGCTGCACCCTGAAAGTCAAAGATCTGAATCATCAGTCAGAGATGCCTCGGTCCACTGTACTGTTTTATACACCGATCAGGCATAACATCATGACCACCTGCCTAATATTGTGTAGGTCCCCCTTTTTGCTGCCAAAACAGCCCTGACCCGTCGAGGCCTGGAATCCACTAGACCTCTGAAGGTGTGCTGTGGTATCTGGCACCAAGACGTTAGCAGCAGATCCTTTAAGTCCTGTAAGTTGTGAGGTGCGGCCTCCATGGATCGGACTTGTTTGTCCAGCACATCCTACAGATGCTTGATTGGATTGAGATCTGGGGAATTTGGAGGCCAAGACAACACCTCAAACTGGTTGTGTTCCTCAAACCATCCCTGAACCATTTTTGCTTTGTGGCAGGGTGCATTATCCTGCTGAAAGAGGCCACTGCCATCAGGGAATACCGTTTCCATGAAAGGGTGTACATGGTCTGCAACAATGCTTAGGTAGGTGGTACATGTCAAAGTAACATCTACATGGATGGCAGGACCCAAGGTTTCCCAGCAGAACGTTGCCCAAAGCATCACACTGCCTCTGCCGCCTCGCCTTCTTCCCATAGTGCATCCTGGTGCCATGTGTTCCCCAAGTAAGCGACGCACACACACCCGGCCATCCATGTGATGTAAAAGAAAACATGATTCATCAGACCAGGCCACCTTCTTCCATTGCTCTGTGGTCCAGTTCTGATGATCAGGTTCCCATTGTTGGTGCTTTCGGCGGTGGACAGGGGTCAGCATGGACACCCTGACTGGTCTGCAGCTATGCAGCCCCCATACACAACAAACTGTGATGCACTGTGTATTCTGACACCTTTCTATCAGAACCAGCATTAACTTCTTCAGCAGTTTGAGCTACAGCAGCTCGTCTGTTGGATCAGACCACATGGGTCAGCCTTCACTCCCCACGTGCATCAATGAGCCTTGGCCGTCCATGACCCTGTCGCCGGTTCACCATTGTTCCTTCCTTGGACCACTTTTGATAGATACTGACCACTGCAGACCGGGAACACCCCACAAGAACTGCAGTTTTGGAGATGATCTGACCCAGTCGTCTAGCCATCACAGTTTGGCTCCTGTCAAACTTGTTCAAATCCTCACACTTGTCCATTTTTCCTGCTTCTAACACATCAGCTTTGAGGCCAAAATGTTCACTTGCTGCCTAATATATCCCACCCACTAACAGGTGCCATGATGAGGAGATAATCAGTGTTATTCACTTCACCTGTCAGTGGTCATATGTTATGCCTGATCGGTCTATAGGAGACTGAATCTGTGCTCATCCTTGAGTCTGTTAGAAAACAATTTTCAGACTCTTGAATGTTCTTTTTTAAAGTTCCTTCCAACAGAGCAGCACGGCAGACAGAGCTGAACTGAGATCAATGCTACATGTAACTATGTATCTGGTTCTGAAACAGAGAGATAAGAAACTCAGAATGATTCATATAGATCCTTAGTCACTAACAGTGGACCGCAGTCCGGGTCCAGACCCAGATGTCGTCCTATATGGACCCGGACCTATAACCAGCAAATTATTAAGGGATTTTAAATTTCGCTTCTATTTTAACCGGCACAACTTTTCTAGTCTTTACGGCACTGGTTTAGCTGATCAGGAAATGCACAGACCAATTGCATGTGAGTTAAGCCATCCCACATGACGCTACCCAGCCAATCAAATCTCTGCATTCCAGGCGATTAACATTGCGACTCTGAATACAGTCAGATGAGCGAGGTGAGAGGCGAGTGACAAACGGAAAGCCGATAGAAAAACAGAAAGATAGAAATATAGGAAAAGAAAGAAAGTGGGAGAGAAGACGGAGAGGCAAGTGAGTGAAAGACAGGAAGAGAAACACAGAGGAAGAGGCAGCAGAGAAAAATAAGTAAAACTTGGCGCTCTCTAAGAAGAGAAAAATGGACAGTGAAAACAGAGCTTTTAACCCGGAATGGACAGATTCGTTCATGTTCATTCTTCTCTCTGGGGGCACAAAACCAGTGTGTCTCATATGCTCAGAGACTGTAGCTCATTAAAAGTGGCAATGTGAATCGTAAAACACATAAAATGTGAAACAATGCGTGTGTTGATTACAGACATTGATAGAACTACTAGGTTACTTCAGTATATATCACACTAAATCATAACGCAAGTTAGACATTTTGATGTTCCAGACCTTTGCTCTAGGAAATTTTCTCTAACAGGACCTCTTTGAACTGTAGTTGAATGCCCCGATATGGATTATTACAGCTCTTAATATCAAACACAAACTTCATTATAACTGATCCAAACAACAGTAACAGAGGAAATGACAGTTATTCACTGTTTAATACAAGTTTAAGTAAAGAAAACTCTAGAAAAACATTTCTTATTCTGCTATCATCAGGTGTTTGCTGCCCTCTACTGGGTTTTTTTTATATGACAATGACATTTAAAGGCCACATACTTCTACAGATTGTCAAGTTTTGAGTCTGGCTCAAATTCTTAAATTTTGAAAAAGTTCAACCAACTACTGATCTTTTGTTGAGTTAATTTACTTTTCTTCTTTAGATCAATTTTGAATTTCAGAAACTCAAAACAATGTGTTTAAAAAGAACAAGTAAATACATTGAAATGAAAGTAAATGTTTTGTTTTTTAATAATTGTATATTTTCAATTAAAACAATTTAAAAAAAAAACAAATCAGGTTTGCAACTCACTGTGACCAAGTTTTTCTTTTTTTGTTTTTAGTTTCTAAAACTCAAAGATTCAAGTTTATCTGAAGAAGAAAAGTAAATTTTCTCAACTAAAGATTTCAGGTCAGCAGAACCTTTTAAAGTTTATTTCAAAACTGAAGAGTTTGAGTTGGGCTCAAAATTCAGAAATTAGTTGCAGTATGTTGCTTTAAAATTTTGAGTTTCTCAACTTTTTTTAAATAGTGTCTAAACCTGCAGCCTGACACATGTTTCAACAAAATCTTTTTCCATTTTGCTGCATTTTTCATGTGTCTGGCTGAGTTTTGGCTGAACTGCTCTGATAGTCATGGGTCATCACTGTTTCTGATTGGATCCTGACAGGAAGGGGAGGAGCCTTTCTGGGAGTGTCAGGTACGTTTTCTGACCTTTCTGGGTGTCGGCCACGACAGCCACACGTTTGCCGTGATCGTAGATGGCGGCACGCAGCGATTTGAGTGTCACGTGTTCTGGTGTGAGCCGGACGCAGGAAACCTGTCTGAGGCCGTCCAGGCTGCGTGTATGGTGAGTGACATCACAGGTATGCCTCATTAGACCTGAACAACACCTGGATGACATCAAGTTCAGGTGTGCAGGGTTCATGGATTACTATACATTTATTCAGTAAAAGATCTCTATTTTTAAAATGTTTTTAATTGTGGTTGTGTATCTTCAGCTGTGTAATATTCTGGTATAGAGAGGCAGTGATGCATTTATACTGTACATTTGAATTAATACTCACAATATAATATAGTATAATATACTGTAGTATTGTGTAATGTAGTGTAATATTCTTGCTTTTTATTTATAGATGCTCTTTTTCAGCATCGTTTATCTACACTGTTGTTATATATCAAAGTATACATACTTTTTATAAGTATTGAAATTTTTGCTATATGTTGTTATATACTGTAGGCTAGTATAATGTATTGTATTGTAATATTGTTTTTACATAATTCTTAACTCTTTTTTTAAAAATTCTTGAAATTCTTTATGCTTTTCATTTATGCATCATTTTTCATCTTATTGCATCATTTTTGTCTTGTAAAATCATTTTTTGTTTTGTTACGTCTTTTCTGTCTAGTTGCATAATTTTTTGTCTGGTTACATTGTTTTTCATCTTGTTACGTCATGTATATATATGTCAGTTTTTGCTGTGTTGCATCATTTCCCTTTTTCTTTAACATAATTTTAAGTGTTTTATATCATTTTTCGTCCAATGATGCAAAATAAAAGTAATCAATAATTCTCCTCCAAGGCATCCAAACTAAAGTAACGAGCCTGTTTTGAAAATGTGAGGAGGAGAAAGTTCAGATATTTGTGTTCAGGTGTAGAAAGTAAAAGTAAAAAGTTGTCAGAAAAATAAATAATGAGTAAAATACAGATACCTGAAAAATCCACTTAGGTACAGTAACAAAGTATTTGTACTTAGTTACTTCCCACCCATGATGTGCAGTGAGTTTTATAGTCTAATAAATAAATAGATAAAATTAACTTGAAAATATTTATTCTCATGAAAATTTTAAATATTGTCTGTAATAAAATGCACACCATCTGAATTAAAGTTTCTATTTTACACATTATTCCTTTAAAAATCTCATCAGCTGGGGACACCCCTATAGCTCAGTTGGTAGAGCGTGCGTCCCGTGTACTGAGGCTGCCAGTCCTCTGCAGCAGCCGCAGGTTCGACTCCCGCCTGCGGCCCATTTGCCGCATGTCATCCCCTCTCTCTCAACCCTGTTTCCTGTCATACCTTCAGCTGTCCTGTGAATAAAGGCAAAAAACAAAACAAAAAATAATCTTAAAAAAAAAAAATCTTGTCAGCTGTGCTTTGATTCAACTAATTCATCCATAGATAGCTCCTTTAAAATACCTTGATGACTTCATCACCAGTGGGAACATTATAGGTGTTTTCAGGTAGGTAGGTGTGTCAGGTGTCATGTGTGTAATGAAAACATGAGGTCTGATGTTCTTCTGCCCCCTGGTGGTTAGAACTTGTCGAGCATGACTTTATGTCCTCTCACAGGTCCAGTATCAGAAGTGTCTGGTGGCTCAGACTCCTCCCCCGAGGACCAAGTCGTGGCGTGTGACCCCATCAAAGGTCAAGAGGGCCAACTCCATGGACGGCGCCGCCTTCCCTCCTCTCTCATCCCGTCACCATGGCGGCAGCAGCGGCAGCATAATGACGCCGAGAGTCACCAAGGGCAACGGCAGTAGCAGCAATGTGAGGAAGGGCATGATGGCGTTCTTTGAAACCTTCCGGAACAAACAGGCGGCCACCTCCTAATGACGGGGGCGGGACCATCAGAGACATGTGACAGCAGAGACCAACACATGATTGACTGAACTCTGTGTGGCTCTGGTGGTCCACCCGGCTGATTCCACCGCCTTCACATCACCAGCGACGCCCCGGAGACCGCAGCGGCCTCCAGAAACATACCTGTCTGAACTCGCTGTGTTTGTCTCACCTGGTGCTGCAACACCACTGGTTAGCTTAGCTTAGTTAAGGTTAGCTTAATAATGGTGCTGGTAGCTACCTGTCTGCAGGTGGAACAACATGAACTGAGCAAACAGAAACATTGAAGCAAGTCGCACCTGAGTGGATCCAGACAGAGACTGAACCGACCAACATGTTCTCAGTCAAAGTGTTACATGACCACACAAGCCCATTTCTGCCTGTAAAGTAAGACAGGAAGTCAGAAATATGTCATAAAAAGAATTATCTTGTAATTATGACTTTTTATTTCATGTCAACTTTATATCTCATAATTTTGACTTATTCGCTCATAATTTGGACTTTTTTTTAATCTCATAATTTAGACATTTTAGCTCATAATTAGACTTTTTAACCTCATAATTTAGATGTTTTATCTCTTATCTCTCTTATTTGGACTTTATTTCATAATTTTGTCTTTTTATCACCTAATTTATAAGCTTTTAAAGTATAACTTTACATGTTGATGTATTTTTATTTTACTGGCAGAACTGGGCTTCCATACATGACGGATTGAGCCACAGAGCTGTGGAGGATCATTTCACCCCAAACTAACAAAGAAAATAAAACGAGAAAACTGTCTGACATGTAAACTGGAATTATATTATATTACTCAGGATAATCGGCTCATAAAAGATAAACAGAAGACTGAATATTGAAATGACAGAGAGGATGTTGGGAAATGGTCAAAGGATTGAAGGATAAAGTCTAAACTTATAAAGAATCGACCCTGGAACCTGAAAATTTCCCAGCCCTCCACTGTCATGTGGCGATGATGATTTCCCCTCGAATTTTCCTTAAAGCGCCTGAAATGTAGCATTGAGATAGAGATGTCGTCAGTGTCAGATATGTATCCTGTATGTATTCGCTTCAAGCTTCATATTTAGAGAAATTAATATTAAAGTGTCGGTGTGACAGCTGCAGTGAGTGATTCTGTCCACCAGAGGGCACTAATACAGACATAGAGATGAATACTGATGAAACTTACTTGTTTCTTCCTCTATGTTCATGCCACATGGGACGACCGGTGGTAAGTAAGAGGTTGCCGTGGTTACAGCTGTTCTCATACTCCAATGCAACTCAAGATGGCGTCTGCCAGAGTGTCCAATGAGGAGCAAGACTGAATCAACAGATGTATTTATAACATTTAATGTGTGTGTGAGGCACTGAGGCCCATTTCTCCTCATGTGATGAGAAAAAGATCATTTAAATATTTTAATGAGAAATTTTCATGATCAGATTTGTTATTTTGAGGAAGTTTCTCGTTATAATGACTTAAAGAATTTTTAGGTTTTCATCACATTGTTAGAAATGACCTTCTATAATTAGGAAAACATATCTGAGAGTAAAGTAAAGTAAGGACCAGAAAATATTCTTCAAGGACTTTTTTCTCCTGAACTATCATGACTGTAATACTTGAGGATTTTCTCTAAAAATTACAGATTTTTTTCTTAACAGTGGCCTGATACTCATACATAAACCTGTTCAAGGTGCTTTAAACTTAATAACAGAAAAAAAAACATTAAAAAAGATAAAAGGTGAGAGTTGACCCTGTTCACACCAGGCAATAACCTGGGTGATCCAATCACAGCTCTGAGTACATCAGTTCACACCTGCATTATAACACGTCTCCAGGTGTGTCTCAGTGACCACTTGTGATCAGTTCTCACTCTCCGCTCTGTATGCAAATGATCTCATAGCTCCATCCGTTCTGTTTGTAAAGACCAAATGTGTTACTTAATGTACAATAACATTTACAGAATATGCAAGACGGCCCAAATAATTAAGAATTTGTCATATACAGTATTTCACAAAGCCAGAACCAGGTGTGAATATGTCAATACCAGGTGTAAACATGTTAATACCAGGTGTGAACATGTTAATACCAGGTGTGGAACATGTTAATACCATGTGTGAACATGTTAGCAGGTGTGAACATGTTAATACCAGGTGTGAACATGTAAATACCATATGTAAACATGTTAATACCAGGTGTGAACATGTTAATACCAGGTGTGAACATGTAAATACCAGGTGTGAACATGTAAATACCAGGTGTAAACATGTTAATACCAGGTGTGAACATGTTAATACCAGGTGTGAACATGTTAATACCTGGTGTGAACATGTTAATACCAGGTGTGAACATGTTAATACCAGGTGTAAACATGTTAACAGCAGGTGTGAACATGTTAATACCATGTGTAAACATGTTAGCAGGTGTAAACATGTTAATACCAGGTGTGAACATGTTAACAGCAGGTGTGAACATGTCAGTAACAGGTGTGAACATGTTAACAGCAGGTGTAAACATGTCAGTACCAGGTGTAAACATGTTAGCAGGTGCAAACATGTCAATACCCAGGTGTAAACATGTTAATACCAGGTGTGAACATGTTAATACCAGGTGTAAACATGTTAACAGCAGGTGTAAACATGTTAATACCAGGTGTAAACATGTCAGTACCAGGTGTGAACATGTTAATACCAGGTGTAAACATGTTAACAGCAGGTGTAAACATGTTAATACCAGGTGTAAACATGTCAGTACCATGTCAGTACCATGTGTAAACATGTTAACAGCAGGTGTAAACATGTTAATACAGGTGTAAACATGTCAGTACCAGGTGTGAACATGTTAACAGCAGGTGTAAACATGTCAGTAACAGGTGTGAACATGTTAACAGCTGGTGTAAACATGTCAGTACCAGGTGTGAACATGTTAACAGCAGGTGTAAACATGTCAGTAACAGGTGTGAACATGTTAACAGCAGGTGTAAACATTTCAGTAACAGGTGTGAACATGTTAACAGCAGGTGTGAACATGTCAGTACCAGGTGCAAACATGTTAACAGCAGGTGTAAACATGTCAGTACCATGTGTGAACATGTCAGTACCATATGTAAACATGTTAATACCATGTGTAAACATGTTAACAGCAGGTGTGAACATGTCAGTACCATATGTAAACATGTTAATACCAGGTGTGAACATGTCAGTACCAGGTGTAAACATGTTAATACCAGGTGTGAACATGTCAGTACCAGGTGTGAACATGTCAGTACCATGTGTAAACATGTTAACAGCAGGTGTAAACATGTTAACAGCAGATGTGAACATGTCAATACCATATGTAAACATGTTAACAGCAGGTGTGAACATGTCAGTACCATATGTAAACATGTTAATACCAGGTGTGAACATGTCAGTACCATGTGTAAACATCTTAACAGCAGGTGTGAACATGTCAGTACCATGTGTAAACATGTTAATACCAGGTGTAAACATGTCAGTACCAGGTGTGAACATGTCAGTACCATGTGTAAACATGTTAACAGCAGGTGTGAACATGTCAGTACCATGTGTAAACATGTCAGTACCAGGTGTGAACATGTCAGTACCATGTGTAAACATGTTAACAGCAGGTGTTTAAAACATGTTAATACCAGGTGTGAACATGTCAGTACCAGGTGTGAACATGCGTCTGTAAACTAAATGTGTTTGATTGACAGATGAGGAGGCGTTCATGACCCAAACAGCATTACAGAAACAGTCCAGTATGTGACCTTAAACGCCTCCTAAACCAGTCAGTAAACACATCACAAACAAATATACATTTATTTACATTTTATTTTGTTTAAAAAAAGTTGGACTTGCAGATTGCATGTCAGGCACGAATGACAGCATGGATGGTCATTGAAAATATTGACATGTCTGATAGCTTTATGTTACTGAATGTACAGCTGGAGGGGACGTTCACACATATATAACTTACTATAAACAGACAGTGACAGTCCAGCTGCCTCCTGATTGGCTGAAACACCTGCAGATAGAAGCTTTAATGTGTTTAATGTCGGTAGGAAATGTCATTGAGTGGTCTGACTGTGTTAATACAACAACAGTCCAAAGTGTCCCAGAAGTCTTAGAGAAACAGTCATGTGATGAAGAGTCCTCAGCAGTAGATCTGCAGTAAGACAAACCAATGATGTCATGTACACATGAACCAAAAATGACCAATAAAGAAATGAGAACACTTTTGGTCTGATGTTGTGAACATGTGTCAGTAACATGATGATGTAATGTTTTGGGTGGTTTATCAGGTGTTCTGTCTGTAGACGAGCTGTGGGGATTGTAACCCAACACCACGTCTGATAACTTGAGTTACTGTGAAGATTCAGATCAATAACACAAAATGTAATCAACCATTCAGTTATGATAGATAGAGCAGATAGGAGAAGAGAAGATACATAAAAAACAGCGGAGAAATAAACACAACGTGTGTCAGGAGTAAACCTACAACAATAAAAATAAAAATAAGATAGGCTAAGTAAAATAAAACTTAATAAACTAAAATATAAAAAGCAGTATGATGTTAAAGGAGACCTGCAACAATTACTCTGTTACTAATCCATTATTAAATTAATCACCAACTATTTTTGATAAATTATTTATGGTTTTGAGACATTTTTTAGTTAAAAAAGTCTAAATTCTCTGATTTCAGCTTCTTCAATGTGCATATTTTCTGGTTTCTTTACTCCTCTTGGACAGTAAACTGAATATTTTTGAGTTGTGGACGAAAAGAGACATTTGAGGACGTCATCTTGAACATTGAGAGACATTTTTTGACATTTTATGGACCAAACAACTAATAAATTAATGTAGCCCCAGTTAAGTAATTTTGCACATGATGTCAAACATAATATTGGACAGAATATTGATATTATTAACTGCAGCTGTCCTTCCTGCTGATGGGGGAGGAGTTATATAGTTTGATGAGTATAAATGAATTAAAATGAGCTCCTGTATCAGCTGCAATATTAAACTGGTGAACACATGAATGCAGTGATAATTAGAATCCAATAAGTAAAGTAACAAGAATCAAAGTACGTGTGTGTTTAATGGTTTATTGAGCATTTAATATATTATTTCTAAACAGTTTTAATGCACACCTGCTGGCCAATCAGAAAAGAGTATTCATCCAGACCATGATATAAGACTCACAGCCGTCACGCTGATTGTTCTCACTGTGTTTACTTGAGTTCAAACTGGTTTCAGTCTAAACGCTGGAGGCTGTTTGATTTTCTTCTTCAGGTAACAAATATGAGACGTTGCCCACAGACCCGCCCCCTCAGGTGGACCATCACGGGACCAAACTTCAGAAAAAATATGACGCGTCGTCAACAGAGACACAGATAATGTTTTAGTCCTGTTTAAACTGTGTCATGAATCACACATGAGAAGAGAGTTCTTCCGGGTTACTGAGCAGCATGGTGGTGTAGGAGCGCAGCTCTCGCCTCTACAAACTTCTTTAAACGCTTTCTACAGTGCTTTATTAAATCATCTGGCACGCAATTCAGTGTCTACTAAAAGAAACAACAACAATATGGAGCCATCTACTTCATCGCCCACGTCTTATCAATATGACAAGAAGCCGAAAACAGCCTTCGACGGCACTCTACAAACAAATTACACAGCTGATTCAGCCGCTGTGGATGGCACTTCGGTTTTATCTGTGGTTCTTGGAATCTCCACAGCAGTCACAGAGATCAAGGAATCTCTGGACAATGTACGCAAGGAGGTCAGTAACACCAGCACAACAGTCACTGTGATGCAAGCAGATTTGGTGTGCATGAAATCTAAGACTTCCCAGATTGAAAAGGAGTTCATCACTTTGAACAAGTCTATCACAACTTTATCAAGCCGCACTGATTTAATCCAGGCTGATGTGCGCAAACAAAGAGACATAATTGGATCCAACACAGAAAAAATAAAAAATCTCACTGATCGCTTGGCTGAAATGGAAGACTACACCCGTCGATCTAATCTGAGATTAATTTTTTTACCTGAGGGAGCGGAGGGGGTCGATGCCATTGCATTTCTTCAGCGTCATCTACCAGTTTGGCTGCCCAGTCTCTCATCCCGTGGGAAGATTGAGATCGAAAGAGCGCATCGGATTTATACTGCTGGAAATCGGACGGCAAGAACTTCAACAGGACGCTGATTTTCAAACTTCTCCGCTACTCTGACAGGAAGACTATCATGGACGCCTACAGAGCTGCTGGATCTTCTCTCTCACATGAGGGCCACAGGCTACTCTTATTTGCCGACTACTCTCCTTCCACCTCAAAGTTAAGGAAAGCCTTCGCCCAAGTGATGTCCAGTCTGCGTAAGAAAGGCATCCAGCACTTCCTCATCTATCCAGCGAAGTTGAAGGTGTCCCATAACAGCAAGCAGTTCCTGTATGAAACTCTGGAGGATGCTGAGAAATTCCTGGCTGAGCTGGAGTGAGTTGGATTACATGCAGCCTGCATCCGTTCTGCGTGAGGTGAACCTTGTTTTTCTTCTTCCTATGTCTATAGACACACTTACAAACACTGACAGATGATCACAGATGCATCACACAAAATGGTCATGGACATGTGCGCACGTGCGCACCCTTACATGGGGACCAGCACATAAACATAATTTTACATTCCCTCTCCTATTTACTCTCAACTTGGGATCATCACGTTGATACAATGTTCAGAAACTGTGACATAACATGTTTGATCCCGTTGTTTTAATACAATTTATGAAGGGATAACATCATGGTGACAGTTTTACTTGGACTAAGATTGTATCTTCATTCATACCCCCCCCCCCCCATCTTTTTTTTTTTCCCCCTCTCTCTTTTTTGGACAATTTATGGCCTGGTTCCCCACTTGCTAATGGATGGATTTGGACTAAGATTGCATGTTCATTCATGCCTCTTTTTCCCCCCCTTTTTTTCGGGCAATTTATAACCTGGTTTTTCACTTTGCTTACCGTCGCTCCTCTGGAAATGCCCTTTTAACTGACATGTTTCGCTTCATAGAAATATCTAATTTGAATATGGAGGCTTTTTTTCTCTTTTTTTTTCTTTAGACTACTTTCTTTTTGGTTTTTGATTATAATATGGACTTATCTATAAGTAGTCTACTCTGTGGTCTCCCTTTAAAAAAAAAGAAAAAGGGGGAAAAAAGGGAAGAAAAAAACAAAAACAAAAAAAAAAAGTCTAAACGAGCCCATTAGGAGGCGGATTTATTTCAATTATTGCCCCTCTACATTATTATGCTTAGCCATTTGATAAATGATTGCAATGTGTTTAAAAAAGGAGTTCTTATATGCTCTCATTTACTGGTGCTCTCACAGGGGCTTTTCAGCGTAGTACATAGCCTATCTTACACATTTTTATTTATTCCTTTATTTTTTTACTTTAGTTTATTTTTTACTTTTACTCCACTTTGCTTTATTTGCCTTTTCTTTTGTTTGTTGTTTTGTGCTGTATCCAAATATGATATATGATCTCTATAATCTATCACCATCCTTCTACATCTCCATTTTATGGTTTACTTAAATTTTATGACTCTGAATGTAAAGGTTTGAATTCACCAGTAAAAAGACTGAAATGCCTTTTTTTTTTAAACTCAAGCATGTGGATCTGGCTTTTCTGCAAGAGACTCATCTGAAACAGACAGATATAAGTAGATTTAATAATAAAATGTATAAAGTTATATCATATTCCTGTGCTCCTAATAAATCAAAGGGTGTATTAATTGTTATAAAAAGAAAACTCAATGTTAAGATTGGTATCTCAGGTGGAGATGTGGAGGGAAGGTTTTGCTATGCAACCTTAATCCTCAACGGAACAAAGATCTGTGTGTCCTCAGTCTATGCACCTAATGTGTTTAATCCTATATTCCTTGATGGTGTTAAGCTAAAATTGTTGGACTTTGCTGACTCGGTACACATTATAGGGGGAGATTTTAATCTATTAGCGGACCCCTCTATTGATTCAACTAATCCTGACTCCTCTGCAAGAAGAACTTATTCTTCCTACTTTGGTTCGTTCTTACAGGATCTGAATATTGTGGACGTCTGGCGTATACAAAATCCAACCACAAAGGATTACACTTTTTATTCATGTCGCCATCATTCATTCTCCAGAATAGACTATATATTAATTTCTCCAACCTTTTTAAAATGCATCTCTCATACGTCTATCCTACCAATGCTTATCTCTGATCATTCACCTGTCATTATGTCAATTGAAACTACATCTGGACACTCTCGGTTCAAAAGGTGGCGTTTCAACACTTTTCTGTTGCAAAACCCTGATTTTGTGAACAAAATCACCAATGAACTGAGAGAGTTTTTAGAGTTTAATTCAAAATCAGGGATTAACCCCCACACTTTGTGGAAAGTTACTAAGTGTTGTATAAGAGGTATATGTACTTCTTTCTCTTCGCACCAAAGTAGAGAACACAAAAGTAAATTTATATTCCTAGAGAATGAAATATTTCGTCTTGAATCCCTTCAGAAATCCTTCTTTTCTGAGAATCGACAGAGAGAATTATCTACAGTAAAATCAGAGTTTAAATCTCTAACAACGTCTAAAGCTGAGTTCTTGCATCTTAGAGCTCGTCAAGATATTTATGAAAATGCAGAGAAACCAAGTAAACTTTTGGCTTGGAGATTGAAGCAATCTGAACAACTAGCATCCATAGATATGATCTAAAATGCTAACGGAGAATTATGCACACTTCCTTCACAAATTAATGCTATAGACCCATATCAATCTTAAATTGTGATCTCAAACTTTATGCAAAAGTCTTATCAAGACGACTGGACACTTGTATTTCGTCTTTGGTTCATCCAGACCAAGCGGGTTTCGTTAAAGGCCGTTTGGCTTCAGATAACATTCGTCGACTACTGCATATTATCGAAGCAGCACCGTCTTTGGAACAGCCATCTGCCATCCTCTCTCTTGATGCAGAAAAAGCCTTTGACCGCATGGAGTGGGACTACCTATGGGCAGTCTTAAAACATTTTGGATTTGGTCCCATTTTTATTAATATGGTATGTACCTTGTATGCCAAGCCCACTGCATGCATTCAAACTGGCCACCCTGGTTCACCTGAGTTTGCATTGCATAGATCTACCAGACAGGGCTGCCCTCTCTCACCTGGCCTCTTTGCACTCTCTTTAGAACCCTTGGCACAAGCTGTTAGACAACATCAACATATATCACCTATATCAATCAAAGGAACAGCTCACTCCATTTCTCTTTACGCTGATGATATTTTATTGTATTTGTCCGACTTGACTATTTCTATCTCTCATGTATTAAGTCTATTCAAGGCTTTTGGGGCACTCTCTGGCTATAGAATTAACTGGTCAAAATCCATTTTAATGCCCCTTAATTCTACAATTAGTGAAATCACCCCCTCTTCACTACCTGTTGCTTTGGAGTGTAACACTTTTACCTATTTGGGAATAACAATCTGTCCCAGCCCACCCTCTATTGTTAAAGATAATTATACCACAGTATTGGCAAAAATTAACAGTGACCTAACCAAATGGTCTCCCTTACACATGACTCTCCAAGGCCGTATTTCAGTCATTAAAATGAACATTCTCCCCCATATCAATTTTCTTTTCTCCATGCTCCCACTCTCACCTCCCTGTAAGTTCTTTAAGGACTTGGAGGCAATTTGTAGAAATTTTCTTTGGAAAGGTAAGTGTCCCTTAATTAGATTTTCCACCTTAACACGTCCCAAAACACTAGGTGGACTTTCGTTACCCAATTTCAAAATATATTATTGGTCTTTCCAGCTAAGATCGCTGATGGTATGGCTTGATACCTCCTCCAGTGTTCCATGGCGAACACAGCGAGAATGCTTTATGTCATCCTTTTCGACTTCAAGATCTCCCATTTTGCGGCGCAAAGATTAGGACGACACAGTTACATATGGAATCTATTATGTCAAATTTTTTGAATGTTTGGTATCAAATAGTTAAATATTTACAGTGTAGTAATTGTAAGTTTCATGATTTGACCCCCATATGGAATAATAACAACCTTTTAACTGATTCCATGCCTTTCAATTTCCCCAAATGGGCTCATCAGAGTGTAAATGTTCTCACAAGGTCTCTGTTCGTTCCAGGACCTCAAGGAGTCTTATTCACAACCGGGCTCCTCCTGGTTTTTCTATCTCAGACTTTGTACTGCTTTAAAAACATATGGAGTACCGTGGGACTGCCCTTTAGGCTTGCATCCCATTGTAAAACGTCTCTATTCTGCTTCAAAGTCTGGGTTTGTTACTTCTTTTTATGACTAGTTATTAAAACATAACATTAATCCTATACCTGTTACATCTGTCTGGGATGGAGACCTTCATGAGCTTGGTTTTGAATTGGATTGGCCTAAGATCTGGAATAATGTTTTTTCTTCGTCCAAAAATCTTGCTCATCGGCTGATTCATTTCAAATTTATCCATAGAGTTTACTTTACTCCCGAACGCAGATTTAGACTGAAGCTGACAAGTAGCGAACTCTGTGATAGGTGCCCCCACTCAAAACTTGGAACTTACATGCATATGTTTTGGGATTGTGTAACAGTAAAAACTCTCTGGGTCTATGTTGCTCAAACAATTTCAGACTTGTTGGAGAAAGATCTTCCATTTTGTCCAGCCTTTTGGCTTTTTGGTTACAACCCAGATGTTTTTTTGTCACATACACAAAAATGTATCATACTTGCCGCCTCTACGGCTGCAAAAAAGACCATTCTTAAAAGCTGGTTTGAACCAAGTATTGTTATGAAAAGAATCTGGGTTGCACTGTTTTATGATATCTGTCTTTTAGAAAGATCTACAGCCAAGATTAATGGTGCAAAACACGAGACATTATCCACCTGGTCTCACACTATTGCCTATATTCCCAGGCTATTCTAATATATATGTGTATATGTGTATGTATACATGTATGTATGTGTATATATGTGTATATGTATGTATATGTATGTGTGTATATATGTATTTTTTTTTTCTTCTTTCTCACTCCTTTTTCGGGAGGCTCATTCTTGCTCCCAACTCATTTGTTTGTGTGACTGTTTATCCTTCACTTGTGAATGATATTTGATTGGACTGTAGTGGAATGAGGAATTATGTGGTTGCCGGCTGGATATTTGAAATGAACTGTGTTTCGTATTTTGATTGATTGATTGTTTGACTGATTGATTGTCCATTGACTAACTGATCAACAAAGGATTTAGTCAAGAGGTTTGATATTTCAAGCATGATCCATGACACTACAGTGTCTGGTGCTTTGATTTTCTGATTTCTGTGTTTATGAAACAGCATTCATCTTTTGTTTGTTTTGTTTATTATGCTTTTTGTTTGTTTGTTGGTTTGTTTTTATCTTTTCTTTTTTTTTTTTTTTTTTTTTGTTTGTGCCTCTGCTGATGGGTGGTGCGTCACCCAAATCGTGTCCCTGGTTGATCTGTGTTTGGTTATGTTTTTTTTTTTTTCTCTTTTCTCTCACGTTTGCATTGTGCTATGTGCCATTGATTTGCAAAATCAAATAAATAATTGTTAATAAAAAAATATGAATCACACATGATGTTTGTACCTTAAGAGATAATTTAACAAGTGAAGAAAGTCTTAGTTTGTCATAAAACTGTTTAAATATGAAATATCAGACTTTGAAGGGATGTCATTTTATATTATTTATACATATATACATGTATATCTAATGTAACAATACAATACAATGATTAAGACAGAGACAAAATACTCCAGAACATTAGGACAGACAAAAACAAACAAACAAGCAAAATATAACTGTAAACATAAATAAATAAGTAAATAAATAATAAATAATGACGTACAAAACTTTTCATGCTACGATGTCTGTGTGTGTTTTTGTACCAGGATGTAGTCACATGACCAGCAGGTCTGTCTTGTTCTGTCTCTTCTCATCTGATAAAAGGACTAAGATTCTCCGATAAAACACTTAAGTCAGAGAATGTTACAAAGTGGCGGCCATGTTGGTGTTGGTGACGTGTATTGTTCAGGACGAGAGATGTAGCTCACTGAGCAGCTTCACACTAAACCAAACTAAACTAAACTAAACTAAACGAACCCAAACTTAACTTAACTTAACTTAACTTAACTTAACTTAACTTAACTTAACTACGACAAACTGAGACTTTGTTGACTTGTAAACTGTGTAATTCATTGCACAGTTAAAACAGGATCAGAAATGTGTCTCCCCCCACAGATTACCGAGGTTACCAAGGTAACATCCTATGGGGCACGCAGGAAGGGGCGGGGCTTCACCTCTCTGCTGTGTTGTGTGGTCCAGGATCAAATCTGTATGACTGCACGATGTGAAAATCAGGATTGATTTTTAAACATTTGAAGTTTTTGGGCACTTGTACTTTTAAGAGTAGATTTTCAAATTTGTATTTTTACTTTTATTCAAGTATGCATTACAAGATGTAATCTACTTAGTTACTTTTAAAATCATAGTTGAGTACTGAGCACAATTTGAATTAATATCCAAACATTTCATCTGCATTTTAGTAGCCAATCAGGTGATCTGATCATGAACAGACAGTGGTGGACAAAGTACTCAACCCGAGGACTCGAGTCAAAGTACAGATACTCCTGGTCAAATATTACTCAACTACAAGTGAAAGTTGCTCAGTCAAAATTTTACTCAAGTTAAAGTACTACAGTACTTGCTTTTAAAAATACTAAAGTATTCAAAAGTACAAAGTACATTTTCTAATATCAATACATTGTCGGATTGTTTTTACGGTGCATTCACTGAACCTTGTAACTCTCTGAAACCACCTGATGAAGCACTGACCTGCTTGTAGAACCACGATGTTACACAAAGCCTATAGAAACACCTTTAAAAACTTCAGTATAGAAACGCAATCAAAAACAAAAAGGACAGCTGCTGTCATGTTCTGACATAACTGTATTAAAATCACAGCATGAAATCAGATTGAAGCCGACTGTCAGGAGTTCTCACAGTCTGTTCAATAACTGAGATTTCTTTCTGTCTTTTATATATAAATATATATATATATATAAAAGACAGAAAGAAATCTCATATATATATGTGTGTGTATATATATATATATATATATATATATGTATATATATGTATGTATATATATACACATTAATTATGTGGTATTTTTCACCCCGATAAAAACAATCCAACATTGAAAGCCTACCTGGAATTATTTCTCTTTTTCTAGTTATAATAACATCTTGAGATTTAATTTTGTCTTTCTCCTGCCGTCACCATTACTGAGTTTTGTTTGACTTAAAGAGGGAGAGCTTGTTTGCGTTTGTTAGCGCGTCTGGATGACGTATTTCTGCTTTTACATCCGTCCAAGTTGAGAGCAGGTACTGTGATTGGTTTCCTTCTGTGAGGAACACAGCGTGCGGCCAATCACATTTTAGAAAAGAAAAAACAGCAACAGCTGACTTCAAAGTTATGTTCACAGAAATGTAGTGGAGTCAAAAGTACAATATTTGTCTTTGAAATGTAGTGGAGTGAAAATCATAATAATAATAATATTTACAAAAAAACAAATACTAAAGTAAAGTACAGATACTCAAAAAATGTACTTAAGTACTCAAGTAAATGTACTTTGTTACTGTCCACCACTGCAAACAGACCAATGAAAACAAGAACAAACAAAAAACAAAATGCTGCAGCAGCACGTTTGGAGTAAGGATGTTAATGATTGATCATTAGTTGATTAATCACAGTTAAGAATTTAACCAATTAAAAAAGTATTCATGCATATTTAATCAGTAGTTTATCAGTAACTGCACCTCATTTGACTTTGTTTTGTCTGATGGAAACTTAAACTTAGACTTAAAATGAGTAAAAATGACAAAAAAAAAATGAGGAAAAAATTGGAAAAAACAAGCATTTTGTATCTTATAAATTATTAATTATTATTTGATTGTTAGCGTTTCCAATTATTGTGAATGAAGATGCACAAAATTTGGAGCCCTACTTTGTGGAGGTGACCACTGAGCAGAACAGATGCACTAAACATCAACCGTTAAAAAGTAACTAATACTAATAGTTTTTGAGAAGAATACTGTATAATTTTACTTAAGTATTTTTCGAAAACCAGTACTTTTTCTGGTAATTGAGTAATATTTTAGCCATGTAAAAGTACTTATACTTGAGTACAGATTTTCAGTACTCTTTCCACCGTTGCCTGGATCTGACCTGGTGGACTGTTACCATCCCTGGTTACCATGGATACCACAGAGGCTGGACTGGTTAATAATATTTGAAAAACTGAATTTTTATGATTATTATGAGTATTGATAAAATATATCTGATGAATGTATAAATATTTAAAATGTAATTATTACTGCATTAATACAAGTAAATAAAAAAATGTAGAGGTGTCAACAACAACTGTGTTTAATCGTTCAGTTTTTAGGTGATAAATAAACTGAAACTTTTAATTGCTAAATAAAGGTTGTTTTTTTCAAAAGGAACAAAAATAAAGGAGAGAGAAAGGAAAGGGAAAATGAGAGAAGGAGGGAGGTGAAACAGAGAGAGGAGGTTCAGCAGAAGTGTTGGGACGCGTCCCTTCGAACTCACCCTTTCCTCGTGCCGCTGACAGCTGCTTCCTCGCGCTCCGTCGATGTGTCAATCAGCAGACACTAGAGGGACAGACAGACAGACAGACAGAAAAACGGCAGAGGGACAGACAGAGGACAGTATCGGTTTACATCTACAAGTTGGTCTAGAACTGAAGGTAAGTTCAGATTCTGTCACACACACGCCAGACTCTATTGAAGAAACCGAGAGTTTAAACATTTTTTTCATTAAAAGTGATGATATACAGCTCAGATAACATCCCATAATAACCTGATCGTGTCGGTTTGTTTCAGGCTCAGTTCGGCCTTCAAAAAGTTCAATAATCAGAAGCTTTTACTAATAAATTGGGCATTTATTTCTGAATCGGTGACACTGTGCGCTCCCGCTGTTGTAGCTGAATTCTGACGGAGACGATTCAGGAAAAACTTATTAAAAAAGTGTCGAAATCTTTAAAATCACGACATCATCGTGTTTGACGTTGGCCGAATCAAAGAACTGAAATTGTGAATTAATAAAATATCATGAGTGTGATTCCTTCAGTCGGTACTGGTTACTGCTGCGCCTGAAAACATTAAACTGCAGGAATTATAAATGTTGTCTAATGTTTCTTTGTTTGTAATCACTAATAACAAACATTAGTTCTTTATTCTGTCATCATAGAGGCTGGTTTCATTTCTCATGTGAAGATTAAAGTGAATAATAACTTTAAACGTAAGTTTTCATAAAGTTGGGCCTGAATACAAGTAAAGATACTGTGCTAAACCGTTACTTCAGTAAAAGTGAATGTTATTAAAATATCTGATATTAAATGTACTTCAGTAATACAAGTAAACACAAACGTGTGTGCGCAGGATCACACATGTTCAACATCAACACATTTGGAGTTACATGGTTTTCACTGGACAGGCAGGGGATGAAAAACTGTAATCCTAAAACTGGAAAGTAACAAGTAACTAAAACTGTCAGATGAATCTAGTGGAGTAGAAGTAGAAAGCAAAATAAAACAGAAAAGCTCTGGTAAGTCAGCCTACAAGAACCATGAGTTTATACTTAAGTACAGTACTTGAGTAAATGTACTTAGTTACATCCCACCACAGGTTAAATGTAAGTTTAGATTGTGGGATTATTTTGAAACTTTTTAAAAACTCACATTTTAAAAATCCTTCATTTGAAATTAAGTGTGACACCTGGTGAACAACATTTAACAACATTAAAACAACTGAAGCTTTTTCAGGGATGTTTAGGTTTTTTGGATTATGTTTGATCACCGACATACGTGTTCTTAATGTGTTCATCTCTAACTCAACCTTCTTCTCTCTGAGTCCATCAAACAATAAATAAATGTGTAAACTTGTGACAGTATTTTCTTGACGTGTCGTCTCTGACAGCTGTGAGTCCAGAAGCTTCGACTGGTTTAACTGGAAACATGTTTACTGGCTCATTTTCTCCAAACAAATAAAATGTCTGTTTAACAGAAAAAGACTGAGCTCTCTGTTTCTATCCTGTGGTTTCCATGGAAACAGTAGATTAGATTACACTTGGAATGACGGGTTCCTGAGTGGAGATGAGTCATATAGAAAAATGAAGCTCAACGTGATTTAAAAAGTCACATGACTGGAGATTTACCTCAGTTCAACACCAGTTTATTCATTTAAACCATAGATAGTTTGTTGTTGTTTTTTTAAACTAAATATTAATTTCTTCATTTTGTTCATCATTTTCACCTTATTACAACATACAACATATAAAATCATAATTTTACAAGACAAAGTCTGGAACATAAATCCAGAATTTAACATATTGGTTCCTGAAGGATTTCATTTCACTCCACAGTCTGTAATAACTATTTCTGCTCTTCTTTCTCAGATTCCACCATCCATCATCCACCCGTCCATCCATCCACCCGTCCATCCGTCCATCCACCCATCCGTCCCATCCACCATCCATCCCACCCATCCACCCATACCCCCATCCATCATCACCACCCACCATCCATCCATCCATCCCATCCACCATCCACCATCCATCCATCCATCCACCATCCATCCACCCATCCCATCATCCATCCACCCATCCACCATCCACCATCCCATCCACCAATCCATCCATCCATCCAGATGAGTGACCATCCTCCTCCTCCGTACATTCCTCACCCCCCCGCCGGTCCGTCCTGCTCCCGCTTCCCTTCAGGTTTGTCTGTCACAGTTTCAAAGTTAATGATTATATTTAACAGTTACAGGTCAGGGATGAACATGTTATGGAGGTGTGTGTATGGTTCTAAAGAAAACAGAAGAAATAAATTACAGTTATTAGTCTATATTAACATAGCTTCATATGCACCATATTACAGTTTTTCTTGATTGCTTTGGCTCATTTCTTGAAACAGACATTACATTCTCAAAACAACACGGACAAACCTCCAAACCTCTGGGCACTTGTTCACAACAGATTTGAATTTCTCATTCCTTTCAGCGAATTGCAAATGTCTCTGTACATTTCTGCAAATGATTAAGTACAATTGCCTACAGTTTGCACAAGTACCAAGTGAATATACCTTGTGATCTAAGCTGACTGTCACTTCTCAGTCAAATGGTTGTTCTCTCCAAAACATGTCAGCATCATTTCAATGTGTAAATCATCACATGCAAAATGGTCCATTCAATTGTCAAAATATGTCAGGGACATAATACCATGAGTAACATCCCATTATATAACATGAATCTCTTGGAACATTTGCTAAATTGATAACTGTGATTGACTGTCAGGTGAAACTAGAACTTGAGTGATGAAGGGGGCAGGTCACAGTGACATCTCAGATAACCAGGTGCTATGCATGAGTATCAATGCTGCCAACCATATATATAGAGCTTGATCAGAATCAGTACAATTTTCAAACATGATGAGTTTATTTACAGTATATTGTGCTGTATACATTTTCTTTTCACTATGATGTATAGCAGTTACTTTATGTGAGTGAATAAAAATACAATACAGTGACAATTTCCATGGCAGTGTGAGTGCAGTGTGTGATGTCAGACCTTGTAGGCTACTGTTGAAATCATCCTTCTTTTTTAGTTTGATACACAATTGTATTCTGTTATGTAGACAAAAAACATCATGAACCATGCAGTGACAATGAAGGACTGGACCAAGATTGAAATGCAGAGATGAGGGATATTTCCATGGGCCGCTTCCATAATGACAAAACATCTAAGCATTTTGACCAGCAGTACTTACACAATGCCAAAAGGACTTTGCATTTTGGTGGCACTGACTATTTAAATGGGAAAAGGATTTACTTTTGGCACATGAGTAAACTGTTTTGGGAGAGACATGACCTTTTGCAGGTGAGCTATGGTGTTTTGCTGAACCATAAGACTATTTTGCCAAATGCACCTAGAGTTTTGAGAATGTAATTTCTGTTTCAAGAAATGAGCCAAAGCAATCGAGAAAAACTGTAACAACATGTTAATATTTGTCCAGAATAATTCAACAAAATGGATTAATAGGTTAAAGAACACTTAAGTAATCTGGTTTGTCCATGACAGAAATGTGTCATTTCAGTCTCAGGATTTTGCCAGCTGTCTTTGGGATTGGTGAAAATTTTGTGACACATGTTGTCATGTTTTTTGCAATTAAAGTGCAGGAGCAAGTGAAAATTTCAAAAGAAAGTTGTAATTTTTTTATGTAATGCATTAAAAGTTGTAAGTGACCTCACCAAAAAGACTCATGATTACAAAAACACAAGCAAAATCTTCCACAAAAAGGCTCAAAAACACTTAAAATAACAGGCACAAAATTAAAAATAAAAGTGGACAGAGTGCTGATAAATGTCAATAATGATGACACATTATTCTTTACAGTGCCTGTGAGAAATAAAAAATATATAAATGCAAAAAAAAAATAATGAATAATAAAACAAAACATTGAGCCAGCTCATTGAGACGTATATGTATGATGTTTGCACAGGGGACTGCTGTGATTGGTAGAACTCGCGGGGAGCAACGCTTATTGGTCCAATTTGCAGAAAAGTTGCAGAGTTTGGACACAATTGCCATGTCATGCAAAATTCACAGGGATTGGTTGAATTTGCATGAACTGTTGTGATCGCAACATCTCAACATCCAAGAGGGGCTGATATACTGTATATCTATTGAATACACTGGAAATACACTCTAACTCAGTTACTGGACAGAATGAACAGTTCTGTGCTCAACAGAGCCCTCTTGTGGCAAAATAGCGCAACTGCAATACTGAAAATAGCTACATTGTGAGGTGCATAACACATAACACAAACGTATTTATGCACATAAATATCAAATAATCACCACTTAACCAAAAACACTTGGAAAAGTATTAAAGGGATATTTCACCAGTTTTAAAATGTAAATGTAGCCAAAGCAACCCCTCCATACTGCTCATCTGGTGTAATCCAAGTCTCCTAAAGCCCCAACATGCCAAATTGACTAAGAAACTGTTATTTACTCCATGTTTTTATCCTGAATCTTCACTGCAGATCTTTAGCTTGGAGCATGTTCACATGCACACCGTCTGAACTAGGTGTGTGTGGTGTGACGGTGTGCAAATGACATGTTGGGGCTTTAGGAGACTTGGATTACACCAGACGAGCAGTATGGAGGCATTTTATGTTTTTATTCTGTTGTTTTTTTTATGTTTGAAAACTGGTCACCATTCACTTCCATTGTTCAGGAGATTCTGTAACACTGTTTTCCTGTGAAAGTGTTTTGTGAACTAAAAAACTAAACCTGACCTTCAATCAGCATGAGGGTGAGAAGATAATGACTGAAATATTATTTTTGGGTGTAAAACGATAAGGCAAGTAAGCTATAGTAACAAGGAATGTCTAATGTGTGAATAGAAATAAGGGTTCCAAAAGGGTTCTTCCTGAATGGTTGAGTTTCTACCCATTTACTTCTGAAGAACCCTTGTTTTTATTTCAAAAATGGTTCTTTGTAAGACTAAAAGTTCCATTAAACCTGCAGTAGGTAGAAAGCCTAAAAATGGTTGATTTTTGAGTTTCCTCTGAGTTAGGTTTTGTTTGCTGTGTACTGAGCTCCTCCCACCAAACGAGCAGCACGCCCTTCATGAGTGCAAGCAACAGTTTAGAGCACAGAGTGACAGACATCGACTGTGTGTAATAAAACAGATACCTGACGGTAAAAACACAGACAGAGGAGAGAAACTACATTTAAAAACATGAAGATTCAGTGTGAAGATATAAAAGTACAGAGAGCTGAACACTCTCTGCTCTCCTGCACACACAAGCTCAGTATCACAACACTCGCTTGTTTGAGGGGGAGAAAAAGAGGCCACAGTCAGCGTGACGTGACCGCAGCCCGCTTGGAGGTGAGTCAAGTTCGCAGTTCATGTTGGGCACAGCTCGCCATGATATAAGCGGTCATGAAAATGCAACTCAGTGGCAATACGGTTTAAATAACAGACTCAGAGCTCTCATCTGGCCGGTCAGAACATCCACAATTGTTTGGTGAACTGCTGCTGCAGAGGGGCTGAAAGGCAGGAGTAAAAATAAATCCACTTTTTCATCTCAAAAGTTTCAAAAACAAACGCTGAGCTCTCGTCTGGCCGGTCTGCGGCGTCATGATTTCTTCATTGTTGCTACAGAAGGTTGAAGCAGGAGTGAAGATAAATCCTCTTTTTAATCCCAGAAGTTTGAAATATACACTCTAAGCTCCTCTCCTGACAGTAAAGTAGCCGGCATCACAGCAACTCCCGTGGTTTTTTTCCTCCAGAAGCATCAGTCTGCTGCAGACCCTCCTCTGAAGAGCTCCCCGGCTCTGAGCAGCTGTCTGTCGGCTCTGTGTCTCAGCTCTCTCGGCACTCGGCAAAGCTCTGCGATGCACATGAATGAACACAACTGAAGGCGAAGTCAAAAGTAACCAAGTAAGCTGACAAACTCCTGGGTTTAGCATGTTGCTCATTAGGCTCTTTTCTCTTTATTATAATGTCGTTTTATAGCGACTTTTCCGTAGGAGTTTCCGTCATTGATTCAGGGTCTGACTGAAGGAACGTGAACGTGCAGCTGCTCTAGTAGGAGGAGTCCCCCAGGTCCTAAAAGACCTGTTGTTGGTTCAAGTCTACCATCACGGCACAGATTCTCTAAATGCTGAAAACAGAGACATCGAGGAGGTGCAGAAGTGTAGCGCTCTCTCAGAACACCTGATTTACAATATGCTGAAAGGTTTTTATGAAATGATTTCTCAATTATACCAAAACAATGTTGCCTACTGGAGCTTTAAGAACCCTTTTCATCCAAACAACCTTTTTAAAGAAAAATCTTAAAGGAAAAGAACTTGTTCGTCAAGGGCTCTTTGTACCATAATATAACAGGGCACTTGGTGGACCCCCCCAGGAAGGTTCTAGATAAAACCCTTGTAATTTAAAGGGCTCCTGGTAGAACCCCTGGATGGATGCTAGATTAAATTCTAAAATCTATGGTTCTCAGTAGAACCATTTGCTTTTCAAGAACCCCTTTTTTTTAAAAAGGGTTCTTTGTAAGACTACGGGTTCCATTAAGAACTTGTATAATCCACACAACACTTTTAGGGTGAAAGAGTTCTCCAAGGATTGTTGAATCCTTGGAGAACTCTTTCATTAAGGGTTTCTTGCACCATAATGTAAAATGGTTCTCGGTAGATCCATCTGGATAGGTTCTAGATGAAACGTTTGGAATATATAAAGGTTCTTAGTAGAAACCCCTGGATGGGTTCCAGCTAAAACCTTTGGAATACAAAAATATTCTCAGTAGAAGCCCCTGGGTGAGTTCTTTTCAGCACCCTTAGATAAAGGAACTGCCACAGATGGTTCTGGGTGGAGCCATCATAACTTAGAAGGGGGGTTCTAGGTGAAACCTTTCACTGATTGTTCTAGGTATAATCCTTGGGTTTCGGGTAGTACTTCCTAAAAGGTTTCCAAGTGAAACCTTTTTAAAAGGTTCTACCAGGAACCAAAAAGGGATCTCCTATAGGGACAAGTTGAAGAATTCTTAATGGTTGTAGTTAGCACCTTTTTTCTGAGACTGTACTATGACTCTGTTTCTGTTTCTTGCAGAGAGTTTTACCTAGAACCCAACATAAAGTGTTATACCCTGAGCCACCTGTGAAAGACAGAGAACCCCTCTGTGATGTAATGGTTGCACTGAGAACCCTCTGCTTTTCTAGGTTATAACAACCCAGGGGGTTCTACTGAGGACCCTCTTATACCCCAAGGGTTTCATATTGAGACCCCCCAAATAGGGGGATTTAAAAGTAATAAATTATAAAGGTCTCCCTTACAACTGTCTCATCCTCTGAGGGTTCTATGAAGAACCATATTGTATTCTACAGAGAACCATTGAATCCCAGATCATTCTAGCCATTCAGTCATAGTCATTCTATAGCCACGCTTTCAACAGTCCTTGAGGAACTTTCTTTCAAAAAGGCTTCTTTGAATGAAAAAGGTTCTTAATGGAACCCTTTGTCTCACAAAGAACCCTTTCTTCAAAAAAAGGTTCTTCAGAAGCAAATAATTCTGAATAGAACCTCAGCCCTTCGGGAGGAACCCTTTGGAAAACCTTAAATTTGAGAAACAGTGCAGGTTATGTGGGGGTGGCTACCATGTAAACAGTCACATGGTGTCGATCTGATCATGTGACCTCTTGTTTTCTCTCTGCAGCTTACAGCATTCAGCCTCCAGGCTTCCCCGGCTCGCCATACCAGGTACCCAGCATGCACTGCTGCAGCCACCGCCTCACCTGCAGTGTCACAGGAGCCATGAGAGAAATGAGAGACTTGATAGACATAAGAGACTGTTTTTCTGATGTCTGGAGACGACTGAACAGACAACAGAATAAGACGGCGGAGGAAACAAGAGAACAAACAAGAAAACAGACAACAGAACAGATGACAGGATAGATGTTAGGACAGACGACAGAACAGATGACAGGACAGACAACAGGACAGATGACAGGACAGATGACCGGATAGACGACAGGACAGATGACAACAGACAACAGAATAAGACAGTGGAGGAGACAAGAGAACAGACGTGAAAACAGACAACAGAACAGATGACAGGATAGATGACAGGACAGACAACAGGACAGATGACAGGACAGATGACAGGGTAGACGACAGGACAGATGACAGGACAGACGACAGGATAGACGACAGGACAGATGACAACAGACAACAGAATAAGACAGTGGAGGAGACAAGAGAACAGACATGAAAACAGACAACAGAACAGGTGACAGGACAGACGACAGGACAGATGACAGGACAGATGACTGGACAGCTGACAGAAAAGACAACAGGACAGATGACAGAACAGACAACAGGATAGATGACAGAACAGGTGACAGGACAGACGACAGGACAGATGACAGGACAGACAACAGGACAGCTGACAGAAAAGACAACAGGACAGACAACAGGACAGATGACAGAACAGGTGACAGAACAGACGACAGGACAGATGACAGGAAAGACAACAGGACAGATGACAGGACAGATGACAGAACAGATGACAGGACAGACAACAGGACAGCTGACAGAAAAGACAACAGGACAGATGACAGGACAGACAACAGGACAGATGACAGGACAGACGACAGGACAGATGACAACAGACAACAGAATAAGACAGTGAAGGAGACAAGAGAACAGACATGAAAACATACAACAGAACAGACGACAGGACAGATGACAGGACAGACGACAGGACAGCTGACAGAAAAGACAACAGGACAGATGACAGGACAGATGACAGGACAGACGACAGGACAGATGACAACAGACAACAGAATAAGACAGTGGAGGAGACAAGAGAACAGACGTGAAAACAGACAACAGAACAGATGACAGGATAGATGACAGGACAGATGACAGGACAGACAACAGGACAGCTGACAGAAAAGACGACAGGACAGATGACAGAACAGATGACAGGACAGACAACAGGACGGCTGACAGAAAAGACAACAGGACAGATGACAGAACAGGTGACAGGACAGATGACAGAAAAGACAACAGAACAGCTGACAGAAAAGACAACTGGACAGATGACAGGACAGATGACAGAACAGATGACAGGACAGACAACAGGGACAGCTGACAGAAAAGACAACAGGACAGATGACAGGACAGACAACAGGACAGATGACAGGACAGACGACAGGACAGATGACAACAGACAACAGAATGAGACAGTGGAGGAGACAAGAGAACAGACATGAAAACAGACAACAGAACAGACGACAGGACAGATGACAGGACAGACGACAGGACAGATGACAGAAAAGACAACAGGACAGATGACAGGACAGACAACAGGACAGATGACAGGACAGATGACAACAGACAACAGAATAAGACAGTGTAGGAGACAAGAGAACAGACGTGAAAACAGACAACAGAACAGATGACAGGACAGACAACAGGACAGCTGACAGAAAAGACGACAGGACAGATGACAGGACAGATGACAGAACAGATGACAGGACAGACGACAGGACAGCTGACAGAAAAGACAACAGGACAGATGATAGGACAGATGACAGAACAGATGACAGGACAGACGACAGGACAGATGACAGAAAAGACAACAGGACAGATGACAGGACAGATGACAGAACAGGTGACAGGACAGATGACAGGACAGATGACAGAAAAGACAACAGGAGAGCTGACAGAAAAGACAACAGGACAAATGACAGGACAGATGACAGAACAGATGACACGACAGACAACAGGACAGCTGACAGAAAAGACAACAGGACAGATTACAGAACAGATGACAGAACAGGTGACAGGACAGACGACAGGACATGTGACAGAAAAGACAACAGGACAGATGACAGGACAGATGACAGAACAGGTGACAGGACAGACGACAGGACAGATGACAGAAAAGACAACAGGAGAGCTGACAGAAAAGACAACAGGACAGATGACAGGACAGATGACAGAACAGGTGACAGGACAGACGACAGGACAGGTGACAGAAAAGACAACAGGACAGATGACAGGACAGGTGACAGAACAGGTGACAGGACAGACGACAGGACAGATGACAGAAAAGACAACAGGAGAGCTGACAGAAAAGACAACAGGACAGATGACAGGACAGATGACAGAACAGATGACACGACAGACAACAGGACAGCTGACAGAAAAGACAACAGGGCAGATTACAGGACAGATGACAGAACAGGTGACAGGACAGACGACAGGACAGGTGACAGAAAAGACAACAGAACAGATGACAGGACAGATGACAGAACAGGTGACAGGACAGACGACAGGACAGAAGACAGAAAAGACAACAGGAGAGCTGACAGAAAAGACAACAGGACAGATGACAGGACAGATGACAGAACAGGTGACAGGACAGACGACAGGACAGGTGACAGAAAAGACAACAGGACAGATGACAGGACAGGTGACAGAACAGGTGACAGGACAGACGACAGGACAGATGACAGAAAAGACAACAGGAGAGCTGACAGAAAAGACAACAGGACAGATGACAGGACAGATGACAGAACAGATGACAGGACAGACAACAGGACAGCTGACAGAAAAGACAACAGGACAGACAACAGGACAGATGACAGGACAGATGACAACAGACAACAGAATAAGACAGTGGAGGAGACAAGAGAACAGACATGAAAACAGACAACAGAACAGACGACAGGACAGATGACAGAACAAATGACAGGACAGACGACAGGACAGACGACAGAACAGACAACAGGGCAGATGACAGGACAGATGACAGGACAGGTGACAGAACAGGTGACAGGACAGACGACAGGACAGATGACAGAAAAGACAACAGGAGAGCTGACAGAAAAGACAACAGGACAGATGACAGGACAGATGACAGAACAGATGACACGACAGACAACAGGACAGCTGACAGAAAAGACAACAGGACAGATTACAGGACAGATGACAGAACAGGTGACAGGACAGACGACAGGACAGGTGACAGAAAAGACAACAGAACAGATGACAGGACAGATGACAGAACAGGTGACAGGACAGACGACAGGACAGAAGACAGAAAAGACAACAGGAGAGCTGACAGAAAAGACAACAGGACAGATGACAGGACAGATGACAGAACAGGTGACAGGACAGACGACAGGACAGGTGACAGAAAAGACAACAGGACAGATGACAGGACAGGTGACAGAACAGGTGACAGGACAGACGACAGGACAGATGACAGAAAAGACAACAGGAGAGCTGACAGAAAAGACAACAGGACAGATGACAGGACAGATGACAGAACAGATGACAGGACAGACAACAGGACAGCTGACAGAAAAGACAACAGGACAGACAACAGGACAGACGACAGAACAGACAACAGGGCAGATGACAGGACAGACAACAGAAAAGATGACAGAACAGATGACAACAGATGACATGACTGATGACAGGAAAGACAACAGGACAGAAAGAATAGACAGAACAGAACAGATGACAGGATGGATGATAGAAGAAGACGGCGGAAGAGACAAGAGAACAAACAAGAGAACAGACGACAGAACAGGTGATAACAGACAAGAGGAGACGACAAAAGAGACGAGAGAACAGAGGACAAAAGAGACAGTACTGACTGAACCTCAGTACACTCAGACTGAAATGCTTTTATAGAAAGTTTGATGAGTTTCTCAGGCTGGTTTACTGTTTTATCAATCAGATGTGATTCAAATCTTTAATGATTTAGTTTTTGTTGGCCCTAAAAACAAAAAGGCAGAATCACCTTTTAAAACATCAACTCACAGAAAGTGACAAATGTATAAATGTATATACAATATATACAAAACATGAGTGATGCTCTGTGACTGTACATTAAAGTTTATGTCACATGACCATCCCTGTTCCTATGACAACCACACCTGTCTCCTCTCCCACCAGACCATCCCTCAGACCTGTGGAGCAGACCACCCCTACTACCAGGGACCACCGGGCTGATGGGGCCCCCAGGACCCTACCTGGCTCAGTCCGGGTACCCAGGGTACCAGAGCGGGCTCCCCGGGGCCTCACGCCCCTGGGACAGCCCCAAGACATACAGAGAGCCACCAAAACAATCTGGTGAGTCAAAGGTCATGTGTTGGTAGTAAACATTTATGAACAGATTCAATATTGACGACTCTCTCTCTGTCAGTGTTCATGGTCGATCAGAATCGGGGGGACAGTGGCGGCGGCACCAGCGGTCATGGTGGCAGTGTAGGATCGTGTCTTGGGGCGTGTTCAGCTGCTCTGTGCTGCTGCTGCCTCTGGGACCTGTTGACCCGCAGCTTCTGCTGACCTCTGACCTGCACCAACACTCTTCTTTATCATCATGCAGTGGGGCCGACATCATCATGACACCAACGAAACTAATTCTCCAGATAAAAAAACAAACAAACCAAAAAAAAAAAAAAAAAAAAAGTTTGTTAACTTTCTCTGGGGTGCAGCTCTCTGATTGGCTGATTTTAATTGTAAACATGGACCAATTAGGAGACATTGTTACACAGCTTTGTTAAATACTTGCTGCAAAGATTAATCAATTATTAATCAATTATTATATTAATCACCAACTTTTTAGAATCTATTAATGCATTTGAGTAAGTTTTTAATAAAAATATCCAAATTTTCTGGTTTGAGTTTCTTAAATGTGAATGTGTTGTGCTTTCTTTACTCCTCTCTGGCAGTAGACTGAATATACTGTCCACAATTCAAATATCTTTGAGTTGTGGACAAAATACGACATTTGAGGATGTCATCTTGGACTTTGATCAGTATCTTTTAACATCTGGACCAAATAACCAATCGATTAATGGAGAAAATGATCAACAGTTTAATTGATAATGGAACTGTTAAGGGAAAGACTTGAAAAAATAGGCCTAAATGTGGGGATGGCAGCATATGGCACTCCAAATGCTCCATATATGCTCCACTTATTTTTCAACTGATTCTAACTGTTAACATGAAACAAATAGGAGACATTATTACACAGCTTTGTTAAATACTGATTGGTCAGTTCCTCTGAGGTCATCTGTATCTGGTCACTGTGTCTTTGTTCATGTCCTCCTCTTCTTACACTTCCTGTTTTGAGTTCATAAGTGCATCACGTTGACATTTATGGTTAATCAAAGTGCACTACAATAACGTGGATGTTGTTCTCAAAATGGCTAAAAAGTTGAGTGTGGAAGGTTGGACACCTCTCGCCTTCAACTGTCGCCATCTTGTTTACATAGTGGAAGAGGCGGGGCTACCAAACTTGTGAACCTGCTGAGAATGCAGCTATGGTGAACAAAGAATTATACAGATAAAAGTTCTGCATGTTTGTATCAATAAGTTCCACTATACTGCTGTCAGATTGAAGCCATCAACACACTGATTTGGTTCAGTTTGTAAAGATTTGTATCATAGCATCATAGTAATAACTAAAATAAAGCAGTAATGACATCTTGTGTTGTTGAGGACACACTGTTGTGATAAATGTTAATGTAACCTTTAAGAATAAGCTGCTGTGTACATCAGCTGGATTACATCACAGTCTCAATATCTGATCAATTTCCAAAATTGTTATTCCCATCAGTCACTGAGACACAAGAACATGAAATTAAGCTCCAGTTTGGAAAATACTGAAGTTACTTTGTTTGACTTGAAATTGTCTAATCACCAACACAAAGTCTTTATTGAACACCTGAAACTGTTGCTGTCAGGACACTTTTGTTAGTTTTGCAGATAAACGGCAGCTAGCGGGTCTGCTGTGTTAGCTTTGACTCTTCTAATATCTAATATAATGAATTCAACAGTAAGTTATTTTTAAAATGTACTTTAAAATACTCAAGAAGAAAAGATGATCTTTAACTGTTGTTGGTCTTCAGGGTCACCTGTGGGTGGTCCTACATGTCGGCCAGGTGCTCACCTGTCAGCTTCTGTTTCCACAGAAAGTACATTTGATTGGAATTCAAAACAAAAGTTAACTATGGATTTTGTTCAGTCGCAGTGAGGACACAAAAGTGTGAGACAGACTTATTTAGATTAAAAAAATAAATAAAAATAAAAATAAAAATAAAATAATAATAATAATAATAAAACAAAGAAATACAGGTGTGGGACATGGACAAAAGTAATGTTTGGGACCATAAAATGCTGCATACATGTTATTAAATTACATTATTTTGATTATTTTTGTTTTTGTCAAGAAGTTTTATATCACTGTGTTTATATTTATCAAGAATCATTTGAAAATTTTAACATAAATCAAAAATTTCACTCCAGGGACTTAGATAGGTCCATAATTGGATAAACATCCTTTGACTGATCATCTATCCTGGAAAGTAAAAGTAAAGACTCTTCAAGACTTAAAAAAACCCCACAAAATAAAATCTTATTAATGAGCTTATGTATATTTATGATTTTTATCACATTTATGATGTGATAAAATCTTTTTCAGATGATGAACAGCTGCTGTCAACACTTTCTGAGAACAATTAATAAACTAAACATTTCTGTCTTTGGAATTTATCGCCACATTGAGTTTAATAAATATACACAACTTTACTGGCCTCACTGAATTTCCCCCTTCAGTTATCCAGCAAGTTAAACACGTCCATACAGTAACTCTCAGGACCATGAAGTGATGTTGAGATGCTTTACTTGTATGAGCAGTGTGAAACTGAAAAATACATAAACAACAATAGTGGTAAATTACACTTACATCATATCATATTACATGAGCATGGCCAGCAGGTAAGCATTAAACAAGTATTACAGTATTAATGGAGTATTAATTAACTAATCTGTTAGGACATAATGTATACATAAACCAAAAAAGGCTATCCCAAGTAAATCACTAAATTCACAAATATCATAACATAGATGTGGTCAAGACAATGTGCTCATATCAAAGATACATCATCTCACAATGTATGAACTTAAAGGTAATGCCTTCTTAAGGGCTATGAACGAAGGATGGCAACAGACGAACACACATCAGCTTCACTGGAGCATGCAGGCCATTTTCAATGCTCAAACACTGCACTATAGTAAATAACCAGCAGGAGTCACTAACAAACACTGAATAACTGGCAGAGCCAGACAAATACCTCTGGCTGCGGCCGTCGGATTGTGGGCGTGGCGGAATGACGTTGAGCTGGGCACCATCTGGTGGCGAAAACTATGTAGGCCTACTATATTCAACGTTGAGCTGGGCGCCATCTGGTGGCGAAGACCATGTACTACATTCACAAACGGCAATGCAGCACCTATGGACAGTGACCTAAAATAGGCGAATTATATTAAACAATTATATTATACAGTTTGTGTGTGTGCGTGTGTGTTTGTGTTTAGAGAATCTCAATCTCTTTTCCTGAGATTACAATGACCTGGACGAATGAGAACATTCACGGACATGTTTAGAGAAAAAAATACATTTGACAAGTTAAAAAATAGGAATGTCTATCAAATGCATTAACCTTATGCCTCTGTTTTAATAAGGTCAACTAAGTTTTTATATCTATATATATATATATAGCTTGTGTGACACATGTTGAATTTTTCCACTATTAAGGAGATCAGAGACTTAAGTAATGTCTGTGCCATTGACACTTAGCTTTATTCCTGTCTTATTTTTGGTTGATGGATTGATAACAGATTTCCTATAATCCTTTTCACTAATGATTTTTAATCAACTCAAGGATCTGAGACTCTGAACTGACAGTTTTTGCAAACTGTAATTTCTTCTTCTTCTTCTTCTTCTTCTTCTTCTTCTTCTTCTTCGCTCTTGCACACATTCTTCTTCAGCGGTTCAATGTGGGGGTAGATCTATGGGGTAGATCATAGATGGGCGCAGTCAAACGTTGGGCTCTGCCCACATTGAGGCATGCCCCCTGTTCCGCAAACTGCAGCCAGGGGCTTCTCGAGCCAGAAGAGTAACACTGCACTATGGTAAATAACCAGCAGGAGTCACTAACAAACACTGAATCACTGGCAAAGCCAGAACAACAACCAAAAATAAAGATTTTTAGTGTTTACACAGATCTCTGCTGCTCCTCTGATTGGTTCAGCCTCCTGTCTGTCTCTGGTCCTCCTGAAGACTTCAGTTTCCAGAAAACTGCCACATGAACAAAGTCAAAGTTCAGCTGCAGCGCCTCACTGATCACATATTTATGTTGTAATATTCTGATTTGGGCACTTGAGGGCGACATTCAGTTCATATTATAGAAAACTATACTCTGTGTGTGTGTGTGTGTGTGTGTGTGTGTGTGTGTGTGTGTGGCTGTGGCTGGACCAGCGTCCAGCCATCATCAAAAGTACCCATTTCCAATGGCCGTTGTTTTTTAATGTTTTTAAATTATTTTTAGATTGTTTGTCAAAATAAATTAATGAATTAAACTCAAATTGTTTTTAAATAAACCACCAATAAACTAAGGAAGGTGTGCCTGACAACGTTTCGACCCTGATCCAGGTCTTCTTCAGGTCTCAATGGCACACAAAAAAACTACAGCTGTCTGGTATGGCTGGAGAGATATTCACTCTTCGACATCCAAATGACAAGTGAGCTCTCTCTATAGAGCTTCTGCCATATATCACCTCTGGTTTCTTTTTTTATTTTTTGGTTTTAAAACTAAGATAACTTTCTTTCTTGTTTTCCCTTTTCGTTTTTAACCCTGTAATCCTCAAATGAAAAGAAATATACTATTTACCATGAATTTAATTCCTTAAGAAAATTAGTTGTATATGTCCCTATAAGCCGGCAGGGGCTTTCTGTGTGGAGTCTGCATGTTCTCCTCGTGTCTGCGTGGGTTCTCTCCGGGTACTCCGGCTTCCTCCCATAGTCCAAAGACATGCAGCATAGCAGGCTAATTGGTGGCTCTAAATTGTCCGTAGGTGTGAATGTAAGAGTGAATGGTTGTCTGTCTCTGTGTGTCAGCCCTACGATGAACTGGCGACTTGTCCAGGGTGTACCCCGCCTCTCGCCCAGTGTCAGCTGGGATAGACTCCAGCCCCACGCGACCCTCACGGATAAGCGGTTACAGAAGATGAATGAATGAATGAATGAATGTCCCTATGAATTTAGTAATGTTTCAAATTATTTTAACCCTTTCATGCCCAGATGAATTAAATAATGAATTATATTCATTGTCTCTTTTGATTTTGTAATACTTGTCCCAAATCCAATTATTTATTAATATCCAATATTTACTGTGAATATTTAACTGTTTTTTAACCCCTTAATTACCAAATGAAATAAAATGAACTGGTTTTAACCCCTTAATTATCAATTGTTGTAGATCCTGCTATTTATTTATTTATTTATTATTTATTTGCATAATTTAATTAACTTATTCAGGGGTGAGGTTATTTAAATTAGGGTATAGGGGTAATGACCACAATTGCTGAAATGGCAATCCTCAACGGAATGAGATAAAGAGATGGGACCTTGACCTATCCCCCCTATTGTGGCCCCTGCGAGCCCAACGGTCACATCCCTGAGTCTCTACGACTTACGGTTCCCGAGTTATGACCAAACATGTCCCAGTACAATTGTCAAAACCTGAGCCACCCACTTCTGTGTCCCATACATACCCCGAGCTGTCCTGAGCCACCTGAGTACATTGGTTTCCCATAGGAGTCACTATTTGGAAAGTGGCAATCCTTGGCGGTCCTCAACCAAGTGAGACAGACACATGGGACTTTGACCTACCCCCCATTTGTGGCCCTTCTGAATCCAACGGTACCACTCCTGAGTCTCTACAACTTATGGTTCCCAAGTTACCCCCCAACTGACCCACCATAGTAAATGACTGCAAGTCAGTGTCAGAGCCAAAAAATGTTCCCCAGAAAGTTGTTAGGAGCACGTTTCAGGCCATTTGGAGTCAATTGGACATGCTTCTGCGGGCACTTTTGTCAGATATGGTATCACCTCTAAAGTGTCCCAAACCTTACCCATGCACCCCTATGGCCCCCCATGCACACCCCTTACCTGTCCTGAGTGTCCTCAGTGCATTGGCTTGCCATATCAGCCACTATTTGGAAAGTGATCATCCTTGATCATCCTCAACCAAGCGAGCTTGAGCCATGGGACCTTGACCCCCATTTGTGGCCCTTCCGAATCCAACGGTACAGTAAGTGTCATGGTAAAAAATAATTTTACATAAAGATTATGTTACAACTTTATTTTGTTACTTTATGGTGTTCATAAGTGAATGCAAGTAAAAGTGTATAAAAGGCTTTACTTGTACTTTATTTTGTTACTTTATGGTGTTCATAAGTGAATGCAAGTAAAAGTGTATAAAAGGCTTTACGTGTACTTTATTTTGTCACTTTATAGTGTTCATAAGTGAATGCAAGTAAAAGTGTATAAATAGCTTTACTTGTACATCTTTGCTCAAACACACAGAAGGATGGCTCTTGAGGATACTCTCCTGGATGTTGGCATTACCAACACCACCGGCTTTTTGCGTACCCTCAGAGAATACCCAAACATTGGAGATTTTTTGCAGTTCTTTTCTGGACTTTGACATTGATGGGCTTGTTGTGGAATTTGAGAAACTTAAAGGACTTCTAGGTGGTCTGCACTACCTGCTTCTGCCAAGACTTTGCCCTCAATCATTGATACCACATTACCACTTCCTCAAAAAACATGTGGATCTCAAGAAGTACGGCAACAATGGCATCCTTGCCCTGAAAAACACTGTGGGTCACACAATAAGTTACATAGATGGTGGCTACCATCTCCTTATGACCGTGGGTTAGGATAGGGGAACTGCATCCGTCCCTCTCTAGAGACAGGAGGTGCACCCGCCATCCACCGGGTGGACCTTCCCCTATCGTGGTCCCCAAAGGGTTCGCGGGCCTGCTGGCATCGCCTGCCACACTGGACCAGCATCCAGTCCTCCTCAAAAGGACCCATGAAAATGGGTGATTTATTTAAGTTTTATTTTTTAAGTATTTAAATCAAAAATAAAATCAATAAATTAATACATTGTTTTTAATAATAAATTTATATATACTCCTGTGAATTTTGTAAATTATTTCCAATTATCTTTAACCCTTTACTGCCCAACATAAATTTATATAATAAATCAATTGTATTTATTACCTGTTTTAACTTTTTAATATTTATGTGTACCCCTATAAAATTGTAACTTATTGCTGAGAATTTTAACCCTTTACTCCCCTAAATGAATTTAATAATGGATCAATTGTATTTATTACCCCTTCAAAATTTTTAATGTTAGCCCAAAATCCAATTACTCATAATTTATTATTTATTTAGGTCCAGTCAATACTGTGAATAATTAATTGCTTTTTAACCTCTTAATTGCGGAATGGAATTTAATCCAAAAATTAGTTGTAGGCCTTAGGGGTATAATTGGGATTAGGCACTGGGTGGGTGATTAAGGTAAGGGTAAGGGCTTGGGGTTGGGAGTTTGCGGCATCAGAGTTCAAGGCACTGGCCATCACTGTCCCTCCCTGAGGCAGGCCTACTTATGGTTCAGGCCTTTGGGGTACAATGTGTCCAATCTAGCTATCCAGAGTCTTTCAGCCCGGATTCTCTGGTTCGTTGTCCAGTTTGGGTTACTCTGGATGACCGTGGCTTGCACCGGTGGCCATCCATGGGCTGACTAAAGGAGTCTGGGTCTCCTTTTGTCGCAAAATATTGTAACGGTGTTGCATGAACTTTTTTAACAGAGTATTTCCAGTTTCACCAACATATTGTGCACCACATTTTGACCAAGTGATTAAATAAAGTTTTTGGTGTGGGGGTTGCCCCAGGCCATAGTTTTGAAAATGTTGTTGTTGGCCTTGCTGCGTAGCCACATTTTTTGTTTGAAAAATTCCCCGTAGCCCCTTGGTTTTGGGGTCATCAAGGGTTTGACCTTGGCTTTGACCAAATAATCCTTCAAATTCTTATTCTCTCTCTAAAAGCTGCTATCACTCTATGATCCTTAAGGACCTCAGAGTTACCAAATACATGATTAAAATTGTTCCTGATTACCTTAACTAATTTTACTGCAGGTAAAGAATATGTCGTCACAAAGGGGAGTGCTGTGGAGATTAATTTGGGTTTGGTTTGTAAAAAATTCTTCAGGGCTGCTCTCCTGAAAGGGTGACTGTAGCCTCTGGTAGCCAGTGCTTTAAATAATGTTTTTGTGGCTGCTAAAAAATCCCCCTTGTGAGTACATATCCTGTGGAATCTCAAAAGTTGAGACTTCAACAGGCCTGCATAAGTGTGTCTTGGATGGTGGCTGGTTTTGTGGAGCAGCGCATGGGTGTCTGTCTCCTTAAAGAACACCTTAATGTCTAATCTGTTGGTTTTTTCAAATTGTTCACCCTTATATGTGGTGGTATCTAAAAAATCCACTGCTGTCAGGCTAGTGGATGACTTCAATTTTATTGACTGATTGTGATTGTTTAAAGTGACCAGGAACTCATCAAAATCCTCCTGTGAATGAGGCCAAACACCCCAGATATCATCCAAATACCTAAAATAATGTGTTGGTTTTTTCTTACAGGAGGCCAAGGCAGAAGTCTCCCACTCCGCCATGAAGATGTTGGCATAGGCCGGTGTGAACTTCTTCCCCATGGCCGTCCCTTTAATCTGTAAGAAAAACTGACCATCGAATTCAAAGTCATTCCTCCTCAGGTTCAAATCCAATAGTTGAAGGAGTTCCTTCTCGGGTCTCTTCTTATCAGGATATTTAATAAACATGTTTTTTACGGTTTGTATGCCTTCATCAATATCAATGTTTGTATATAAACTATCAATATCCATTGTAAACAGTAGAGACTCAGGAGGAATTGAAGCTGCTTCACTTTTTTGACAAAATCATAGGTATTTTTTATGTAACTGGGATGTTTGTTTGACCGGGGATTGAGAAAACAATCAATGTATTCTGCCGTATAATATGTCTCGCTGTCACAGTCAGAGACTATAGGTCTCCCTGGGGGAATTTCATAAGGAATGCTCCATTTTGCTGGCTCCTTATGGATTTTGGGCAGCAAATAAAAAAGTCTGGCTCTGGGTTCTGGGTTTCCCACCAGGTATTTTTGTTGTTTTTTATTAATGAATTTCTTTGCCACTAATTTATCAGTAATTTTCCTTTATTTTCTTAATTTTTTTTAAATTTTCATTAATTGAGTAGTTTCTGGGTAGATGGGTTTTTGTAATTTGGAATAATAATTTTTATTTTTGTTCCTTAATTGTCTGTGTCCCTCCCATAGATACTGGTCCCTGTCCATTATGACCACTGAGCTGCCTTTATCAGCTGGGTTTATAATGATGTTTTTATTATTTTTCAGTTCTTTCAGGGCCGCAGCCTCCTCCCTGCTGAAATTGGACCTCATCCTACAGGGCTGGAAGCTGTTATCAAAATGCTGTAGGTCAGCTTTAATGAGGGCCGTGACCTCTAGTGGCAGCTTGGCCAAAGATGGAGTCCAGTCAGACCTGGGGGTGAATGGTGTTTGTTCTGTATCCTTTTTATTTTGAAAATATGTAGCCAATTTAATCAGTCTGTGGTATTCTTGTACATCCCATCTCTCTACTTAAACCTCTGTTAAATAGAGAGAGCTGCTGAGCAGTCAATTTGAATTTTGTAGCCAAAACTATGACATTTTTTGACCCCTCCTGAGCTAGCAGGCTTATGGGGACATGTATTTTACATAATCAAACCAATGTTCCGGCATTTTGCGAGCCGTGGCCCTTATCCAGTGGACATGGTCTCTGAGAGTGGAGAAGAACTTTGCTGGAAGTTCAGGGATGTGTAAGCAGTTTTTCTTTATGTGATAGTTTAGGTGAATCAAATTACTCTGTTCCTTCAGAGGTAGGCCGGGGGTGTGCGGGCCATCCCCCTAAAGGCATCCCTCCCCCGACTCCCTGAGACCCCCTGAGGATGACCAGGTGGCTGGTAAGTAGTGTCTGTACGCCATGGGGAGCGACCACGTCTGCCCCCGTGGCGTACGAGCGTCCAATCTCCCTCATTATAGGAAGACATGTTGTTTGTTTTTACCAATGTGTGTGTGTGTATGTGTAGGTTTTATTGTTGTTGTTGTTTTTAAATGAAGTGATCCTGAGGTAAGTATTAATTAATGAATTGTGAATGGTAAGTATTATTTTTGTGTGACTGGACTTTTAATGTATGTGATTTATTTCCAGGTAAGTTGTATGGATGTATTTGGTGTTGATGAATTTATTTGTTTGTTATGGTAAGTATGTGACCCTGATTGTTTGTTTATTGATGTGTTTAGATGTGTTTTTGTTTGTGTAGGTGTATGTACAGGTGCTTATGCACACTGGAGCAGGTCCCTGCTCACACAGGGACAACCAAGGATCCAAGGTAAGTGAAACAGTAGGTAGGTGTAAATTGTTTATTTATAAATGTATGTTTTTATTGTTGTTATTGTGAATTGTTGCCAATAAATGATAAATAAAACTCAAATAAATGAAATAAACAGGTGAGAAAAAAGAAAAGAATGAAAGAAAATGTGTGTCAAACAAAAGCTATGATTTTAGGTGGGAAAAAATTGGACAAAAAATGTAACCAAGCGTTTTGACCACGCAGGGTCTCAAATCATGTATACTCAATTTTTAATGTTTCCAGGACCCTTTTTTTTAACCATTGTGTTTTTTCAATAAGGTATGTCATGATTTTTGAGTTTCTAATCATGTACAACCCATTTTTAATATGTCCACGACCATGTTTTAACCATTGTGTATTATTTTAGTCAGGTAAGTAATAAATAATGAGTTTGTAATCATGTCCAATCAATTTTTAATATTTCCATGATCATGTTTTTCAACAATTGTGTGTTTTTAATCATGTACAGTCAATTTTAATGTTTCCATGACCATGTTTTTAACCATTGTGTGTTTTTTTGATTAGGTAAGTCATGAATTCTGAGTTTTATTTCATTGTTATGATAATTTATGATGAATTTAGTAAGTAGAAGGGTCCGAATTGTGGACAGGGGCGGTGGTTAGGGTTAGGATAGGGGAACTGAACCTGACCACCAACTGAATGGGAGACAGGAGGTGTGTGGTCCCTCCCTCGGTAAGTATGCTCATGGGGATGACCACCCTTTCTCCTTCTCCTGTAGCGTACAACAGTCCAATCCTCCTCATGAGAGAAACTCGTGTATTTATTTGTTTGTGTGTGTATGTATGTATTTGCTCATTTATTCTTTATAATATGATATGTAAAGTAAAATGAAATGCTCATGCAAACCTAAAGGAAATGTTTCTGTAAACTAAAATGAAATCCTTTTGTAAAAATATGAAGGTTAGGATTAGTAATCTATCACGATGACTCTCTCCTGAGCCGGGCTGACGACTCGCACAGTTTGGGATGAAGAGCTAAAGGCAAGGCACAGGCCGACGCTTGTCAGTCTGGGCTCTGACGATTGATTTAACAATCAGTTAATAAATCAGTTGATCGACTAATTGATTAATCGTTGCAGCTCTAATACATACATACGTACTTACATACATACATACATACATTAAAAAAATGGTAAAATGGGAAGGAGGGTATAAATCAATAATGATAATAGTAATGATTGTGTGCATTGATGGGGATTTATTGGCAGGGCTTTAATAACACTGATATCTATGAACTATTATTAACATCAATTATACTATATATTATTGTTATTGATTATTTATTCCATTACTTACCATTGATCCTTTGTGCTTTTGTCTTCTTTGTTGTCTTTATATGCACTCTGCCTTACCACATCTGTTATTATTGATAATATTATTGTAGTATTACAACTATTATTATTTGTATTATTGTTATCACCTTTATTATTGTTGTTGTTGTTATTCTGTTATTTTTACTGTTTATTATTATTATTATCATCTCTACTATTATTTAAAACCTGTCAACATTCATGCTTGTATCATGTCCGTAGTGACAAAAATTTCCACATTAAATATCTTTATAGTACTGATACATACTGACAGCATTTCACCAAATCACAGAAGCCAACCACAGCCCCAGCAGTAATTAAATCCTGAAATATTGTTTATCCCCTCATACAACCACTACTCATGAACCTTTTCTTTTCCTCCTAGTCATTTCTTGATTGTCATTATTTATTTTCGCTCCTAGTTGACTTATCTCTTTATACCTCTCCTGCCACCATAACAATTTAAACACACAAATGAAATATCGGGGGCATGTTCTGCCCTGTCCCTGCTGGCTACAGCTACATTCGGGGTGCCATGATGGTGTTTTCTCCAGAACGGTTGGAGTTGGGAAGGAAGGCAGGACCAACCAAGTTGTCCTTACAACCAGAATAAATCCACTCAACTGACTGTCAACCCCTAATAGACTGGCACCCTCCTTAGGGTCTGGGAGCAGTTTATTTATAGGAGTCAGGTCCACAATGGGCCAGTCCCCTCCAATATTGGTCTGGGGGCGACCCAAAGCTGGTCTAATCAGTCAAGGGGAGGAGAAAGGAAAAAAATACAAAAACTGGTTCCTGACTAACCGAACCTGTTGTCCCGTTCTGGAGCCTGATAGTGGTGCTCAGATTTTGCTTTGCAGGCAGTGGGTGGGATGGAACGTCCCCAGATTTTTTTCTATTTTTCTTCCCTCCTTTATGCTTTATGCTCTGTCTCACACAACACAACCCCATTTACCTACCTAAACACATGCAAAACAAGAACCCAGATATCAACACTAAAGTGGTCAAGAACCCAGATATAAATGTAAAAAATACTTCAGAACCCAGTTATCAGCACAAAAAATGCTTAAGAACGCAGATATCAACGTAAAACATGCATAAGAACCCAGATATCAACACTAAAAATACCTAAGAACCCAGATATCAGTGTAAAAAATGGCCGAAAACCCCATTATCAATGAAAAAAATGTTCCAGAACCCAGCTATCAATACAAAAATTGCTTAAGAACCCAGTTATCAATGCAAAAAATAGTCTAGAACTCAATTATCAACGCAAAAATTGCTTAAGAACCCAGTTAGCAATGCAAAACAAGGCAGAGAAGCCCATTATCAATGCAAAAAATGGTCCAGAACCCAGATATCAATGCAAAAAATGCTTGAGAACCCAGATATCAATGCAAAAAATGCTTAAGAACCCCATTATCAATGCAAAAAATGGTCCAGAACCCATTTATAAACGCAAAAAAAATGGTCCAGAACCCAGATATCAATGCAAAAAATGCTTGAGAACAAAAAATGGTCCAGAACCCCATTATCAATGCAAAAAATGCTTATGTACCCAGATATCAATGCAAAAAATGGCAGAGAACCCCATTATCAATGCAAAAAATGGTCCAGAACCCAGATATCAATGCAAAAAATGCTTAAGAACCCAGTTATCAATGCAAAAAATGGTCCAGAACCCAGATATCGATGCAAAAAATGCTTAGGAACCCAGTTATCAATGCAAAAAATGGTCCAGAACCCAGATATCTATGCAAAAAATGCTTAAGAACCCAGGTATCAATGAAAAAAAAGGCAGAGAAGCCCATTATCAATGCAAAAAATGGTCCAGAACCCAGATATCAATGCAAAAAAAATGCTTAAGAACCCAGTTATCAATGCAAAAAATGCTTAAGAACCCCATTATCAATGCAAAAAATGGTCCAGAACCCAGATATCAATGCAAAAAATGGTCAAGAACCCTGATATTAATGTAAATTATGATCAAGAACCCAGCTATTAATGGTCAACATGGCTAAGAAACCAGCTAGGTTGTTATTCGCTGATGAAATCCTTGAAAACATGCTTGGATCAGATTTTAAACCAATCGTGTGAATCAGGGTTGGACAATTATTCCAAACTGTATCTAAATCGCAATATGGCTTTCTGCAGTTTTCAAATCACTAATCTCACATAACATATAGCAATTACAATATCAGTCAAAATAATCACAAGCAGATTTTTTTTTTCAGACTCGTTCAGCCCTCCTGTGGATCATCAGCTGCTTGTAAATAAACAAACAAAAGAACAACAACAAAATTAAAAATAAAAACATGCTACAAAAAACAGACTTTATTGAAATGGAAGACAGCAAAGATGGAAAAATAACGGACATTATTTTATCCACAGTCATCTGGACTTTGGTGAAGAAGATGATTTTCCAAAGCTTTACAGTAACGACACTCCCTCTGTAACAGGTGTTGTGGATAGGCACCACAGAAGACAACTCATGGGCAGTTCTCTGGCATTTATTGGCTCCTGCAGAAGACATAAAACATTTTTGACGCCTTCTGGACTCTCCCATCTGCATCTCTGCCCCCTCAGCAATGCAAAAACAGCACTGTGTGATTTGCATTTTTTTCTCAAAATGCATATGAATTATCTTAACATTACATTACATTTTTAAATAATTTTAGACATTACTCTGTCAAGAGCTATGACATTCCACCAGAAAACATCCAACAACAGCACATTTCAACAGCAAATATCCTAAAAATCATGAAAAACAACATTCAACAACAACACACAAGAAAGAGAACAATGCCACCTTGTGGCTGAAACACAACAGTGCGTGGGGTGGAGTGGCTTAGCACAACCAACAAAATTTACAACTTCAAAATGGGAAACACATACCTGCAGAAGACATAAAACATTTTTGACGCCTTCTGGACTCTCCCATCTGCATCTCTGCCCCTAAACATGCAAAATACTTGTTTACATTACGAATTACAAGCTGCACTGCTTTGGTCACGTGACACGGAGCGACCGCCATAATGCAAATCACGCTAAAAGAGTGGAACTAAAAAACGTCTATAAAAATTAAATTAGTGGTAAAAACAACACAAAAATAATTGCCAATTGTAACAATAATTGGCCAATGTAACAATATTCACCAACAAACAATATTCATCAGAGGTTACAAACTAAATGGCTCATTTACCAAAGAAAACAATGTAATATAGCGGCAGCATTCTCCACACAACTTACCCTCAGCAATGCAAAAACGGCAATGTGAGGAGTAGAAGGGAGGAGCTACGGAAGCCCAGGAGGTATGGAAGAGGCAGAGTGCAGGGAGGTAGTTTCCACAGAAAAAATAAAAAAATAAATTTAAAAAATACCGGTGAATAAAAATAACTCATGCCTGACCTGTCAGGGCCTCTAGAGGGAGCTAAACCAAAAGTCAGATCAGAAGTTGTGTTTTTTTTTTTTTTTTTTTTTTTCTCTGATGTTCAGCGAGACAGAAGGATTTGCAGTGGCTCACACTGTACACAGGTTTCTTACACATTTCTTCATGGTTCCTCTGTACATGTTTATTTGCAGTATGTCAAGTGTAGGAGTGGACATAATGTCATTTTATTTTCAAACAAAATCCTGAATCTGAATAAAGTGATAAATCCGATTTAACTAGTGAGTTATAAATTATTCAATTAATTATTAATTATAGAAATAAAGTTATTGAATAAACTTTCTTTAATGAACATAACTTGCCAGTTTCATCAACATAAATAAATGCAGGTAGAAATACAGGTGTGTCCCCCTTGTTGTTTTGAAAGGCTGAATGCCAACAAATATGGATTGAGGCAGAATATTTCATTTGATAAAATTGCTTCTGAACTTTTTAAATGATTGAAATAATTACATCTATCTATTCATATAAATTTAGTCTTCTGGGACCAAAACTTTTCATCTAGATCAGTTTTATCCAGATAGGACTAAGTCTCAAAATTGGGTTTTTCAAAACCAGGAGATGTGATCCTGATCCTACAAAATGTGGATATGGATTTGGTAATCTGATCCTATTCTGGATCCAGATCAGTTGTTGTTTTGGGGTATTTAAAAACTTAAAGGTGGAGATCAAGGTAATTTTGATACCAAAAATCAGGATAATCCTGATCCGACTGGAAAGGTGGATTCAGCTTGATTCAAGGTGGACAAGGAGACATGTAGGACACATGACACACATGTGATCATTCTTGGAAGAACTTGAAACACAAATGCTTAAATAGGCTCTTGAAAGGGCAGTTTGCAGGCCTGAACTCCCTACATGTAAACCCACACCGAGCATGCAACACAATTCTCACCTGCATTGTGCTTCATAATATCATGAACAGCACGATGGGCCTCATGCAAGAACATTTTCATATTCTTATCTGAAATTTCTCTTACTTTTCTTTGTATGAAGGCATCGTACGAACAAACGCTCGTGACTTCAGAAAACCGTATAAATGATCCACCTGTGCATATTTGAGTGCATGTGCGTGAGACTTATAAATTAGCATGATCGACGCCCCAATAATACCATATATGGCTGTGCTTCCTGCTCAATATGTCAGGAAGTGTTCATTCATGAGAATGGCATCAAAGAGAAAAATTTTTTTTACGAGTTTGGAATTTGACGTTCTTTTTTCAGAGATCCATGAAGGAAAATTTGTCATTTTAACAGTGTCAGCAGTGAAATTTAAAGACCTGCTAAAGCAAGGAAACGGGAAAAGTCATGTCACCTGAGGGTTGGACTGTTGATGAAATAAAAAGGAAATGTCTCAACATGAAAATGACTTCAGAGAAAAAAAAAAACGACTCGCCACAGCCACAGTAAGGGGCGATCAATGTCTGCAGCAGGAGGAGAGGGTTAAGGGGAAGTTCTCATCATGGAGACAGAGGACATAATAAGTGAGGATGTTTGCCTGGACAGAAACTTCATAAACTTGCATGTGCAGATATACGGCCAATACACCTGACAGCGGGTAATATATCATTGAATGAATGATTACAGGCTTTATATGTAAATTTATAATTATATTATCATTTGAAATTTAGTGAAACAGAATAATGTCAACATAATTATGAAGTGTAATTTAATTTTTACGCTCAAAATGTCTTCAAATTAATGAAATATAGAGTCACTGTTGAAAAACTTCAGTTTGGATAACAGCAGACTGACTGCACATGACTCTACGACAGGTCTGGACCACTAGTAAATTGTGTTTGTATCTAAAAGAAAACTCAAAATACAAGAAAACTTCTCTTAAATTACTGGTATGCACCACTCAAGAACAAATCCGTTCGTACAAGTGGTGTGTGCATGAGGGCCAGTGTCTCTTATTACGACAGAAGGGCTGATAATTCACAGCCCCAAACAGATGGCAGCACTGAAAATGGACCTGGGCCCTTCCAAAGACTGCAAATCTAGATTCTGTAATCCTGAACATTCTTTGAAAAAAACAGAACAAAACCCTCAAGATCACTTTTATCTGGAATAGCAAAAAGAGGGATTACAAAACCTGTAAATCTGCATATCTGCATAATTCTGATCTAAATTAAAAGTTTTGGACTTCAGAATCAGAATCAGAAATGCTTTATTGATCATCCCCAGGGGGAATTGTTTGTGTTACAGTTGCTCCCATTCAAGAACAGAAGTATATATAAGCATGTAGAAATATAGGAATGGAAATAGAAATCATAAGTATGTAAACAAAAGAAATATGTGCATATTACTACTATATAAAACAATATAGAAAACATATAAATAAGAGGTGTAAAAATATGTTTATATACTTCTACACCTCTTATTTATATTTTTTCTATGTTGTTTTATTAGTAGTAATAAGCACATATTTCGGGCGGCACGATGGCGCAGTGGTTAACGCTGCGCGCACAGCAGAAGGTCCTGGGTCGAATCCCCGAGCCGCAGGCCTTTCTGTGTGGATTGCATGTTCTCCTCGTGTCCGCGTGGGTTCTCTCCGGGTACTCCGGCTCCTCCACAGTCCAAAGACATGCAGCAGGTTAATGGTGACTCTAAATTGCCCGTAGGTGTGAATGTGAGAGTGAGTGTTGTTTGTCTCTATGTGTCAGCCCTGCGATGACTGGCGGCTTGTCCAGGGTGTACCCCGCCTCTCGCCCAATGTCACTGGATAGGCTCCAGCCACCCGCGACCTCACGGATAAGCGGTTACGAAAATGGATGGATGGATGGAAGCACATATTTCTTTGTGAACACAATATGTAAACCGAGATATATACATAGATGCAGTAATGATGCCAGCATAATCACTGTATTGCACTCACTATTAAATTATTATTATTATTGTATAATAATAATAATAATATAATAATAATAATAAATACAGAGTATTAAACAGTTCAGTTATTACACATATTACCATATTGTTATGTCAGTGCTGCACATATCAAGGTATAAACAAAATAGAAATAATAAACTTCTCATGAGTTTACAGTAATGACAGAAAGGAAACAATCCTACGCAGGCACCACTGGAATCTGATTCCACAAATAGTATCATACTAATAATGTTTGTGCAGCCTGATGTTTTTCTGCAACTGTGCAGAAATACAGACTAAACAGAGTGAATAGCAATACATTAAGGAAAATTCAAGTGAGTGGTAGCATTTTTATATGTGAATTAAGTCTGTTTCTGAATGTAACATTAGAGGGGATACAGGGACAGACTTTCATCAGGCAGTGAAAAAAACTTTTTAAGAATTTTGGTATGATTGTACAGACAGAGACTGTCAGACAGATGGTTTACTAGTGATTACAAACTAAAAAGGTTTCTGCTCTATTGCCTCTCTTCTAAAACTCTTAAAGTTTGATGTGTTCCTACAAATTTGGCACTGCAACATTCCCAAATGTTGGTGAGCGCTCCATAATGATGTGACGCTGCCATGTTTTGCAGGCAATCCTTTCCATTCCTCCTCAGACTTTGACTTGGACCTGGCTCGCGATGGAGGTAAGAATAAAGTTTTGTACCACTCATGTTTTCAGCTGAGTGTTGGTTTCTGGCTGCAGGGGAAGTTAAACTACACATGATTATCTAACACTTCTGTTTAAATTAATATGACTCAAGCATAATTAGATGGTTTGTTGGTTCAAGGACCTTATGAGATTTTAGAATTAAGCAAGAATTTTGTGATAATGATTTTTGAAGACCTTAAAAACATTGTTTCAATTTAAGTTTCCACAAGTTTAAAGAGGTAGTTTGGACTCTTTCTTCGCTGACAGACAGAGTAGGAACCCTTTACTACATATTTTGAATGTTTTGGGGGTTTTCTCTTGTTTGTTCCTAGCTGTAGCTGCTGAATCAGCAGCAGCTGTACCATGGCTGCTCAAAGAGCCAATATACAACTTCTACTGGAAGGAAAGTAGTTCCTACATGAAACTGCTCACAACAAGTTCTGTGGATTATTTTGAGCAACCAGGTCATGATTTCTGGAAACAGATGCTGATTTTGAATGTTTCAAATGTATTTTTTTGGCTTGGAGTGTCATCCTAGTTCCATTATATTGGAGAGAAAACAGACATCTCAACATACCAGAGTGAAAATGTTGTAAATATAGAATACATTTGAAGTCACATTGATTTTTCTTTAGGTGTCTAGAATACATTTTGCTGCTGACCTTGTCCACAGCAGGACATTACTTAGTTTCCTACACACCTGCTGATGTTTTTAGATATTAGATCTAGCTATCTCTTTAAAACAGAAAATGTTCATAAATAAGTTATCAAAACATCTTACAACTGTGGGTTCTGACCCGGGCTGTGTGCACATCTTGATCGTGAACAGGAAACCAAGAGAAGAAAAGTGGAAGAAAGACTGATGAATGAAACTTTGTTCTGTTTTTAGTTTAAACAGTTTGAGGTTTAGAAACACTCTTAATTTTTTTGAACTAAAGAATGTACTCCTGTCAGTGTAAAACTGACTGACATGTTTTGTCTCTGACCTAACAGAACGTACAATGGATTCTGACGAAAATCACGACTCTATCTTCTCATGCCCTTCCTCTCTCCCTCCGCCCTCCTCCTCCACCTCCCTGGACCCCCTGCCCAACGACACCCTGCTGAGGGTCAAGCCGGTCCACACCTACTCCTGAAACAACAGCCAGAACCACACCTCCTTCTCCTCTTTCTTCTCCAAACATCAACCTGGACCCTCTGCCTCCTCCTTCTCCAAACATCAACCTGAACCCTCTGCCTCCTCCTCCTCCAAACATCAAACTGGACCCACTGCCTCCTCCTCCTCCAAACATCAACCTGGACCCTCTGCCTCCTCCTCCTCTGGTTTCCCTGACACAGACGCCGCTTCGTCCTCTGCTGCACCTCCTCTGCCACAGACCCCCTCAAGCTCCAACATGATTTCCTCCTCAGGTCCTACTCCTCCTGCCTCCACCTTCATACCCTGCTGCAGTCAAAGACTCTACCGCTCCCCCTGCACCCTCCACCTCCTCCATCCCACCACCACCCAACTCCTCCTCCTCTGCTGCTCCCACTGCCACCTCTACTGCTCCCTCCTCCTCCAACTCTCATCAACCGTCTCCCTCCTCCCTCATCAGCTCTCCCACCCAATCCTCCCTCCACCTCCTAAGGCTCAAACCTGCCTGACCCCCTCCACGAATAAATCATGCCATGAATATTATGTTCAATCTCTGCCACATTCTGCCAATAAATCCCTGTAAATCTTACAAATTGAATCTTAAATTTAAATGTTGTTGTGGCTGTATTGTGTGTTAGATTGTAAAACAAACTCATACAGAACTCTTACATCTCTGGCAGTACGGAGCAGCTCCTGTGGGGGGTCCATCAAAATCATTTAGCCCTGATTTGGAGCCAGAGTCTGTCCAATGGTGATCGAGGTCCCGCCCACACAGTGAGCCGACTCAATGGCGAGCAGAGCTCAGGTGTCAATCATTACATGAAACCCCCTTTTTATATCATCAAAGCCGTCTGTGGGATGTGCATGTTGATTTTTTAGTTTGGCTCATATCCCATCTTAACATGGAGGGGGCAGTGTCAATTGAGATGTTTTGCCTTCACTATTGGTGAGCTGTTATTTTGTCTATCTCTATGTACAGTCAATATTAAAAATCATGAGGGAGACAGCTGATATTTGACTTTACTCGCCACTGTGGCTGCTGGACAGAAACTTTCCTGAAAATGGGACACAATGTTCACACACATGCAGTTTTAGACCATTTATTTATGTGCCTGAACCTTTTTTCTTTTGTATTTACTGTTTGTTTTGTGCTCTGGGATTTTAAAATGTGGTGTTTTGAGCTGCAGATTTCCACACAAACATAGACTGACTGACTGGATTCTGCTCATGTGTGGAGATAAAAACACCTGAGCTTCACTGGACATATTAACTTCTCGAGTGCACTGGGACACTTGGTTTAACAAAGAGACTATAATGAGTCAGTACAATATAAAATTACTAACCCTGTGTTTGAGCTTCAGAGCCGTCAGACTGGAAGCATCCCTTCGGCCACCATCTTCAGTGTTGTTACGCTTCATCTATGCTGGTTCAGTTCAAACCAGCTCCACGGTTTCAGCTGGAGTCACATCAGCAGGAGCTGTTTAAACAGAGCAGAGAGCACATGTTGTTCTCATCACTGACATTACACTGTCTTCTGTGATTTGATTTTCTGTTGGAAGTTATTTTTTTATACAGGTTCAGTGGGCCAAAATGACCCCATAGTGCAACATAAAAACAAATGCAAAAAAACAAACAAAAAACATTTGATTGAGGACTAGTTTTAATTTGTGTCATTGCACTGGTGCAACTAAAAAAGGAGACTGGTGGCCTCAAGAATGCCCAGTATTTTCATTTTGCCAGCAGGTACTATTCAGTTATCCTCATAAAGTCTGAACCATATGAGGGCTGCTACTGATTATTTTCATTTACGAGTAATCTGTTGATTATTTTCTCAATTACTTCATTAAATAATCCTGTCACAATCTTTTCTGTAGAAAATAAGGTTAAAATAGGTTACCTATTTTTCAAGTTTTTCGTCTGTAATGACTATTTTCATTATTGATCGATCTGTCATTTTCTCCACTAATTGATTAGTTGTCAGAGAGGAATAAAGAAACCAGTAAATATTCACATTTAAGAAGCTGAAATCAGAGAATTTACTTATTTTTCCTTTAAAAAAATACTCAAATCGATTAATCGATTATCAAAATATGTGGCAATTAATTGAATAATCTAATTTGGTTTGAATACAGTTTGCTGTTTGTGCACAATGAGCAAGTGAATGACTGGTTTATCTTTGGTTTACTGTTGGTGTCTAGTTGATCAGTTACACTAATGTTTTATAATAAGACATCATTAGAAAATTTATGTAGTATATTCAATAGCGATGTGGAGATGATGAAGGAATCTCTGTTGACACGTCTTGCATATATAATAAAGGTTTATTATAAAGAAGTACAACATCAAAACAAGCACCATAGATTGCTTGGAGAGGATTCAGCCAATTGTCGCTCACTCTGAGTAACAGCTCTAATCCACATCATTATATAGGCTGTTATCATGAGACTTGTCAAGAAACTTTAAGACAAAACATATGGCCTTCAATTATCTTTACCATACAATGTGCCTCCTGACACATGACATATATCTTTAGCTCTGGGGCCCCTAATTGAATCACCATCCCCAGAAAAACACATACCACAGGAAACTCCAGACACCACATTTACTGTTCAGTTCAGTTAAATAGTCTATAGATGAGCTAAATCCTGCTGTGAGTAACAGAAATAAAGGGCTCATACTGAGGCAACAACAACACGATTCTTATTTTCAGGTGATTGTACAGTGATGAAAACATTCTTATCAATATCATATTGAATTTCTGCCATATTCTGCCCATTTAATGCCCTTAAATCTGACACACTGGACCTTTAACTACATCATTCAAAACTAGTTAAAATGTTTAAATGTGTTGACAGAAATAAAAAGGAGGCTGTTGGTAGCTGGATGATCATTAAAGATCATTAAAAAATGTGCTGGTTGACAATGTTTTTAAATATTTTTTTAAATCCATTTGCTGTACAAGAGCAGAAAACAGTTCTATTATGTAGCATGTGCACACTAATTTTAGAGCCTCATGGGTGCTATTATACACAAAGCAATACGATATTAATTAATAGGCTAGTTCAGAAGATCTTTGTTTGACTCAAGGAGTGGAGGGAGGAAAAGACTAAGACAGAACTTGCGTTTTAAATGGTACCATATATTGAAAAATATATATAACAAACAAACGGAATGAATGGCCATTCACAAAAAAAATAGAAAAAACAATCTCAAGTTCAAAAACTTCACATCCAATAAATTCAATATGATCAAGGAATGCAATAAATCAAATAAATGCAATAAGTTCAGTGAATTCAATAAGTTCAGGATCAATTCAAACAAGCTCATAAAGTCCAGGTTTGCCCACAATGCAAGGGGTGCAAACACGATAGCTTGAAGCAGCTTGAGTGTCCAGAGGGGTATTGTCCGAGGTGTGGGAAGGGAATGTGTGAGGGTGCGAGTGAGTGACAGGCCGCTCAAGGGTACGAGTTGCAGTAGGCATATAATGGGGAAAAAAAGAAGAAGCGGTTGCAAAGAAGAGCCTCCTACCAGCCCGACCAGAGCAGGAGGATCGGTTCCCTGGAGGTGAGTAGTGTAGCAGGTGGCTAACAGGCTCACTACTCAAGGTGCATGGATTCAGTTCCTAGTTTCCTAGCTCGCCATCAGACCTGGCCAGTTCCGCAGTTTAAACAGATATAATTGCTTCGTCTCTGGCGCTGGTAGTCGGCTCCTGCAGCGATTGTCTTTCTCAGCGTGTCCCACTCGCATCACCCGACTGACTTCCTGTAACTCTGTTTTAGAGACATGGATTGGCCGCGCGCAGTCATGTGACTGCGTGACGTAACGACGCACAGACTAATGCTAAGAGACCGCTGGATATGAATGAATGAAGGTGAATACAACTAAACTCAGGTTTTTCCACCCGGGTTACAGAGTGCACAAAGAACACCTTTTCTTTTTCTTTTTTTTTTAAAGTTATATTTTTGGGCTTTTATGCCTTTAATGGATAGTACAGTTGAAGAGTAGACAGGAAACGGGGCAGAGAGAGAGGGGATGACACGCAGCAAAGGGCCGAAGGCGGGAGTCGAACCAGCGGCCACTGCAGAGGACCAACAGCCTCCATACATGGGTCGGACGCTCCACCCACCGAGCTAAACGTCCGCCCCACCTTTTCTTAAATAAGCTATTAATGGTAATATCAGGTTGAGACATACATACATTCATACATATATTCATACATACATACATACATACATGCATACGTGCATACATACATACATACATATGTACATACATACATACATACGTATATACATACATACATATGTACATACATACATACATCTACATTCATATATTCATTCATACATACATACTTACCTACATAAATACATACATACATTCATACATACATACAAACATACATTCATACATTAAAAAGTTAAATTAAAAATTAAAATTAAAAAGAATAATTTGTCATATGGGATACAGAATACTTTGCCGCAGATACCAGGCCTTTTCCACAAATTTTGCCAGAGCAAAAACGTTGTTTTCAAACAACCAGCACAGAATCTCAGCTTCATGTTTCCAAAATAAATCAGAATTTTTTAACCGAATCGATTCAAAAAGAGAATTCCTTAAACCACAGTATAAAGGACAATGAAAAACAAAATGAAATTCATCTTCCACACTCTGGAGATCACAAAATTCACACAAACGTAAATGTTCAGGTGTACCTTTAAATCGGCCCACTTCTACTGCCAGAGGCAAGGTACTAGTTCTTAACTGAGCACAGAGGGACCTCTGCCTCCTCTTTAAATTAAACAAAATATAAGGTTCTGTAACATAATCATTTTTAACCTGAACATAATTTCTAAGCTTTGGCTTCTTCCATATATCCTGTTTCCACTGATCTTCATATTTCGTAAACAATCTTTGTCTGACAGAATTTATATTTCATTGCAAGTTATTTTGAAGCACTATATACATGTCAGAAGCAGACAATATTATTGAAACCTCTCTAAACCAGGGGTGATGGTTTGCTCTGTCCCAATTAAAAAATTTGCTAGTTAGCCTTTCCTCTGGCAGACTGACAAGATGGTTCCACAATCGCACCATTTCACATCTTTGTTTTATAATACATGGATCCCATCCTGCATCCCCTTCAGCAGCTACCTTTGCTGCATATTTATGCACGCCAAGAAAACACCTCAAAGCACAATTCTGAACAGAATTACAATCAGAGACCTCTTCAGAGCCCCAAACCCCTGCAGCATAAAACAAGACTGAGTCAACCAAAGATTTATAAAGTTGTGTAAATGTAGAAAAGCCAAGATCCATACATGATTTCATTTTACTAAGCACGGAACCTAATGCTCTTCCAGCGGACTCTGCTAGTATTTTCCTTCCCTCAGAAAACTTCATATTTTCATCAAAAATGAAACTAAGATATTTATAATGACAAGTGAACTTTAAAGGTACAGAGCCAAACTGAAATATACAATTACTCTGTGATTTGCTTTTTTTCCTGAAATGAACAACTTCTGTTTTTTCGCTATTAATGGTGAGATGCCATCTACTACACCAAGAGCTCATAATATCCAGCATATTTTGCAGATTAACTTCATTTTCAGCAATCAAAACAATATCATCTGCATAAAGCAGAATACTTACATTCATATCCTCTATTGGAACACCAAGATTAACCTGCTTAATTTCTTGAGCTAGAACATTTATATAAAGAGCAAATAGAGAAGGGGAGAGTAAATCTCCCTGCTTCACCCCGAAAGGCGTTGGGAACCAGTCTGTTCTTAAGTTATTTATTTGTACACAAGCAATGGGATCTCTGTAAAGGGCTTTTATCGCATTATAAAATTTTCCATTGATACCAGATGAAAGTAATTTAAACAGCAGAAGTTCTCGGTTAACACAGTCAAACGCCTTTTTAAAATCAACAAAGCAAGCAAAAGTACTTTTGCCCTTCTCCAAACGAGCTTTCACCACAGAAGATAACACATAAATATGATCAATGCAGGATCTATTTTTCCTAAAGCCATTCTGCTCATCTACCAACCCTCCACAAGACTCCAAAAACATATTAAGTCTGTTATTAAGGACTCCTGAATAAATTTTATAGACTGTGCTGATCAAACTAATCCCTCTATAATTTAACGGGACTCTGGGGTCCTCTTTTATAGATTTCGGGATAGGTTTGATAATTGATCTATTCCACACAGATGGGATAATACCATTCTGAAAACATATATGACACAAGCAATGTAGGACATTACACAAGTTAGGGCTTTTAAGTACCTCATTAGGGAGGTCCTCAATGCCCACAGCTTTATTTTCTTTGGCTTTGTCTAGCACTTTAAGTACCTCATCTAATGTAATCTCACTGTTCAGTATATCATTTTGATAGAATGTAGTATTCATCCCAGTCTCCATCTCAAGTTTTACTTTACAAGTTTCTTCTAAGAAATTATCATCAAATAAAGTGGAATCACTATAAGCATATAAGTTGCTGTAATTTTTTTCCCACTTTTTTAATATTTGACCGGACTCAAAAGAAGGTCCACCGTTTTCCACTAAAACCTCCATGGGTATTAACATTTTCTTTTTTGGTCCTATCTTATGTATTTCCCTCCAGAATTGCTGTGGATTACCAGTTTGTAATTGTTATAATTTAAGAGCTTGACCTCTCTTAAACCTCCTCTTAAAAAACCTGAGCTTTCTATAAAAGTTAACCTTACATTGTTTGAATTCAGTATGCAAGGCCCTCCTCTTCCAGGGATCCCCGGGACCACATTTAAGGAATGTTCTCTCTGCAGAATACAACTTCAACCATAACTCATTTTATTCATTATTCCAATATGGTTGTTTAGCTCTGTAATATTTCTTGGTAGAACCCATTTTTTTTTACAGGACAATATTTCTCCATCTCATGATGTAAAAGATTACAGAAATTGATGTAACACCAATCCATCTTTTCCTGATTTTCCTGTGCTATCTGTAGTTGACCTGTTACCTCTAGTAGGGCCCTGCGACACATTTCAGAAGAGAGGAAATCAACAGGATAATTCCTGCCTCATCTTTTGGCATGCTGTAGACTGTCAACATTATTCGGAATATTAAACACCTCTCCCACTTGAAAACGTAAACAGAGAACTGAATGGTCAGGGAGTCTACTATGATCATCAATCAAATTAAAACTTTCTGGACCATTTCTGTCAATAAGCTCTAGGGATGAGCGAGTACACCACTATCTGTTCAACCATCTAAATTATCTGTATCCGTATCTGTACTCGGAGTGGGCGGGGCCTAAACCAGGAGTGGGTGTGGTTTAACCGAAAATGGGTGGGGCTTAAAACAGTACATTATTTGAAGTCTGAAATTGATATGGATTGATCAGAAGTTACTATATTTATTGTTTATTTGAAAACTATTTACAGAACAGCCTCAAAATTGAGATTCAAATCAATGTTTTTGATCACAAAAGTAAGAGAACTATTTACAGAACAAGTTTTTTATGAACTCAGAACATGAATATTCTTAAGTGTATGAATGAATATTTACAGAACAGCCTCAGAATTGAGATTCAATGTTTTTGATCACAATAGTAAAGGAACTATTATATTTATTTTTATGAACTGCAGCGAGAAAATGTCAGATACTGCATGCAGCCATATACAATAAAAATATTAATATAGGCTACTTCGTGTGTTCAGCTATATGTGTGTATGTGTGTAAGTGGTCTGTAAGACTGTTTATTTTTTAATGATCTGTGTGAACTTGGTGATTCATGCAAACATCCAGTGATGGCAAACAGGGAAATAATATGTCAGCCTTGTTCACTGTATTCTCAAAAGCACCGCGTTCAGTATGAGCAAAGTTTTCCAACTGACTTTATATCACCAGCCAAACTAAGAGCAAGCAGACGGAAAAAAAAAAAAAAAAAAAAAGCCCGACCGGAGTGGAGGCAGTGACCGACGCAACACGAGCCGTTTTCAGCTCTGTCTTGTCAAATGCACCGCGTACGTTACGAAACAAGTTCACCAAGTAACTTTAAATATTATACAAACCGAAATAGAGTGGAGCTAAAGAAAACCTAAGGAGTACTGAAGAGAGCAACGTGAGCTAGAGTCAAGCCAAGCACAGAGAGATCAGTCACTGTCTGTGTGTGTGCGAGAGGGGGCACAGAGCTCTGGCTGCAGAGACGTGTCTGTGTAGGGAGGGGTGGGCGCTGTGTGTGACTGGCCAATCACAGAGCGTGAAGACAGTCAGCACGAGCACGGATATTCACAAGTTTTACTCGTATCGTGCTCGTACTCGTCAAAAATGCTTTATCCGTACCGGATACTCGTCTGAAACGAGTATCCAGCTCAACCCTAATAAGCTCAGAAGGAGTGTAAACATTAAATCCAAGACATGTTTTCATATCAGCATGTCACTAAAAATCAACAACAGCTTTACCCCTTACAGAAATGGAAGTAAAATTGTCATTTTCAGGATTTAACCTCTCGTTAAACATACAACATTTGGAGTCCTTTAGAAATTCAATAAAGGTATGACCATGATTCTCAGGAAAAGATTAAATCGAAAGCAACTGGACTTGTTTAAAAGTCTTGTTGAAGACGTTTCGCTTCTCATCCAAGAAGCTTCATCAGTTCATGCCTGTCAGACTAGTCAGAGCTAGTCTAACTAAATGGTGGGAACCCCAGGTATTTAACCTCTGTAGATGTGTTCAAATTCATGAGTGCTCCAATCAGATTGACAACAGTCGTTTGGAGTCGTTGATCACTGGGTGTGACCCGAAACCAGGTATGAGTGTCAGTCGTTAGAGACAAAGGACTGTGGACCACAGTCGTTAGAGTTACATGAATGTGAAACATTGTTGTTTTTGGAGGTCAAGTTGTTGAATTTCCTGGGCAAAGATGAAATAACAGCATTGTAAATAGGAGAGAGTTGTGTCTTAGGCCTCCTCCTCTGTTTAGAGTGGGTTTCTCCATTTTGACGTAGATGGCTTCCTTAACTCCTCTCTCAAACCATCTGTCTTCTCTGTCAAGAATGTGGACGTTGCTGTCTTCAAAGGAGTGTGCCTTCTCCTTAAGGTGTAGATAGACAGCTGAGTCTAGACCTGAGGAGTTAGGTCTCCTGTGTTGAGCCATGCGTCTGTTTAGTGGTTGTTTGGTTTCACCAATGTATAAATCCTTGCAATCCTCGTTGCATTGGACAGCATACACCAGATTGCTTTTCTGTGTATGTGGTGTGCGATCTTTGGGATGCACCAATTTCTGTCTGAGTGTGTTACTGGGTTTGAAGTGCACAGGGATGTGATGCTTGTTGAAAACCCTCCTGAGTTTTTCAGATATCCCAGACACATATGGAATCACTATGTTGTTCCTTTTGATTTTCTTTTTCTCCTCACCATCCTTTTTGGTGTTCTTTCTGGCAACCGTGGCTGTTTTCACAAAGGCCCAACTGGGGTAGCCACAAGTTGTCAGGGCTTCCCTCAGGTGTTTGTGTTCTTTCTTTCTGGCCTGAGTGCTGGTTGGTACATTATCCGCCCTGTGTTGCAGAGTTCTGATAACACCTAGTTTGTGTTCCAAAGGGTGGTGTGAGTCAAAGAGTAGGTATTGGAGATGTTGTAGGTAACCGAGTTGATACTGCTGACAATGGGCCTGAGAGGGGCCCCTTCTTTGTGGATCTTTGGTAGACCATATAGGCATGGGACAGCCTCCTGTGGATACAGGCGAAGGTATTGTGCCCGGTCAAAGGCTCCTTCTTTTTGTAGCTTTTGTAAGCATTCTATTGTCTTTCTTTTGTAAGTGCTGGATGGGTCTTGTCTCAGAGTTTCGTAGGTGTTATCATCACTGAGTAAAGTGGAGACCTTGGTGTGATAGTCGTTTGTGTTAAGGATTACCGTGCATCTCCCCTTGTCTGCAGGAAGGATAGTGATGTTTTGGTCCTTGCTCAGAGAGGTCACGGCTTTCCTTTCTTGAAAAGTGAGGTTAGGTGGAGGGGCCCTTGCATTTGACAAGGCTGCTGATACCTTCAACCTTATCTGTTCAGCTTCGGTTTCTGATAAATTGTTTTTCCCTATAGCTGACTCGGTGGCTGTGATGAGTTCAACTATAGGTACCTGTTGTGGTGTCATGGCAAAGTTTAGTCCTTTAGCTAGGACTTCTTTTTCCGTGTGGGTAAGTTCCCTGTCTGATAAGTTCTTTACCCATCTGTCATGTGTTATATCTTGTGTGGGGTGGTTTGTCTGCTGTCCCCAGGTAAGTATTTCCTTCTTGTCTGTACTGTTGTTCTTGAGTTGTAGTTTTTGAAATTTCTTTACTTGTCTCTCCTTGCTTTTGTTGTGTTGGGATAGTTGCGCTTTCTCTGTGAAGACAGTTATCTTGTCCAATACTACAACTGGCAGTAGTGTTTTCAGTTCCTGGAGTAAGTGGTCAGCTTTCTCCTTCAAACCATCTATGGTAAAATGGATCTGTCGCACTCTCTCACTTAGGAGTTGGTATTGTGCCTTTTCCAGAATCTTGTCCGCTCTGTGCCCCTTCACACTGACTGTTGTCAATCTGATTGCAGCACTCATGAATTTGAACACATCTACAGAGGTTAAATACCTGGGGTTCCCACCATTTAGTTAGACTAGCTCTGACTAGTCTGACAGGCATGAACTGATGAAGCTTCTTGGATGAGAAGCGAAACGTCTTCAACAAGACTTTTAAACAAGTCCAGTTGCTTTCGATTTAATCTTTTCCTGAGATTACAATGACCTGGACGAATGAGAACATTCACGGATATGACCATGATTATTTACACTCGTATCCAAAACCATACGGGGAGAAATATCATCTCCTTCCACATAGTCCTTAAGATCCCCAATTTGGCTGTTTAAATCACAACAGATATAAATTGAATCCACCTTGTCGGTAACAGTATATAGCAACGCCAATAAATGGCCAAAATAGAGATCTGCGTTCCTGCCCCAGGTAGATAATTCCGGGGACAGGTAACATGAAATTTAAATAAAAGAATATTGCGACTCTCTATGCTCTAAGCTTAAACAGAAAATCCCATCATATGTTTTATCAACAATACCAACTGAATACCGCTTCAACACTGCATTTTTAATTAAGAATCCAACTCCACCAGAGGATTTAACAGCTCTCTTATGGGGAATACGGTTATGTCCAAACCAGGTGAATCCATCAAAGTCCAGTGTATCTCTGCATAGGTGAGTTTCATTCAGAGAAATGAAATCAGGGTCTAAGGATTTAAGTAGGCTAATCCTGAGTTCACAATTTGACAGCGTCCACCCATTAACATTCCAGTGGGCTAACAAAAACTGTTCAGTAACACACCTGACGGGCTGAGCAAGCCCCTCTCAATAGTCCCTGTCAGCTCCCGACCCATCTTTCCCCGCACGCTGAGACGACTGCGTCCGCTTCACCGTGCGTCCATTCCCGGTCAAATAAAAGTCCTTCCGGACTGCAGTTTCACGAATCAAAGTTCTAAAATTAAGTTCCATCAGTCGTTCAGCATGTGATTTAGCTGATGACACGTAGACTTTATTGAAGCTGTCGTTATCTCTGAGCTTTGATTTTCTGCGCAACACAGTCACTTTCTCCTGAACCGAGTTCATCTCCACTTTAACGAGCTCCGGTCGGTCTCCACGCACCCGCACCTGCTCCACAGCACCGGGGCAGCGCACAGTGTCACATCCAAGGCTGACATGCAGCAGGGAGCCCCACAACTATCAGGGAGACATCTGGATCAAAGCTCTTCCTCTTAGCCTCTTTCTCAGATATTTTCTGCTCCATCTTTTCCATTCGTGCGCACAGAATTCCCACCTCAGTGTCCAGATTTGCCTTCATGTCTTTTGTGGCCTTTTCTATCTCCTTCCGCACAACGTCCTGATTTTCTGCCATCATCTTCTCCATCGATCCACGCAACTTATAAACTCTAGAATTGACTTGTTTTTCAATGCTATCAATTCTAGAGTTGACTTGCCTTTCCATGTTGCTCTGCATGCGGTCCAGTCTTCAGTTAATCGCTTTCAGTTCCTTCATTACCACAGTACTGCTGCTGCAACATTCGCTCTCATTCTTGTTGCTGCTTCTGGAGCTTCGCCCTTGTTTCTCGTGATCCCCCATAATTTTGTCCAAAATGAGGCACTTGCGAGAATGTAAGCTTTACAAACCTAATAAAGGCCAGTCTCGACAGATAAATCACAGGTTTTGTGAAAGTCTGTTCAAAAAGTTTGCAAGCAGCAACACACCAACACGCCAATGCGTTCACGCGGCCATCTTTGCGGCCATACAATTCATACAAACATTCACACAAATGGAAAACACTACAGCCAGTTATATTTGTTGTTGTGTACTGAGCTCCTGGCCCATATTCAGAATTTCAAAATTTTTATCAAGCGTAGTCCTTAAAACAGACAAAGTTATCATTGTAGGAGATTTCAATATTCATGTTGACGTTGATAATGATGGCCTTAGCATTGCGTTTATGTCATTACTGGACTCAATTAGTTTCAGTCAGATCGTGCATAAGCCCACACACTGTTTCAACCACACTCTTGACCTTGCTTTAGCCTATGGCATTGAAATTGATCATTTAATAGTATATCCACAAAATCCTGTTTTATCAGATCACTTTTTAATAATGTTTGAATTCTTACTACCAGACTACACACCAATTCCTAAAAATTATTATGTAATGTTATGTTTAAATGTCTCTGATAACACCTTATGTAATTTCTCCCAAATTGATCATATTGTTGATAACGATGCAGGATCATTGCGTACAATGCTTAATTCTATTGCGACCCTGAAAAAGAAGATTATAAAACAAAGAAAGCGAGCCCCTTGGTATAACTCTGGAACTCGTAAGTTAAAGCAGACATCGTGAAAACTAGAAAGGAAATGGCGTTCCACCAATTTGGAAGAGTCTCGATTAAAGTGGAAAGATAGTCTTAAAACCTATAGGAATGGCCTCTGCAATGCTAAAGCAGCCTATTACTCATCATTAATAGAGGATAACAAGAACAACCCCAGGTTTCTTTTTAACACTGTAGCAAGGCTGACAGACAGTCATACCTCTATAGAACCATGTATTCCTCTGTCTCTCAGCAGTAATAACTTTTTGAGCTTCTTTAATGATAAAATTACATCTATTAGAGACAAAATTGATCAACTTATCCCCCCATACTGATATTAATTTATTCCGTAACACGGAAACCTTAGCGGTAGCTGCAAACTCAGATGTATATCTAGACTCCTTTTCTCCCATTGATCTTCCACAATTAACCTCAACAATTTCTTCATCAAAACCACCCACCTGTCTCCTAGATCCTATCCCAACTAGACTACTTAAGGAAAGTTTGCCCGTAGTTGGCACTTTTCTACTAGATATGATAAATCTCTCTTTATCAGCAGGCTATGTACCTCATTCCTTTAAATTAGCTGTAATTAAACCACTTCTTAAAAAGCCAACCCTTGATCCCGAGGTCTTAGCCAACTATAGACCTATATCGAACCTCCCCTTTCTCTCTAAGATTCTTGAGAAAACTGTTGCAGATCAGCTGTGTGATTTTCTGCATCTCAATGAATTATTCGAGGAATTTCAGTCAAGCTTTAGAGTACACCATAGCACAGAGACAGCACTGGTGAAAGTAACTAATGACCTTCTGTTAGCATCGGACAAAGGTCTTGTCTCTGTACTTGTCCTCTTAGATCTTAGTGCAGCATTTGACACGATCGACCACCATATTCTACTACAGAAACTAGAACATTTAATTGGCATTGAAGGAACAGCACTAAGCTGGTTTAAATCCTACTTATCTGATCGCTTCCAGTTTGTACATGTTAACGATGAATCCTCTGTGCACAGTAAAGTTAGTTACGGAGTTCCACAAGGCTCAGTGCTTGGGCCAATACTATTCATTTTATATATGCTCCCCTTAGGCAATATTATTAGAAACCACTCAGTTAACTTTCACTGTTATGCCGATGATAGCCAATTATATTTATCGATAAAACCTGATGAAACAAATCAGTTAGCCAAACTGCAAGCATGTCTGAAGGATGTTAAGACCTGGATGACCCACAATTTTCTGCTTCTAAACTCAGATAAGACCGAAGTTATCGTACTTGGCCCTAAACAACATCAAAACAAACTAATCACTGATATAGCTACACTAGATGGCTTTACTTTAGCCTCCAGCACCACAGTAAGGAATCTGGGGGTTACTTTTGATCAGGATTTATCCTTTAACTCCCATATTAAACAAATCTCAAGGACTGCCTTTTTTCACCTCCGCAATATCACAAAAATCAGGCACATCCTGTCTCAAGCAGATGCAGAAAAACTAGTCCATGCATTTGTTACTTCTAGGCTAGACTACTGCAACGCGTTATTATCGAGCTGCAGCAATAAGTCTTTAAAGAGTCTGCAGTTGATTCAAAATGCTGCAGCACGTTATATAACAGGAGCTAGGATAAGAGAGCATATTACTCCTGTACTAGCTTCACTGCACTGGCTACCTGTAAAATCTAGGATAGAATTCAAAATCCTTTCCCTTACATACAAAGTGCTTAATGATCAGGCACCATCATATCTTACAGAGCTTATAGTACCCTGCCATCCCACTAGAACACTTTGGTCTCAAGATGCAGACTTACTGGTGGTCCCAAAGATCTCCAAAAGTAGACTGGGAGCCAGAGCTTTCAGTTATCAAGCTCCTCTCCTGTGGAACCATCTTCCAGTTTCTGTTCGGGAGGCAGACACCATCTCCACATTTAAGAGTAGACTTAAAACCTTCCTCTTTGATAAGGCTTATAGTTAGGGCTGGCTCGGGCTTGCCCTGACCAGCCCCTAGTTATGCTGCTATAGGTTTAGGCTGCTGGGGGACTCCAAGGCACACTGAGCTCTTCTATTTCTTCATCTCTCTCCCCAGATGTTTATGTTCCATTAATGCCTGTTACTGACTTGATTCCTTCCCGGAGTCTTTTTGCTTTGTCATCCTGCAGATTCCCATGGACTGTGACCGCGCATGGATCGCTGATCACTGCTGCACCTTCTACTGTGGATTATTATAACTCACTTAATCAATCAAACATTCATCACATTGTTGTTGCTACTCTTAATATTATTATTTTATTATCAATATTGTAACACCTAGTATTAGTATTATTACTTACATACAGCTTACATATTTATATGTACTGCTATTTTCTACACATAGTTTTACTATGAATGTTCTGTTACTACTGTTCTCTCTGCCCTTCTTCTTTTTCTCTCTCTCTTCCACCCCACCCACCTCCCCTCTTTCTTCCCTTCTCCTCTTTCCCTCTCAACCCGACCGGTGCCGTCAGATCACCGCATACCATGAGTCATGGATCTGTCCGAGGTTTCTGCCTATTAAAAAGGAAGTTTTTCCTCGCCGCTGTCGCCAAAGTGCTTGCTCATGGGGGAATTGTTTCAATTGTTGGATGTAAATATAATTAATTACTGAGTGTGGTCTAGACCTACTCTATATCTAAAGTGTCTTGAGACAACTTTGTTGTGAATCGGCGCTATATAAATAAAATTTGACTTAACTTGACTTGACATTCATACATACATATGTGCATACATACATACATACATACATTAGTGCATACACATACATACGTGCATACATACATTCATACATGCATACATACATACATTCATACATACATACATTTATACATACATATGTAAATACATACATTCATACATACATCCATACATATGTACATACATACACATATACATGCATACATACATGCATAGTGTATACATACGTACATACGTATGTATGTATGTAAAGAGGATGTAAACTGATGGCAGTTCCTGTCAGCTAGCTAGCACAGCACACGCGTCTGCGTCGGCGTTGTGTCTCTCCGCCAAACAACTTTGTCAAAACAGACTTTTTATTTAGCTCTGAGCAACCTTTTTATGGCACACAATTTAGATATCGATTGTTTTTAACTTTACCTCTTAATCGGAGCAAGGTTCTCAGCAGTCAGACACTGTGATCTCAGGTAAACAAACTGAGAACACGTTCAGGTAGCCATGGCTCCACTTACCTCGCCATCTGGCTGTCAGAGCTGTGTCTCCCTCGGCAATAAGATCGTGGAGCTGGAGCAGAGGATCTCCAATCTCTACAAAATCCAGGAAGCTGAGAGACACCTGGACACTATCCTCTTCGGTCTGGCACAAGTCTCTGCTGCCAGTGAAGAGCTTGAGGCCATGGCTGCTTATTCGGCTGATGCTCCCACTCCTCCGGCCACAGCCCATATGCTGCCCGCTGCTGCCACTCCAGTTCCACGTCTGGCTTTGACCACTGCTGCTGCTCCTCCTGTTGCCGGCTCCGCGCAGCCCGCTACTGTGGCTCCGGCCGCGGGTTCCACTCCACCCGCTGCTGCTGCTGCTCTGGCTGCTGCTACTGCTGCTCTGATAATCGGCCCTACGCTGCCCGCTGCTACCGCCCGGGACGCTGGTTTCGCTCCACTCGCCTTCCCTGAGGACCCTTGCCTTCGGCTCGGAGCTAAACCCAAAGTCCCAGTCAGCTCCACTCCCTCACACCCGGAGACCTGGGAGGTTGTCGGCGACTGCAAAAGGAGGGGGAGGTTGTCTTTTCGTACTCCCACAACCTGTGACATCCAGCTAAGTAACCACTATGACATCCTGGATTTACACGAATTTTCTCCACTGGCTGGGAACGTGCAGCTGTCTCCTTCACCTCCCATAATTTTAAATAAGTCCAACGGATCTCCACCGCTCCCGGTCCTCCCGATGAACATAACTGGACGAACCGCTCGCCCCACTCCTCGCCGTGCACAGATGAATTTCACCCCAGCTCCTCGGGGCTCTTCTTCTGCCCGTCCTCCATCATCCCTTCCCGTACCGAGTGTATGGTCTCATCCTCCACCACAAGCTGCGTCTCCTGTCACCCTGGTCATCGGCGATTCAATTATGAGGCACGTCAGAAGACGATCGGCAGAGACATTCTTTTTTTCCTAGTGCTAAAGTGGCTGACATCCAGGCGAAAATCCCTGGTCTCCTGGCGAAGTATCCCACCGCTAGGAACATTGTTATTCGTGTTGGACGCAATGACGTATCCAGGCAGACTTCTGAAATTTTAAAGCAGGATTTTAGCAGGCTCCTTCACATGTTGAAAGACTGTGGAAAGCGTATCTTCATTTCCGGACCCCTGCCTCCACTGAGCCACAGCGTTGGCCATTTTAGCCAGATCCTCAGCCTCCATACATGGCTCCAGTCTGCCAGTGCAGCACACAGGATTGGTTTTTATTGACAATTTTAACCTTTTCTGGAAACATTCTTCCTTTTATTTGAGGGATGGTGTCCACCCCAGCAGGCTGGGTGCACGAATTTTAACGGACAACATATTTTACTCAGTTTTAAATGCTCCCTCAGTTTGACTACTGTCTGCTACATACTCAGATGACCAGGTGTGCTCGTCACAGGGCATTTCCGGTCACCAACCACTGACCGACTTCTTCTCTGCACCACTGTCATCATCCCAGTCAGGTATTGTCTCACCAGCTCCCCCTTGTGCTCAGGTGGTTTCAAGACCAATACACTCTCCTCCACTGGTGTGTATCTCAAAGCCTCCCTCAGCTTCACAGGCTTTAAAGTCTGACCTCAGTGCGTCTCTAAAGTCTGAATCTGTTCCCTTACTCCTTCAGATTTTAAGAATAGGAGAGGGCTGGGTTTAATTCACTTAAATATCAGGAGCATTACTCACCATGAGAAACTGGATCAGCTGAAAATTTTAATGGCACATACTAATCCTGATCTTGTGGTTTTATCTGAAACTTGGTTAAGACACACTGTAAGTGATTCTGAGGTGGCCTTGGATGGTTACAACCTGTTCAGAAATAACAAATACTAGAGAAGGAGGTGTGGCCATTTATTCAAGAGCTTGTCTTTCTTGTACTGTTCTGAAAGCAGTCTCAGTGGAAAAATTTTTGAGTTCTTGGCACTGAAAGTGTCTATAGCACAAAATAATTCTATTATTGTGGTTGGAATTTACAGACCACCTGCTGCCCCCTTCTCTGCTATTAATGAGATAGCTGATCTTTTAGCTCCTTTTAAAGATTCAGAGCTGATTGTATTATGTGATTTTAACTTAAATTGGTTGATCTCTGCCTCTGAGTATTTAAAAGAAGTCTGTGGTAATCTCAATCTTTCACAGATAATTACTGATCCTACCAGGCCAAACTTAAAGGACCCATCTAAGTAATCTCTTCTTGACTTAATTTTAACAAACAAATGAAAAAATTACTGGCTCAGGAGTTTTTGAACTTTGTTTTAGCGACCATTGTCCAATAGCTTGCATTAGAAGTACCAGGATAAGAAAACAATTTTCTTGAATGATCTTCTCACAAGTGATATTCATGACACTGCTAACATCTCAGATGTTGAACTAGCTCTTGACCACTTCTGTAAATCCTTTAACTCAGTAATTAGTAAGCATGCACCCTTTAAAAAATATAGAATACAGAATAGGTCAAGCCCCTGGTTTTCATCAGAAATCTCTACTTTGATTAAAAAGAGAAATAAAGCCTGGTCTCTGGCCAGATGTACAAGGGACCCTGGTCACTTAATTTCTTTCAGACAGCTTAGAAACAAATGCACATCTGCAATAAGAAAGGCTAAATCTGATTACTTAAATCTAATCCCAAAATCATATTCTAATCCAGCAAATTTCTGGAAGGCAGTAAATTCTATTAACCATAAATCTTCCATCCCATTTCCACCTCTCACCACAGCAAATGGGTGTTCCTTATCAGACCATAAGGACATTTGTGTAGCTTTTAATGAACATTTTGCATCCGCTGGTAACCTGCTTAATGAAACATATACAGGACCACCTCTGTCCGCTATTGATCCAGTCACCCAGATAATGCCAACTCCTCGTTTTTCACTACAGCCTTTCTCTATTGATGAAGTGGACAACGCACTCCTGTCTATGGATTCTAAAAATTCCGTGGGAGAGGATAAACTTGACCCCTTCTTTTTAAAACTTGCTGCTCCAATTGTGGTCAGCTACGTCACACATATTTTTAACCTTTCAGTTTTAAACAGCACAGTCCCTAAGGTTTGTAAAGTTGTTTATGTTACACCTGTACATAAAGGTGGTGGAACAGCTATCCTTAATAACTATAGACCTATTTCTAAATTATCATGCTTAGCAAAATTATTGGAATGTCTTGTTAATATTCAGCTAAAATCATTCATCTCAACATATTGCATTCTCAGCATGCATCAATCAGGATTTAGGGAAAAACACAGCACTGTTACTGCTGCCACTTTTGTTTTAAATGACATCATTACAGCCTTAGATAGAAAAAAACATTGTGCGGCTCTTTTTATTGATCTCTCTAAAGCATTTGATACAGTGGATCATACATTACTTTTAAAAAGACTTCATAGTCTAGGATTTGATGATTTGGCTTTCAAATGGTTTCAGAGTTACCTCAGCGACAGGCAGCAGTGTGTCTGTATTGGTGATATTAAATTTAAATTTGTGCAAATAACAAAAGGTGTCCCACAAGGCTCAGTTCTGGGGCCTGTCCTTTTTACACTTTATATCAATGATATTACCTCAGCTGCTACTGGGTGTAATATTCATTTTTATGCAGATGACACAATCTTGTACTGTATTGCGAAGGATGCACAATCTGCCTTAAATTCCCTCCAACACTGCTTTTCTGTTGTCCAAGTTGCACTCAATAATCATAAACTGGTTCTCAATGCAGACAAAACAAAATTCATGTTTTTCACCAGATCAAAAAATATTAACCTTGACAGCCTCGTCATTTCTACCAGCAATGGTACAAGTATTGAAAGGGTGACAGAGTATAAATATCTTGGTATTTGGATTGATGAAAAATTAACCTTTAAATATCATGTTTCCAAACTGGTGTCTTCTTTGAGAATGAAAATTGGTTTCTTTTACAGAAACAGACTTTCCTTTCCACTGCATTGTAGAAAGATGCTTGTTGAAGCAACTTTTTTATCAGTTTTAGACTATGGAGATATTTTATACATGCATGCCTCTGCTGCCACTCTGAAGCCTCTGGACTCTGTTTATCATTCTGCATTAAGGTTAATCACTGGAGATAGTTATGACACCCATCACTGTGACCTGTATTCTAAGGTTGGGTGGCCCTCTCTCAATGTAAGATGGGAAAGACACTGGGTTTTATTTATTTATAAAGCTCTTATTGGTCTTTTACATTCTTACATTAGTTCCATGCTTTCTTTTAATGTGGATTCTTATCAAACAGTCCAGTGATTGGATTACACTGCAGGTGCCAGCTGTTTTTAGAGAACTTGGAAAATCCAGTTTCTCGTATTGTGCCCCTACAACATGGAACAACTTGCAGAACTATTTAAAGCTTTCATCATTTTTATCCTTAGGGCATTTTAATTCTTTAACTGTATCACATTTTACTTCTAGATGTTCCTGTTTTACCTGATTAATGGTTTTACATTTTCTGTTTTTATTTATTGATGCTTTTATTTATTTTTACGTTTTTACTCGTGGCTTTGATTGTTTTTACTTCTCGTTGCCACTTTTATGTAAGTTTCTCTTTGGCTTTTCTGTGTTTAAGTGCTTTTGTTGTTATTTGTTTTATTATTTACTCGGCTACATTGTAAATGAGGTCGCTACCTCAATGTATTTCCGAATTAAAATAAAGGTTGAATGAACATTCATACATACATACATACATACATTAATACATACATTCATACACTTATACATACATTCATACATTCATACATATATACACACATTCATACATACATACATTCATACACTTATACATACATTCATACATTCATACATACATACAAACATACATTCATACATTTGTACATACGTACATACATACAGTCATACATACATACATATATGAATACATTCATACATACATTCATACACACATTCATACATACAAACATACATACATATATACGTACATACATAGGTGCATACATACATACATACATACATACATACCTACATGTGTTCATACGTACATATGTAGATACATACATACATAAATACGTACATAAATACGTACATACATACGTGCATACATATATACATACATACATACATATGTGCATACATACATACATAAATACATATATGGATATATACATCCATAGATACATGCATACATACATTAATACATATATACATACGTACATATATTCATACATACATACATTCATATGTACATACATACATTCATACATAGATTCATACAGAAATACATACATACATTCATACATACATACATACATAATACCTACATGTGTTGATATGTACATACGTACATACATACATTCATACATATGTACATACATACATACATACTTACATACATACCTACAAACATACATTCATACATTCATTCATACATACATACATTCTTACATACATACATAGATACATTCATATTCATACATACATACATAAATACGTGCATACACACATACATGCATACATACATACATACATACATACATACATTCATACATAAATACATACATACAAACATACATTCATACATACATACATTCATAATACCTACATGTGTTCATACATACATACGTACATACATACATTCATACATACATACGTACATACCTACATACATTAATACATTCAGCCATACTTACGTACGTACATACATACATACATACTTACATACATACGTGCATACATACATACATACATTCATATATACATAGATTCATACATAAATACATACATACATTCATTCATACATTCAATCAAACATACATATATACATACATTCATTCATACATTCAATCAAACATACATATATACATACATTCATACATACATACATACATACATAAGTGCTCATACATACATACATACATACATTCATACATAGATATACATACATACATACATACAAACATACATTCATACATTCATTCATACACACATACATAGATACATTCATACATTCATACATACATACATAAATACATGCATACACACATACATGCATACAGACATACATACATAGATACATACATACGTACGTTCATACGTACGTACATACATACATACATTCGTGCATATATTCATATATATATACATATATACATAGGCACATATGTACGTACATTCATACATACATACATTCAATCAAACATACATATATAGATACATTCATTCATACATTCAATCAAACATATATATATACACAAACATACATACATTCATACATACATTCACACATACATACATAAATACATTCATACATTCATACATACATATATAAATACGTGCATACACACGTACATGCATACATACATACATACATACATACATATATTTGTACATACATTCATATATACATACGTATATACATACATACGTTCATACATACATACATACATAGATACATACATATGTGCATACATATATTTGTACATACATTCATATATACATACGTATATACATACATACGTTCATACATACATACATACATAGATACATACATATGTGCATACATATATTTGTACATACATTCATATATACATACGTTCATACATACATACGTTCATACATACATACATACATACATACATACATACATACGTTCATACATACATACATACATACGTGCATACATACATGCATACATATATACAAACATACATACATTCATATATACATTCAGACATACAAACATGCATATATACATTAATACATTCCTACATACATACACTAATACATACATACATACATACATAAGTGCATACATCCATACATCCATACATACATTCATACATACATACATACATACAAACATACATTCATACATTCATTCATACATACACTCATACATACATACAGATACATTCATACATTAATACATACATACATACATAAATACGTGCATACATACGTACATACATACATACAGACATACATACATACATACATTAATACATTCATACATTCAGACATACATACATGCATACATACATAGTCATACATACATATGTGCATACATTCACACATACATACATACATACGCACATATGTACATACATAACTATATACATTCATACATTCATACATACATTCATAGTACATACATACATTCATTCATACATACATTATTACATGCATTATTACATAAATACATAAATACATAGATACATAGATACATACATACATACATACATACCTAAATACATACATTCATATATACGAACATACATACATGCATACATACATCCATTCATGCATGCATACATACCTGCAGACATACATACGCACATACATACATAAATACATACATACATACATTCATACATACACACATACGTGCATATATACATAGCATATATACATACATAGAAACATACACACACGTGTGCATACATACGTGTGCATACATGTCTTTAACAGAGACATGGCTTGGCACTGATGCACCAGCTGTTCTCACCGAGGCTTGCCCACCGGATTTTAACTTTTTATTTTCTATCAGGGGTGGTAAAAGAGGAGGCGGAACTGCTTCGATTTCTAAAAATATTTTAAACTCAAAGGAAGTGTTTTTTAACAGCTACTCATCGTTTGAGCTTCATGCCTTTGTTTTTAGCAGTCCTCCTATCCTTTGCATTACAGTTTACAGACCACCCCACCACTCCACTTCTTTTATCAGTGAATTTTCTGAGCTTTTATCAGTCATACACGCCACCTATAACAGAATTTTAATAACTGGTGATTTTAATCTGCACATTGATAACATCTCCGACCCATTGTCGAGAGACTTTTTAAACCTTTTAAACTGCATGAATTTTAACCAACATGTAACACAGCCAACTCACAACAGAGGACACACCCTGGACCTGGTCATAACCTATGGCCTGTCCACTGGTGTGTCCTCTGTTGTTGACCTGGCTGTGTCTGATCACTACTGTGTGTATTTTAACATCACCAGTTTTAGTCATCAGGAGGCCCCGGTGAGAACGGTGAGGAGACGCCACCTTACTTTCGAAGTGGTTGCAAATTTTATTGAGATTTTACAGAGCACTCCTGCTGAAATTTTACCCGCACCTTGTGATTTTATTGTTGACAATTTTAACAGTAAACTGAAATCAACATTGGACTCTGTGGCTCCACTTTTAACTAAAACCATAAAAAGTAAACCTAAACCGCCGTGGAGAAATAATGATGAAATCAAAAAATCAAAAGGAAAATGCAGGAGTGCGGAGAGAAGGTGGAGAAATAGTAAACTTACAGTTCATTATGAAATACTACGTGAACAACTCAAATCCTACAATAAGACCGTCAAACAGGCAAGAATATCCCATTTCTCAAAACTCATCACAGATAATAAAAACAACCCTAAAATTCTTTTCTCCACCTTCGATCTTTTAATCAACACCAGTTTTAAAAAAACCCTCAGAGGCACCAACAGACGCTCTCTGCGAGGACTTTGCAAACCACTTCGGAAGTAAAATCGATGACATTAGGTCCAGTCTTTTAACACATCGAAATGTAATTTTTAACACACCTGGACAGCTGCTTTTATCTGAGGAAACACTGGAGAGTTTTGCCCTGGTTGATGCAAGGACACTTGGTCGAGTTTTCTCCCAAGTAAAGCCCACAACCTGCCTTTTAGATCCAATTCCCACATCACTTTTAAAGACGTTTTATGGTTTCTTTGAGGAACAGATTTTAAATATAGTAAATTGCTCTCTTCAGACGGGTGTTTTCCCCACCTCCTTTAAAACGGCGGTGGTGAGGCCCCTTCTGAAGAAGAGCAATTTAGACCTCAACATTTTTAATAACTACCGACCTGTATCCAACTTACCATTTTTAAGTAAGATTTTAGAAAAACTGGTTTTTAACCAATTAACTGATTTTTTAAATACAAACAATATTTTAGAGAAATATCAATCTGGTTTTAGAACGAACCACAGTACCGAGACAGCCCTTTTAAAAATTTTAAATGACTTCAGGTGTAATGCAGATGCACAAAAACTCACAGTCTTGGTACTACTGGACTTAAGCGCTGCTTTTGATACAGTAGATCACCACATTTTATTGAATAGACTGAGGAACCTGGTGGGCCTCTCTGGTGCTGTTTTTAACTGGTTTCGCTCTTATCTCACAGATCGATATTTCTTTGTAAGTATGGATACATGTTCCTCCAGAACACATGAAATTAGGTGTGGGGTGCCCCAAGGGTCAATTTTAGGTCCAATTCTTTTTAATCTTTACATGCTTCCCTTGGGGGACGTCATCAGGAGACATGGCATCAGCTTCCATAGCTATGCTGATGATACACAGCTGTACATCGCCGTGTCTCCTGATGACTCAGGGCCTATTGATGCCCTTTTTAACTGTATTTTAGACATTAAGTCATGGATGGCAGAGAATTTCCTTCAGCTCAACCAGGACAAAACAGAGGTTTTAGTCATTGGTCCTGAAGGCCAGAGAGAGAAACTTTTTCCAAAACTACTAGATTTTAAACCTTCACAATACGTAAAGAACCTGGGCGTTATTTTCGACTCTGAGCTTACTTTTATTCCACACATAAAAAATATTACAAAGATAGGTTTTTACCATCTTAAGAATATAGCCAGAGTCCGCCCGTTTCTCTCTCAGGCCAGCACGGAGGTGCTGATGCATGCTTTTATTTCCTGTAGACTAGATTATTGCAATGCCCTGCTCTCTGGTCTTCCCAAAAAGAGTATTAATAATCTACAAATTTTACAAAACTCAGCCGCACGCGTGCTGACAAGGACCAGAGGGCGGGAGCATATTACACCAGTTTTAAAATCGCTGCATTGGCTCCCCGTCCGTTTCAGGATCGATTTTAAGGTTCTCTTATTAGTTTTTAAATGTCTTAACGGTCTTGGACCATCCTATCTATCTGACCTGCTTTTATCATATCAACCCTCGCGGACCCTGAGGTCCTCTGGCGCCGGCCTTTTAAACATACCACGAGTTAGAACAAAAACCCACGGTGAGGCTGCATTCAGCCATTATGGCCCTCAGCTGTGGAACAGCCTCCCAGAGAACCTCAGGGCCGCAGAGACTGTTGATATTTTTAAAAGGAAGCTCAAGACTCACTTTTTGATTTGGCTTTTAACTGATTTCTTATTTCGCTTATTTTACTATTCTTATGCCTTTAATCATTTTTATTTTATTTATTCTTATTGATTTTATTTTAAGTTTTGTGCATTTTTTACTTTTAAATTTTCTAAATCCTCAATTTATTTATTTTTTGACATTATATCATTATTGCCTGTTTTTATTCCCTGTCTTAATCTTTTAGTTAGTTTTTAGCTCCAGCGTTTCCTCATGGTGGCCCTCCACACTGGGAGTTGTGTCTGGTCTGCATGCCCGCGGGGACGCCGTCCTGGAGATCCCTCAGACCCGGGTGGCTGGAGAGTGCTCTGCAGCGGTGTGGAGTCTGCTCTAGTCTGTCCGGGCTGAGGGGGCGGTCTCTGTGGCGGTGCTCCCTGTGGCTGCGGACTATGGTGCCTCTCGGTGTGGATGGCCACCCATAGGTGGCTTCTCCACACCTGGATCCTCAGTGCCATGCCATGTTACCAGTCTATATACTGCATGTGTGAGTGTGGGCGTGTGTGCAGGCGTGTGTGAGTGGGTCTGTGTGTGTGGGTGTGGGTGTGGTGTGCGTGTTTGTGGGGTGGGGGGCTGGGAGGGGGGGTGTTCGATATGTGGGGATGGGAGGGACGGGATTTCACTTTTTATTGTTGTATGTTTTGTCATTTAATTTTTCTTTCTGTTTTTTCTTGTAAAGCACTTTGGGTTGCATTTTAAGATGTATGAAAAGTGCTATATAAATAAAGTTTGATTTGATTTGATTTGATACATACATACATACGTACGTGCATACATACATACATACATACATACGTGCATACGTACGTATCAGTCAAACATTTATCACATTGTTGTTGCTACTCTTAATATTATTATTTTATTATCAATATTGTAACACCTAGTATTAGTATTATTACTTACATACAGCTTACATATTTATATGTACTACTATTCCCTACACATGGTTTTACTATTGATGTTCTGTTACTACTGTTCTCTCTGCCTCTGTTCTTTTCTCTCTCTCTCTTCCACCCCACCCACCTCCCCTCTTTCTTCCCCTTCTCCTCTTTCCCTCTCAACCCAACCGGTGCCGTCAGATCACCGCCTACCATGAGTCATGGATCTGTCCGAAGTTTCTGCCTGTTAAAAGGAAGTTTTTCCTCGCCGCTGTCGCCAAAGTGCTTGCTCATGGGGGAATTGTTTCAATTGTTGGATGTAAATATAATTAATTACTGAGTGTGGTCTAGACCTATTCTACATGTAAAGTGTCTTGAGACAACTTTGTTGTGAATCGGCGCTATATAAATAAAATTTGACTTGACTTGACATTCATACATACATAGTGCATACATACATACGTACATATGCAGGGTTTCCCTCCGTGTTTTATAGGCCTGGCGGGCCGCCAGGCTTTTCTTGCCCCCCCGCCAGGCTAAGCGTCACTTGTTTATTTATTTTAAAGTTTTTTTTTTGCACCAAAACAGTGATACCAAAGACGGTATACAGAGCTTTTAACTGCATCTGGTGATACGATTGAAAGCGCAATGGCGACAGCTTATGGTCGATACGTAAACACATAGGGGGTGAGAGGTCAGGTGTATTTTCGCCCAAAGCCTCTACCTGTCTACATGCTAACAACTTTTACGTGTCATGTTGGAGGAGCACTGGAGGAGACAATGAGCCCACTCGTTCACCCCCAGGCCAAAGGGAGTGCATCCCTGGTGAGCCGACCGAGCGGCGACTCGATGATGAGGCAGAGCCAGTGCGAGTTAGCACGGATGTTAGCACGTCATCGGAGCAGCTTCCTGCGAGCCGCGATGGTAAACATCGAACTAGTGGATTTAATCCAAAATGGTTAGCTGACCCTAAATTTAGCAGATGGCTCTACAAGACCGAGTATGGTAAGCATGAAGAGTTCTTTGAAAAGCCCAGACGGATTGCTTGCACTGATCCAACCTGCACCATGTGCAGCAAAAAGTAGAAGAGGTCACACAGCACCAGTGATGAGAATAACGGCGTTATTTTTTTTCAGTAACGGGTAATCTAACTAATTACTATTTCCATCGTTACAACATCGTTATCTTTACCGACAATTAAATGGGGTGCGTTATAAACTATAGCTACTCATCGAAGCTCTTGTCATCCGACTTGTCTCTCAGCAACAGGAGCTGCACAGCTGTTTATTTTTTTTCTTTGGTGAGGGAGGAGGGAGGGGTGGGACAACCGCATAAGTGATGATGATAGGCTTAGGTAGCGTAAGCTTTCACGGTAAGCCAATCAGAGGCAGTGTTCAGTTTACACACAAACCACACACAGCAGCCCCACACACCCAAACTAGCAGAGGTAAACTGCAGCAATGGCGAGTCTGGAGGGAAAGTTGGCATTTTCAAAGTGGAAGTACAGACACTACTTTATTCTCCTTGAGGTAAAAGGCAAGAACGTACATGTGAAGTGTACATTATGTCCCGGAGCGAAGTGTTTGTCCACATCCGTTGTAAGCAACTCTAATCAATAAATATTAAAAGTTATGTGTAAGTACCTGTCTATGCAATTCTACTCTATGCAACTGGCTTGTGAAACCTGCTTCGAAAAAAATCTAAATTCTTACGACATATTTAAACTAAAAAAAAGAGTAACGCAATAGTTACTTTCCCTGGTAACTAGTTACTTTTATAGTGGGGTAATTCAGTTACTAACTCAGTTACTTTTTGGGAGAAGTAACTAGTAACTATAACTAATTACTTTTTTAAAGTAACGTGCCCAACACTGCACAGCACAGCATACCTCTTCAGCCTCTGAGTTCCCTGGTTTTACCCCTTGGCCATGTTTGCACTTTTTATTTATGTTAATTTATTTTACTTTTAAATGTGACCAGCAATGGCTTGTTTTAAGATTCACTAGGATTTAACCTGAGTGAAAACAATTCATATTATTTATTTTAATTGTATTTTTTTGTGTTTGTTAAAACGTATTTCAAGATTGTGCCTTTTTGTAAGACTCTACGTTTAAGTATTGTTAATAAATGGCTTATAATAACACATAATAGTCATCATTTCAAAACTCCTGTCAACTTTTAACATTTTTTTTACAAAAAACATGGTAGGCCGCCGGTGGGCTTCTCTACCACCAGGCTTAGCAAGTTTTCTGGGGGAAACCCTGCATATGTATATACATACATTCATGCATACATACATTCATATATACATTCATACATTTACACATACATACATAGATACAAATATTCATACATACATTCATACATTTACACATACATACATAGATACAAACATTTATACATACATACATACATACGTACATACACATGTGCATACATACGTGCATACATACATACATATATGCATATATACATCCATACATACGTGCATACATATATTCATACATACATACATACATTAATACATACATTCATACATTCATACATAAATACATAATAACATACATTCATACATACGTGCATACATACATACATTTATACACATACGTACATACATTCATAAATACATACACAAATAACATTTATATATACATACGTGCATACATACATAAATACATACACACATTCATACATACATACATACGTGCATACATACATACATACATACATACATTCATACATACATACGTTTATACATACATACATAATACATTCATACATACATACATGCATTATACATACATGCATACATTCATTCATACATACATACGTACATATGTATGTACATACATTCACACATTCATACATTCATACATATTTATACATACATACATACCTACATTCATACATACATATAAACATAGATACATTCATATATACTTTCAGACATACATACATGCATACATACATTCATACATTTATTCATACATTAATACACACATACATACGTGCATACATACATTCATATGTACATATATACATTCATACTACATTTACATACGGAAATCAAATTTTATGTATATAGTGCAATTCATAACAAAGTTGTCTCAAGACACTTTACATATAGAGTAGGTCTAGACCACACTCAATAGTTTTGTTTACATCCGACAGTTGAAACAATTCCCCCATAAGCAAGCACTTTGGCGACAGCAGCGAGGAAAAACTTCCTTTAAACAGGCAGAAACCTCGGACAGATCCATGACTCATGGTAGGTGGTGATCTGACGGCACCAGTCGGGTTGAGAGGGAAAGAGGAGAAAGGGAAGAAAGAGGGGAGGTGGGTGGGGTGGAAGAGAGAGAGAAAAGAACAGAGGCAGAGAGAGAACAGTAGTAACAGAACATCAATAGTAAAACTACAGCATGTGTAGGAAAAAGCACTACATTAAATATGTAAGTTGTATGTAAATAATAATATTAATACTGGATGTTACAATAATGATAATAAAATAATTATAATAATAGTAGCAACAACAATGTGATGAATGTTTGATTGATTAGGTGAGTTATAATAATCCACAGTGGAAGGTGCAGCTGTGATCAGCGATCCATCCCACATGGAAAGAACCTATATGCTGCACATATGCAACTATATGCGATCTATATGCAACCTATATGCTACATATATGCAGCATATATGCGCATATATGCCACATATAGGCCCAAATAGGCTACATATAGGTTGCATATAGGTCAAATTCAGGTGCATATATGTGCATATACAGGGCATATAGGTCTCCTATATAGCTTGTTTATATCCACATATAGGCCCTATATGTTCATAATACAGGGCGTATAGGTCTCCTATATGGCTTATTAATATCCATATAGGCCATATAAGGTACCAATACAAGGTATGTGTCCAATTATAGCTGATATAGACCAGTGGCAGGCTCTGTTTGTATTCTGTATGTCATACTATGGTATGTATGTATATATATATATATATATATATATATATATATATATGTATATATGTATATATATATGTATGTATGTATATATATATATATATATATACATACATACATACATACATACATATATATATATATGTACACACACACACACACACACACACACACACTTACTGCCATATAATAATCACTTATCTTTCTAACCATTTTATTATTGGGGTATTACAAGGTTATTATAGTTAATGAAAATGAAATAATATGATATTGAAGTAATGAAGGTGTAAAAAATAATTTCAGTTCACTGAAATGAAAATAAAAACAAGGCTTTACAAAACTCAAGAACTAACTGAAAATGTATTGTACATTTACAAAGCTAACTAAAATAAACTCAACTTATAAAGAAAATTATTAAGTAAATTTATTCTCTTACTAAAAATGTTGCTGTATCCACTCACCACTTATAGATGCTACATCTTTGTTTTCTTTATACATCAACGAGCTGCATTTGGCAAAACGCTGTGAACTTTGAACCCTGTAGATGATGCAGCCCCAACGTCAACATTTCATTGGAAGAGAGCGCCGTCAGTCACAAATGCTGCATCGTCATCGGTTGATTCACAACAGGGGGGCTGACCTAACGACGTTAAGTCGTCCGTTAAAGTGATACGCCAACATTTTTTTATTTTCGTGTCTTGCCTCACTCCCGAGTCCATGACAAGAAGATAGACACCATTCTTTCAACTGTGTGTGCAGTAGCGAGGGAGAGACGGACAGAGCTCGCCCACCACTAATTAGCTTAGCTCAAACACTGGGAGTCAATAGGATGTGTTAGCCTGCCTCTGCCTACAGTCATCTGATAAACTCTTCAGCAACTCTAAACGGTCCAGTGTGCTTGTTGTAACTCGTTTTTTACCACGTTATGTTACGTTATCTATTTTTAGACTAAGATCAGCACTTTTATGTCATTTTCGAAAGAAATACACAGGAAACTAAACCGCTGTTTGCACGCATGCGCAAACCACCTCGGATGTGCTTGTAAGTAGGTCAACAAAACAAAGCCTCTGTTTACGGGAAGAAGGAGAAGATTGCTACTACAGATTATGGCCGATTTTGAAAGAGAGGACGAGGATGATTTTTTCGGGTCTGACAAAGATTCACAACCGTACCTATTTGAACCAGAATATACGGAGGAGGAACTACATGTTGTGGAAGCTGAGCGTGCACGAAGAGAAGCTGAGACAGTCGAGCAGCCTGGGGCCGAGGAGCATACATATTTTGTGTCACAGGTGGTGAACACCTCGAGGCATTAAAATGTTTTCTGGACAAAGTGGAACAGATCCAACTTCAGAGAGATGACTTCAGAGAGCTCACAGAGCTAAGGCGTGTGCACAAAAAGCCATAATTGATATATTATTTTTGTTCTGTTTGTTTGGAGTTCAAGATATTTTATTATTTTTGTTATTGTGTTCTTCTTCTATTTCTTTGTTTATTATCTAAATAAACGGAGTTAAAGACATCTTGGGTTTTGATTTATGGATTTAATTATTCATGTACACTACATAGGTAATAGACAGGCATATAGGTTTTGCATATATGTTTAGCATATAGGTTTGACATATAGTTTTAGCATATAGGTCTGCATATAGGTTTGGCATATAGTTTTAGCATATAGGTCCGCATATAGGTTTAGCATATTGTTTTAGCATATAGGTCCGCATATAGGTTTGGCATATAGTTTTAGCATATAGGCCCGCATATGGGTTTGACATATAGGTGACATATAAAAAATTGGCCGATTCCCTATATTATATGTAACCCTATATGTACCTATATGTACATATATGTACATATATGTACATACAATATAGGGAATCAGCCAATTTTTTATATGTCAACTATATGTCAGACCTATATGCTAGACATATAGGTTACATAGAGGTTCTTTCCATGTGGGATGCGCGGCCACAGTCCATGGGAATCTGCAGGATGACAAAGCAGAAAGACTCTGGGGAAGGAATCAAGTCAGTAACAGGCATTAATGGAACATAAACATCTGGGGAGAGAGATGAAGAAAGAGAGGAGCTCAGTGTGCCTTGGAGTCCCCCATCAGCCTAAACCTATAGCAGCATAACTAGGGGCTGGTCAGGTGCAAACCTGAGCCAGCCCTAACTATAAGCTTTATCAAAAAGGAAGGTTTTAAGTCTACTCTTAAATGCTGAGATGGTGTCTGCCTCCCGAATAGAAATTGGAAGATGGTTCCACAGGAAAGGAGCTTGATAACTGAAAGCTCTGGCTCATGGATACATACATACACACATACATACATACATACATAGATTCAGACATACATATGTACAAACATACATACATGCATACATACATGCAGACATACGTACATACATACGTACATACATATGTGCATACATACATACATAAATAGATACATACATTCATACATACATTCACACATACATGCATATATACATTCATACATACATACCGGCATACATACATTCATACATATATACATACATTCATACATACATACATACATAAATACATTCATACATACTTACATACATACATATGTGTATACATACATACATACATACATACATTCATTCATACATACATACATACATACATACATACGTGCATATATACATACATATGTGCATACATACATTCATACATACATACACACGTGCATACATACATACATACATACATACATTCATACATACATACAGACGTACAAACATACATACATACATACATACCTACATAGTTACGTGCATACATACATACATGCATACATATGTACATACACACATTCATACATATGTGCATACATACATGCATACATATATACATACATATGTGCATAAATACATATATGTACATACATACATACGTACATACATACGTGCATATATACATACATACATAGCTAAATACATACATATATACGTGCATGCATACATACATACATACCTACATACATACATACATTCATATATACAGACAGAGATACATTCTTATATACATACATACGTACAAACAAACATACATACATATGTACATACACACGTTCATACATACGTGCATACATACATACATACATACATACATACAAACACATACATACATACATATGTACATACACAAATACATACATAAGTACATACACACATTCATACATATGTGCATACATACATACATGCATACATATATACATACATATATACATACATATGTGCATAAATACATATATGTACATACATAAGTACATACATACATACGTGCATACATACATAGATACATAGATACATAGCTACATACATACATACGTGCATGCATACATACATACATACCTACATACATACATACATACATACATTCTTATATACATACATACATACAAACATACATACATACGTACGTGCATAAATACATATATGTACATACATACGTACATGCATACATACATACATAAGTGCATCCATCCATCCATACATACATACATACATTTATACGTACATCCATATATACATACATTCATTCATACATTCATACATGCATTTGTACATACATTCTTACATACATACATACATTAACATGTTCATACATACGTACATACATACGTAATACATACATACATACATTCGCACATACATACATTTATACATACATACGTATATACATACACACATACATAATTACATATGTACAAACATGTATACATTTATACATTCATTCAGAAGTACATACATACATACATACATACAATCGTGCATACATCCATCCATCCATACATACTTACATACATACATTCATAAATACATACGTACAAACATACATATGTACATACATACATGCATACATTCATACATAAATAGATGCATACATTCATACATATATGCATAAATACATACATACGTGCATGTATCCATCCATACATACATACATTCATACATACATTCAAACGTACATACATACGTTCATACATACATACATACGTACATACATGCGTGCATACATACGTACATACATACATACATACGTGCATACATACATTCATACATACATACATACATTCATACATACATACATTCATACATATATACATACATTAATACATACATACATAAATATATAAGTGCATACATATAATCATACATACATACATATATACGTGCATGCATACATACATACATTCATACATACATACAGTCATATATACATACATACATACGTGCAAAGAAACATACATACATATGTACATACACATGTTCATACATACGTGCATTCATGCATACATACATACATTCATACATGCATACATACATATATCTGTACATACATACGTGCATCCATCCATCCATCCATACATACATACATTCATACGTTCATACATACATACGTACATACATACATACATACATTCGTACATACATACATACATGGATACATACATACACACATACATTTATACATTCATTCATACGCACTGTAGGATCACCACGATGATGATAGATGGAATTTTTCATCCCTCACAGAGAACTTATCAAGTTCTGCTGAACCCGCGCTCATTTGAACCTTTGAGCCATAAAGTGCACGAATGCCGAATGGCACTCTGAGATTTGTGTGAAGGAAAACAACTTTCAGATTTAAGATAGAAACCCAAGACTTCGGTCTGTCAAACTCTTGCTCATTTGACCTTTGAGCCATAAAGATGTATCCTCCCCGATACTGACCTGAACCAGAGACTTTGCTAAGTGACAGTGATCAAATTTACGATGACACTTAAAACTCCCTCAAACATTCCAAGAGAAATTCCCGCCAGGAACAAGAGACAAAGAACACCTTGTGCCATGCAAAATTAAAATGTATATTGTCAATATACTTTGTCTAACCACTTGAAAAGTATTAGCGTCTTGCTAATAAACGTTAACCTAACTAATCAACAGGAAGCACACGATTGATGAAGACATCAAGTAACAAGCTCTGCTTCGTATGTCCTGAACCTCATGATGTTTGAGTCATGAGTGTATGTTCTTGCTTTATACATTTTAGGAACTGATTTTTTTTTTTCATTTCTCATTCTTCTTGATATTGGTGTTAACCTGTACTCATACATTAATAACGTTAGTAATAACCTTGGTCTGTGCCCTTTCCATTCCACATGAATGTCATGCATTTAGACTTTTTCAACAGCTAACGACATATAGATTGTAAGTGTATCAATGTCTAATTGGAAAACTTGTCATACCTTGTAATATGACAAGTTTTAAGTTAAAATGCCACTCTGCCTTAGTCTGACCTTCAGATGACTCCTTGGGGTGTGTGTGTGTGTCTGTCAACCCCTCCTCTTTCACCCATCTCAGGAGAGATAAGCAGAACATTCCTTCAGCCTAAGAAACCCTAAGATGTGGACATTAACTTGATTTTATTGTATTATTTCATTTGATGTGTATATAGGAACACCTACACCCTATATAATATGATGTTGTGACATGATTACCATTTATAACTTTGCAAACCTGATTAATCTTGTATATTACTTCTTATAAGTTGATAACATCTGGTTTATTAAAGTGTTAATCAAGTGTGTATTAATGTGGCACTTCTCAGCAACTGAGAAAGGTCATACATGGAAAACATGGAAGCATTAAACTTTTAATAAACTTTATCAATCCTTTAAGAAAGAATTTGGAACAAGGGAAAGAATTAGAAAGATAGATTTATAGGGAGGAGTGGTGAAGTTTCGCGCCACTGAGACCAGACCCCCGCCCCTTCCTACAGAAGACTACTAAGCAAGAGAAGTCAGGAGCTTCTCCTCACTCACTTCACGCTTACTCTACTCTACACAGTCTTCAGAGACACAGAGATGAAGATTCTTTGGACTCTTTTCAGCCTCATGATGGTCAACGCCTGACCCTCTGCTTGAGGGCAGGACAGGCCTCTGGCCTGTTCTGCCAAGAGGCCAACTCTCTGCCTGACAGAGAGAGGACAATTTAGCACAAGCCGCACCCAACGTGAGGAACATGGTGCGTGAAGATGACTTCTGTGAGAGACAGAAAGACTCAGATTTCAAATTAGAGAAACCTACAAGAACTCTGAAATGCCTGATCTTCTAATAAAACCAAAGTTAGAAGAACCAGGGCAGCTGCCTGCATCTCCACCCAAGTGGAGGTGTGTTGTGAAGATGGTATGACTCTGCTGCCTGCAGAGACAAGAGATCCAGAATGCCCGAGCATGCCGCTCCAACGAGCTCCAGACGAGAGGAAAGGACAGATCCGCCACCGGCGCGGGACCCTCTGAGAGACCCAAGAGCCTGAGACCCGGCGTGTTTCTCCTTCCTCCTCCAAAGCAACCCCTTTTCTGGTCATCGAAAGAACCAGGTGATACAAATGCTTTTCCTGTGACATTTGGGGTTGATGCTCTAGGTTATAGAGAGTAAAGATTAGGTTCAGATCAAAACTCGACAACTAACTATTTCAAATATTCTCTTTTTGGCTTCCCATCTCTCTCAACTGCTGAATGGTGCCTTAAACAGTGAATTTCACTGCTTTGTTTTTAAAGATGTTGTCCACTTAGGATTTAATGACTTAATAATGCATCTGACTAAGATCTGCTTGATCCGATTCGGTGGTCCTTATTCACAAACATAGGATGCTGTATTGATGCTTCAGTCATTCAATCAGTTATGCTTTCGTTCATCGTTGTTCTCATTGTATTCATTATGTTCGCTATAAATGAATAAATCTTTCATTTATAAAGAAATGATCATGTGAGTTTGTGTGTATGAAATATGACGGTCACTGTACACAGGAAAAAGAACTCCGTAGCAACCCTCAGACTGAGTCTCAATTAATGAATAGGCTATCAATTTCCCTTTCTCAAGGGTGGCGCCCAGAGGTTTATTTAATTTAAATTCAATTTGGCTATTTAATATAAGTAGCTACTGACTATTTCTGATAGCCGGAAGTGAGTGTATTTCCTCTACTTCCTCTTAACAAAATAAAGTATTTGCTCTAACCCTAGTCAAGCATATTCCGCTACAATCATAAGACAAAATGCGTGTTGAATAATCGTTATTCATTTCTTCCTCAACAGGGGACAAGAAGGGGAAAAAAAAGGAAGAGGAAGATGAAGAGTGGTGATTTCTGATGAAATCCGGGCTACTGTCGTAGACCATGTCCTTGTGCATGGAATGACAATGAGGGAGGCCAAAGAGTGCAACCAAAAATCAGTAGATTCTCTGTTTCCACCATAATCAGATCAATACGATCAATTATGTACAGTCTTTTGATTTTTCTACCCTTTACAGTGCATTGTAGGCTGTAGACTTCATTTGTATTTATCGACTTTAGGATGGAATTTTTTTTTTTCCACACTACGTATTACTATAGTTTATGCTTGATGTGTGATGTTTGAGTAAATGCTGAATCCACTTAGTTGTGAAAACTTAACACCTAGAGGGGCATGTGTCTCAAGGTGTTCACGACCACACAGTGGTTTAATACCTGAACTCCCAAACCAGTCAGTCAGAACTGAAGAAGCCTCTTGGATGAGAGGCGAAACGTCTTCAAGAACTCTATTAAGTCCAGTTGCCTACGACAAACTTTGCTACGAATTTAATTTATGGAGTGTTTCCTGATAATATTGCCCAAGGGAAGCATATACAAAATGAAGAGAACTGGACAAAGCACTGACCCTTGTGGAACTCCATGTCTAACTTTTGTGTACATGGAGGAATTGCTGTTAACATGTACAAACTGAAGCCTATCAGATAGATAGGACTTAAACCAGTTTAATGCAGTTCCTTTAATGCCAATAAATTGCTCCAGTCTCTGTAAAAGGATGTGATGTCCAAATGTATCAAAAGCAACACTGAGATCTAACAAGACAAGTACAGAAATAAGTCTGTTGTCTGATGCGGTTAGGAGGTCGTTTGTAACTTTTACAAGTGCTGTCTCTGTGTTATGATACAACCTAAATCCTGAATGAAAAACCTCAAATAAAGTATTATCCTGTAGAAAGCCACACAACTGTTTTGCAACTGCTTTCTCTAGAATTTTGGAAAGAAAAGGGGAGGTTAGATATAGGTCTGTAATTGGCTAATATGTCTGGATCTAGAGTGGGCTTTTTCCATTTCTTGGTGTAGTGTGTAATGATTGCTCAGTAGTGTTTCTAGTTTGACAGCTTAGTGCAAGATCTAAAGACAAAGTTCAGTTTTGAGCGCAGGTAAAACTATTTTGAGGCGATGGTTTGATTTTGTAAAAAGAATCAGAGGTTTCAGTGAATGTAGTTTGAGAAAAGACTTTTGTGTTTCAATTCTATGAAAAGGACAGGAGAATTCAAAAACTGTTTTAACAATTGTGAAAAACTGTAAAATTATACAGAGACACACAGATGATGGGTGTTATTGCACGTCAGTACAGAAATACATCTTACAAAAGAGGGTATGGAGCTGATGGCTGTTATTGTATGCCTATAAAGAGATGTTGGGTCATATGGAGATGTTGGATGTTTTACCTATATATAGGTAAATATACAGGTAAATTGCCACCTGCACTATTTAGGCACGGGCGGATCGCTCCTTTATCAAAGAAATGTGATTTTAAAAAATTCTATCCTGATTTTAAATTAACTAAAATGATCAATGATCAAGATTAATTCAAATTATATTGTAAAAAAACATAAATTATGCCGCCGATGATCAATAATCAAAACATGGCCAACCATGTGGCGGCTGTGGCTCAGGAGGTAGAGCATCTGTCGATCCCCAGCCCCTGCAGTCTGCATGCCGAAGTATCCTTGGGCAAGCTACTGAGCCCCCAGTTGCTCCCGGTGGCGTAGCCATTGGTGTATGAATGTGTGTGAATGAATATGCTGATGAGCAGGTGGCACCTTGTACGGTAGCCTCGGCCACCAGTGTGTGAATGTGTGTGTGAAAGGGGTGAATGTTGACTAGAGTTGTTAAGTGCTTTGAGTGGTTATACAGACTAGAAAGGCGCTATATAAATCAGTCCATTTACCATTTACCATTCAAACAACAAACAAAACACAATATTCCTCAAAAACCCATTCCCCATAAACATAAAGTCCAGTGTCTCACAAGTCTCTGTCACAGCTGTTTGCACATTACAAAGTTCCAGCAATCTTTATATGAACAAAACAACAACAACAACAAAAAACATCTCAGGCAAGACCAGGAGGAATGTGGTGAGTCGCCCAAAGTCCAAATAAAACAAAACTGGTAAGCTCACCAGCAGCCTGATTGGCAAACGAAGGATTTGATTTTTATGGCGAGTGAACCATGAACCGATCTCAGGAACGTGATCGTGCAAAATAAATAAATGATCTAATTCACTTAATGATGGTCCTTACCTATCCATGTCAAAATAAAAAAGAACAGTTTCAAACATTACACTCTATTTTTTGATAGATAAAAAAATCTCTCAATTCCTGTCCCAGAATATACTTATACGGTGTACCCCTCTGTGATCATTATCTCCATAGATGATTTTAAAAACTGTTATGGTCCAACATTGCTGTATGGACATGTATTAACATGTAACATCCCATATGACTCACCATCTCAGTACGGACATGCAATAACAGCCAACATCTCTGTATACCATTTTATAAAGTTTTATGGTCCAACATCTCAGTACGGACATGCAATAACAGCCAACATCTCTGTATCCCATTTTATAAAGTTTTATGGTCCAACATCTCAGTACGGACATGCAATAACAGCCAACATCTCTGTATACCATTTTATAAAGTTTTATGGTCCAACATCTCAGTACGGACATGCAATAACAGCCAACATCTCTGTATCCCATTTTATAAAGTTTTATGGTCCAACATCTCAGTACGGACATGCAATAACAGCCAACATCTCTGTATGATTCAGCAACTCCCTACATCCCAGAATAACTATAGAATCCTTTAAGACTAACATGGACACAATGCATCTTACCTCTATTGTAATCGTAAAAATAATGTGTTGTTTTGAGAAGTAGAGGCCAGACTAGCAAAATCAAAAAATGTATATATACATTTATTAAATTCAACAACACTCATGAACAACAGCAGATAGGGTGAACTTTTATCATGTGACCTTTTTTGAACAAATTAGCCTTTTATGCCAACTCTGAACAAAACTACCCCTTAATGTAAACTGAGTAAAGAAGAGCCCCTAACATTATCAGGAGTATGATACACATAACGATAGCTGCCACGAGCAGGCAGTTATCGGAGGTCCACGGGTTAGGGCAGCACTGAAAAAGATAGAAAGAAGAATTCTGTCAGTGCGGTTGTTTTAGTTGTAACATAGGTATGCAATTTTTCAATAAATTTACTGCACTCACCCCGGTTTTTACAACAATAATTTGCACTCCCTCATTTGCGCTGCCTTCATCTTGAGGTTGGGACAGCAAGTACGAAGGAGGAGGTTCACCATACTGATGCTTGAGAAGAAAAGAGTATTAAAAATCAAAGCAAATTTGATTAATCTAAATCTTTAATCAACTTGACCAACAACATAGCCAAATTTGTCTTTCTTACCACAACAGGAAAGGCTGGTGTCGGTGGCACCCTGAACACGACCCTTTCCACCCCATGAGGCATTTCTGTCGCCCAAAGAAATTAAAGAAATATATATTAATTACGCTACTGTTTTATTAAAGACCAACTTCTCAGTATAGGTATATACAGCATAGAGGTGCACCTGTTCAATTGCTTGTTAACACAAATAGCTAATCAGTCAATCACATGGCAGCAACTCAATGCATTTAGGCATCTAGACGTGGTGATGACTTGCTGATGAAAGGGGATTTAAGTGACTTTGAAACTGGCATGGTTGTAGGTGGTCTGAGTATTTCAGAAACTGCTGATCTACTGGGATTTTCACACACAACCATCTCTAGGGTTCACAGGGAATGGTCCAAAAAAGAGAAAATATCCAGTGAGCAGTAGTTGTCTGGACAAAAATGCCATTTTGATATCAGAGGTCAGAGGAGATGAGTAGACTGGTTTGAGATGTTAGAAAAGGCCACAGTAACTCAATAACCACTCAGTAATTCAATATCTGGACAATACATTTTCTCCTTGACAGTAATATGTGCAGAATTACACCATCTCTGGTTCACAAATAAAGCCAGACCCCCACCTTTTTTCTTGCCACTAGCTTGAGCATCTTTGTCTGACCATATGAGAGTGAAACCAGGTAGGTCCATGCTGGAGTCTGAGATGTTTTGATTCAACCATGTTTCAGTGAAACACAGGAGACTGCACTCACGGTATACTTTCTGAGTCTTCACCAATATCTCAAGTTTATCACTTTTGTTGGACAGAGAGTTGACATTTCTCATGATGACTGATGGCTTATATGTCCATTTCCAAGCCTTCACCTTTGCACCAGCATGGCAACCATGAAAACACCTCTTCATCTCAGCTGGAATCGGGTGGTATTCTCCAGACTTGCTCCGTTTTTATAAAAAAAAAAAGCAATTCTCTTGAATAAACTCTTCTCCCCAAAGAAGTATCCATGAGTAGTTGACAAAAGTACAATAAAAATACAGCAAAAATAAAGACTGAGTAAAAAATTTGGAGCTACCACACTTTGCTGCTACCAGTTGAAGTGCATGTTCTAGAAATGGATGTGCAGGTGACCAATTTGCAGCAACTGTGTGATGCTATCGTGTCAATATGGACCAAAAAGGAATGTTTCCAACACTTTGTTGAATCTATGGCACAAAGAATTAACCCTGTAAAGCCTGAACCATGAAATAATTGCCAGAAAATTCACTTTTTTAAATCTGGGGTGTATATTGAACCTTCTGACAATTTCTTTTAAAAAGAAAAAAATATCAATTTGCATATATGAGTTTCAATTTGTATCATATTTGCTAAATCCAGCATTTTTGTGCAATTTATTGCTCACAATTTGTTTATCTTAAACAAACAAAAACATATAAAACACAACATTTTTAACCCATTAAACTTTGAGTTCCCTTTAAAATTGTCCTCAAGTAATTTCAAACTTACAAAAGAACATTTTTTCCATTTTGCACAATAATGTCATACATATTCTGTATCTGCTGAAATGACGCTATCACACAGCAGTGACAAACCCACAAGTGGAACCGGCATGGTGGAAGAGGAACTTGTCACTTGGTTTGGTTCATTTTTTGCTTCACACCCTCTTTACTTTGCATTGTGGTAGGCCTGAAAACAGTTTCTGTCCTTGTTCAGGCAAAGATGGACCTTACATTTCTCACAGCAGACATGGGTGAAGTCATTGCCTGTGCAGTGCCTGCATCTTTCCCATGCTGGAAAATGATCAATGCCATCCTTTCTTACATCAGGGGGCCCACTAGAGATTGGCCTTTTGTAGGGGGGAGGTGTTCCTAATGCTTCTGGAGAGGATAGTGGTCTGCAACACTTGATTTTGCCCTTTTCTGCACTTGTGAGAGAGGTGCCAACAGCAGCTTGAAACCTTTGCAGGGGCATGGGTTTCTGCCTGGGCTTCAATTTCTTTGATTCAGTTTTTATAAATTGAATTAAAGATACATAATTATAATATAATTATATAATATAATATATATCATATGTATAAAATAATATAACATAACAAAATATAATATATAATTCAATTTCTTTTCAATTATTGTGTATTTCTTCTCTGAATTGTTCAGTTTTAGTAGAAATCAATGAACAAAGACAATTATTAGCAAGGGAGCCATGGCAACATTCATCATGATACAGCAGGTTGTATATATAAAAATACAATATAGGTTTGAAATATCTAATTTTCTCTAAATATACCTAATTGCATCAGAAAAACCTTTAATTAGTTTAATTAAATAAGAAAAAGACTGTATGTTGCTTTATTGAATGCATAATGCATGAAATACAGTAAAATGACAATTGGCAGATTTGCCAATAAAATAACCTTAAATACCTGCTGTATCAATTTTGGTACACACATTTTCAACACAGTTTTACTATAAACTAAGTTATGAAATATTAAGTAGTTTTACATTGCATCAATCCAGTAAATATTCCTGTTTAAGATTCAGTAACAATTTGAAAGTTTTTCTTTCCTTAACCTTTTCAAAATTTGCAAAAATATCCTTGAAAAAACACCCATGGGTCACTGATTGACAGCAGCCATTTTGGATGTCTCAATTGAACACCCTCTAGTGCATGAATCACTGATCCCTGGTGGATTATCCATCAACTGCATGTGTCTGTATACATCAGGTTTTTCAGGGGAAAAAAAATATCACACTGATAATGTAGAGGTCTTAAAAACTCATGTATCAAATATGATGCACTTGGCGTTACAGGGTTAAGGCAATTAAGGAGTCCAACCATAGACTGTATATAGAAGTGGACGGAGCTTCCGGCTCTGAAAAATGAAGCCAATGCGGAAGTGCAGTAACACTGTATTCTCACCGAAATCCAGCAGGGGGCGCGCGAGCTGGCTGCAAAAAGAAGCCCGGTTCCATTGACACCCGTTCTAAAATGCTGAACTTTACAGCTGAAATAAACATATTTATAGCCCGTGTCAAAAAATGATTTTGGTCTCTATCGCTAATATCCCCCACCATGTTCACTGAACCAGACTTGAATTTTCATATAAGTCATTCGTTGATTTTATATTAAGGCTTAAAGTTCTGTATAATTAGGGGCGTGGTTTCGTGATTGACAGGCGTAGTGCCCTATGGTAGTGCCACTCACTCGCTCCCTTAGACTATACCGTCTATGGTCCCACCCTGCTCCACCGTCTCAACCAATCATATTCACATCCGGTTTCAAAACTGTCAAAATGGCGCTGGCCAAATCTGAAACTCGAGGCTTCAAAAACGGGTGTTCAGAAACCAATGGGTGACGTCACGAAGGCTCCGTCCACTTCTATATACAGTCTATGAGTCCAACCCAATACTAGCAGGGCCAGTGAGTATATAAAGGTTAAAACACCCAGCTTCTACATTTAAGAACCTAAACGGTAAAAAACCATGAGTTTCAGAAAAAAGGGAAAAATAGTAAAATTTTGTGATTGAAGTCAGAGAAAACTTTACAGACATAAGGACTACTCATCATAAGCCTGTTTGGTTATCATTTTAAGCCATTTTGGTTGATATTTTTCAGGGTATGATGACTGAGAAAATTCTAAAGAGAACTCACCATGCAGTCCGACGGTGCTTTCCATTCGGTAAATTGGTCTCGTCGTCTCCTCCACTCGCTTCGTCTCCTCGCGTCTTAGCTCCACCCAGCGAGGAGATGAAAGAGGGATGCGAGGAAGAGACGCGAGGACAGAGGAGACGAAACTCCGAAATGAAAAATCCTCTTCCACAGCATCAGTCCGTAGCGACGTCATTTACTGATGACTAGCAGATATGTCAAACTGACTGGCACGAATGTCCGCACAAACACTTATTTAAAAACAATTCCAACATTTGACAGTATTTGATTATATCTGTAAACAGTTTGAAATAGTTGATTAGTAGTAGGATTCTCCCTGATGTTGATTTCAGTCATCATTTCTAATAATCTTTAAATTGTATCGGCTACTCATCTGTGATATTTATTTATTTATTTATTATATTTGCACCATTGTTATCTGCACAATAATACAACAACTATGTGAGAATGTGTCGATTTTACTGTGAAATTAAAGAACAAACAAACAAACAAAAAATACAGTCAAACTGCTGCTTTGTGTGATGCCACGACTCTCTACAATGAAATTAACTTACAGTGTTAGATGCCGACACATAACGGCACATTATATCACATCTCATCATGTATTATTTTCTTATCTGTAGATCCTGTACATGACTCTACAAAGTAAACACACGGCCGCAGTATTTTCCCTGATTAGTCCATTAAGTGTGTGACAGTGATTCCACAGTAATAATCTCTGAATCATCACTGAACCAGACGACTTTTCATCCTGTTTGTGTCATTTTTCAGAACATGCGGCGATTTACAGTCTAATAATACTAATAATGCTTCTAATCACTTATTTCTTCATGAGCTCTTTGTGACATAAATATTCAATCAGAATAATTAACGCGCTTCAGAAACTTGTCAGTCAGATTTAATTTCCCTGCATGTGTCCTGATGATGCAGGATGACAGTCGCTGAGACTTCCGGTAGGCTACACCAGTGTATTCTCTCTCCTCGCTCCTCGTCTCCTTACAGGTGCATTTAACCCTCATGCATACCTTAAAATTTACATACGCTCTTTAACCTTGTGTACACAAACGGTCCGTCTCATAAAAGTGCAATAAAAATATAATGCATAAATATTTTTTTTTTAACTTTCAATGCATCAGATCTTTCCAACTACAATTTTTCGTACTAGTTTTTTTTTTTAATATTACCCTTAAATAATCCAGCACGTAAGTACAATTTATTGTCTATTCTTTTTTGACCAACTACTGCTCCAGAACCAGCACTCTCAGCTCCCCCGTTGTCTGCATCCCCTGTCCCACAGTCCTCCACTGAGGTGTGCCATCCAAAAAAAGCATACAGGTAAGATTTCATAAACGATACCTGACAAGAGATAAGCTACAACATAGAGGTGTATAATGAGTTGCTAATTGTAATTCTCTACATGATACTGACAAAAAAATCATATAAAAAATTACATAATGTAAAGGGTTAATAAATTACTATAATTAATAATAAGCTATTGAAATAATAAATAACAATTAATAAAATTTGTAATACATGAATTATGTGACTCTACCTTTTTTCCTGCATCAAGTGGCTAAAAGTGCAACACGCCTGTTATTGCTAGTCTTATTTCCAACACTTTTTAAAGCTGTAAATGCAGACAAGTAGCAATTTAACTTGTGTACCTCTGTGCGCCCATGGGTGTATTAGTCCTAAAATTAGGTGTATTGTTGATGCATTGCTGTCTTGAGTCAGAAAGCAATTGTCCCAGTATTTTCCTACACAGGAAAAGGACACATTATTCAGACTTGATGTGTCTACACAGGCTGGTTCACACTGCCTTTGCAACATGTACATGTGCATCATCTAAATAGGGCCATTGTTAGTTGTAACAGTTCTTAATGAGCATGAGAAGAGCAAATCTGATTGGTCATAACTAAGGTCATCCCCAACACCACCTTATAAATAGGATATTGCTCCTCTTGACAAATACAGCACACTGTGCCCTGAATGGCCTTTTATCTCTGGTCACCAAATTAGCAAAAATAATTTGGACACACCCATGTGTGCCAACTTATGAACATCAACATTCATCAAAATACGACCCTTAGTTGTTTCAGTGTGGAGTCACTAAAAGTAAAGATATTTTTAAAAAAATAGAAGTGTGCTGGTTTGTATGGCTTCCAATCCAAATAAATAAATAAATAAATAAAGGTCCTTGAAATCCATTTCATATTGCCATGTTTAATTTCTTGCTGTGAAGAGACTTATAGCATTGTTGACTTATGGCTTTTATTTCAAAGTATGCCGTGTCCGTGATTGTTAAAATATTGAACACTGAAACTTTTGAAAGTTTGCTTCATCTCAGACATTTTCTCTCCCCAATACCCTAGGTGGCACCAAAAGAAGAAACACAGTCAAACCGACAGGTAACACTCACTTAAATTATTTTCCTTTTTATTTTGAATATCATTTATTTCAGTTACATCAGTTTTTTTCACTCAAGTACAGCAGTCTTGTACCTGTCTTTGCTCTTTACTAAAAATTTTACTAAAATTTACATGTAATTAGTGATTAGGTTTGATCTTGGTTGGGTTCCTTTTTTGTGATTTTGAGATTACATTACTCTCTTTTGCAGATGCATAAATGATTTGGTGTGAAAATGCAATATGACCAATATAGTGCTTTAACATGTTGGCTTCATTTTCTCATAACAAGCCCTAATGAGGAATGCGCACACATTGGGTGTGTGCAGGCACGTTATGTAAATAGCTGCTGTAACAATTTCATTACTTGCTCTTTTGTGTTTAACTGACATGCACTGATTCTCCCTTTCAGACTGTGAATACCATAACAACATGGAGAGCTTCCCGTACTCCAAAATTATCTCACGAAGAACTCGAAATCTAAGTTGTTTTTGTGATGGTTCTGTTTTTCAAGTAAATGCTGTGCAGTTTTGTTTATCAGAAAATCAACTTTTTTTTTACGTATAGAGTATACATGTTAGAGTTAATGTGGGAAAATGGTGCTCATACAGGTTTTCAGGGAAACTGCTGTAAAACTGCAATCTACCAGTGCCATGATAATCCTTTTTTTTTTTAAATTGCTAAATGCAGCTACTAATTCTGATCACAACAAAAGGGACAACAGACTTAGCGGGAATCTAAAATCACCATATCCCCAGCATTTGCTATAACATAAAATTTATAATATTATGTTTGACTTGTTATGTTAGATTTCATAATTGAATATGGTTTATATATTCATTGTGGCTCTTGGTTATTTTTCAGGGGAAAAGGGAGGTGAAAGTCAAATGGACACCATGCCCACAATGGTACGCATGTAGCATCACCATACATGCAACATTACAAATTCTGTGCCCAACTGTTGAAGGCCTCCTCTAGCACAAGCCAGATGGGACTAAAATTACAGCAATAACAGCAATGTTTGCTCATCAGTACATCATTCCTCTGGTGTGTGTGTGTGTGTGTGTGTGTGTGCATGAGACACTTTGAGGGAATCTCTTTGCACAAGTTTTTGATTTGTGCCTACCACAATTCTGTGGATACCCCTGAAGTACTGGCAAGACAAACATTTCTGGTCACCCACATATATACACATTACTGACAGATGGTGAATGTTGTGATATTGAAATAATCAAAATAATGGAAATGTAATGCCAAAGATCAATATTGACGAACATGTTTCATAAAATTGGATTGGTGGTCACATATTGTTGTGAAAGTTTACATCCATAGAAAATTCATTTATGATCCTTTCATGCCAAAGCAACCTTTAATCATGTTTTTCTATATTTCCCATATCCTCTTTCTTGTAGCCACATGACATGGAAAGATTCTTGGGTGCCACGGGACAACCTGAACTAATTTGGATTTGTTGACTTTTTGGTTTCCTTTGTTTTACATTCATTCAGCAAAAAATTGTTCAGTTATAGTCAGTTTTTTTTTCAGCGTGTTTTCCTCTCTGTTTATAAGTTTTTTCTGTTAGAAGTCAGCAAGACTCATTTATGCATTTGCATGTTGCAATAAAAAAAAAGTTAAAAGAATTCTTGTGTCCTGATTTGTGTCCTTTACATACAAAGAAAACTAAAAATAAGCAAGGTTTTATGTTCATAGGTAACATTTGGGGGGGGGGTATTTTAGATTTATTAAAACTGTTGCACTAATGCTACAAATTGATTTGTTGTCATTAACATTAGATACAAATATTTTAAAGATTCTTTTCAGACAGTTTTTTTCTGCCATGAGAAAAATTATATTCAAGAATTTTTGTCTGTGCATAGGCTAAAACTATATTGTAGTTCCACGTTATGTAGTTACAAAAGCATAATCACACTTCGTGTCTAAATTCATCATTCTTATCCAGGGATAGCATGTTATTGTTATTTGGCACAGGCACACTTCTGATTGCTTTTGTAAAAACACCTCATGACATATCAAAATTCTAAGATATATCAGTAAAACTTACACATAAATTACACTTAAACAGCAGAATCCTGAACATGCAATGCTTATCTGGAAGATTTGGGGAGGTGCTGAAGTCTTTGTACAGCAGTGTTACTTTATGGAAGGGACACGTTGGGAACTATTGAAAAGTTCATAGCATGGCCAGTTAAAGACATATGAGTACAAAAAGTTTCCAGTACACATAGTGGTATTGGCACCAATTGTACTATAAGCATGATCATGTATGACCATGTTGGCAGCCAGGAGAAGGAAATGAAATGGCTCAAAATGGCCATGTTAAGTCTATGGGAAAATATCAGTGAGAAACATTATGCATTTTTATGGGGATAATTTGGTCAAATCTGGTCCAAATTGAAAAAAGACACTTTGTATAACAACTACATCAATATTTTCAAGAGACTTGGCCATTAAATTCTTCATAAAATTAGATTTACAGATTTCATACAGCTTGGCCCTAAAGAGGGTCTTTGAAAGTATATTTGAAAGGGCCTTGTCTTGGAGCAAGATGAAAATTCAACTTTGTCGTAGGATGAAAATTAGGACATCATTTGAAAGGTCTTGACCTGGAGAGTAACATATGTCAGTATGAAAGTTGTGGGCAGTTCCTGCACCTAAGGGCTGACCTTTGAACCTTGAAATTGAGCCCCTTTTGAAGGGTTGCAGGGCAGCAAGAAAATGTGCTACAGACATGCTATATACCATTTTGGAAAGCTCTTGATCTCTACTACCATACCCGAGGGCAAACCAATAGGGGGCGCCACTGTGTAGGTTCAAAAACATGATTTCACCCTTTTCTCAAACAGAAAGATTGAATTAGACTACACAGGTGTGCTTTAAGACACCTAAAACATAATATTATTTTGCAATTTTTCTGGTCACTTTTTCAAATAATGGTGAAAAGATATTAGAACTAACAAAATACATATTCAGCAAACCACTATGTATTGCAACTCCTCAAAAATTGTAGTTCTTCTATCATACTTCCGGGGTAGGGTTACGCTTAGGGTTAGGTTTGTGACATTAGGGTTTAGAAAACATCTATCTACTTATTTTTTTACATAATAACTATATCTTTGACGTATCTATTGTTACTGTGAACGAAGACACATCATAACAACATAACTATATACGTTATGAAGTGCTATTTTAGCCGCGATTCGATCTGTTCCGTTTCCCTGACTGAATACGGTGTGTTCAAGGACAAAATGGTTTAAGCAACGTTTTTAAACAAAACCAGGGGCCTCCTCGTTCCATCTATGTTTGTGGTTAAAAAGTTTTACCGTGTTATATATTTTATTAACATATGTTATGGCTTGCCAGAGACACGGTACAGCTCAGTATATGTGCACCCAGAGGGAAGAAAAAGAATTGTTCGCAGTTGCAGGTAGCTAGCAGTAACCTGGTTGGCTATTGAACGCACCACAAGTGGAATGAATGGGTTGTTTGAGATGGGTTTTATGTTGTGTTCAGTTATCCTGCTCAACATGTTGCAAACACAATTCAAAACATTTGGAGCACAGACTTGGCCCTAATGGCAATTCACTAACAAAAATAATTAGGTCTCCTTCAAAATTGCCTTTCTAGGCTTGTGCTCAAAGATCAAACACTGGATCCACAGTAGATTTGCTTGCAACCAATTTCCCTTGTAGTCTCGTCTCAAATTCCCATATAACACCACATATATTACAAATATCTCTATATCTCTGAATTAGATATTATTAGATAACAAGTGAGGTTTTATTTAAAAAAAGAGCAATATATAGTTTGAGTGTATGTCCAGTGCAATATTGTAAATAATACATCAAATGATTTCAGACTTAAGATTTAGCACTTGTCAAGGAAAACCAAACAAATTATTTTGACATATCACACCCTGTTGCTTATACACACTACCACAATACACATGTATGTCCTCAGAGGTCAGGTTTTATTGTGTTGCTCAAGGGGACTTCAGCAGAGAGTAATGTAAACACCGTGTCATCCTTTAATACCAGCTGTTGACACTTGTAAGTTTACTGCATGCAGATAAAGCTTTGTGATTTACAGGATTAGTTGACTGTTTCAAAATACATTACAGCAGGTTAAAAACACTTAACAAATTAGTACACAAGTTAAATTACTACAAAATATTATTCAAGTAAAGTTCAAAATCATTCAAAGAAATTCACAAAAAAATACTTTTTCACACCAACATTTCAATGCACACAGCACCAACCTCACGTTAGCTAACCAGCCGAAATCTAAGAAATCAGAGCAGTTGTTTTCAGGATAACAGGCTGAACTTTACATTAACAGAACAATTACAGGAAATTATGAACAGCTGATCAACTTACAATGCATCCTCAGAAGTTAGTGTCAGTCTAAATTGTTACATTATTATTGTTACTTGTCTGTAGTTCATGGCCATACTCAGTTTTGCATGCACAATTTGCATGTGCAATAGTTACACATACATAAAACTATTTTACAATGAAACTCCTAACATGTTTGTTACATTATGGTAATGTATGCTACCATATTGCCAAATAATTTCTGAGATTGTGGCTTGGCACTACAATTGTAAAAAATGAAAGACATGACTTTCCCCCATATTTTTAGTGTTTCTTTTAGTAATAAAAAATTTAATGAGTTAAAAAAATACTAACAATTAGGAGTTTCCACTGAATTTTAAATAACGTGCAAAAAAGGAAGCATCCACTAAACACTAAAATGCTTAAAATAACAAAAACTAGGCATGCTCTGGGAGAAAAAGAGACAGTGGGAACTTCATGCCTAGCGTGAAAATACTTTAAACTAAATGAATTAAATGAACAGCTATGTATGTGTCAAAGGCAGATCTGTCCATAAGTGGTCCAGGAAGTAACCCTGCCAGCTTCAGTTGCAAGGTCTTGGTGTGCAACATTTTTCAATATTGCAAATCAACGTCTGGAGTGAGCAGGTGGATATGCTTGATGATATCTGCAAATCCTAGCACTCAGTTTAGTGTCTCTCCTGGTGGACAGGAACACAGGAGCCAGATTATCTTCATCTCTATCACCCTTCTCTGCTTCCGTCAGTTTGTTTAAACCATGTTTTGTTTTGATATCATGGCAAAGAAATGTTCATCATTAGGGATGTCCTCCTCTGGCACACAGTCTGCTCCACTGTCCAGTCACTTTTTACTGTAGATGTAGAGAAAAAGAGTAGAAAAATGTGAATTAGTTGACTTTGTGGATTACACATACATAGCAAATTGAATTTGTCATTGAATAATAAAACAATTAAGAAGTCATGACAGTATTCTTTATACATACAGTATAATATAAACAATACAGCCTGCACCTGTGCTATATGAAAGGTGCCCTTAGATAACTTCAGGTTTAAGTCAGTGCTATATAAATAAAAGTGAACTGTCTCTATGATATAATGTGCTGTTGTGAATTATCATGTCTTTACTCACCTGCACATCCATATCCTCTGCATCTGAGCAGCTATGCCAAGTCACTTGTGACACCTTGCTCCTCAAACTGCTCTTCCCCCTCATCAAAGCCCAGCACAGACTCATCAAGTCCTGCCTTGATCACTTGCAAATATTTATTGCTCACTGTGAAAAGGTGAGAGACTGGAGCTGTTGGTTCTGCCTTAACTCCTTGAAGGGCGTCTTCAGAGAGGCTCCAGTGGCCACCTTTACATAAAGAGTCAAAAAGACTTTATGAATAAAAACATGTCATCACATACATACATTTACATACACTGTAAGCATTCAGTATGTTGTTTCATAAATGATCAATTTTATCCTGTGCATAAGAGCATGTGTGCAATTAAACTGAACTTGCTCTTAAAGCATCCACAGATGAAGAGTGTGTGTATGGAAGCCGGGGTGATGGTTGTGCTTCTAAACAGCAAAGACTCCCGAACAGTAGAGGAGCAAAAAACTTCCCCAGAAAAAAAACATTGAGTGCTGTCATTAAAATTAGTAATCATTTACCCTCAAGTAGACATCTGAAGGTCTGCTCCCTTCTTTTGAGGAACTGCCAGTGCTGCCTGACTTCAGTGGTGAGGATCATCATCTCCTCCTCAAGTCTTTTGATGTGCATGACCTTGTCAAACATTTTTTTTTTTGGAAAGGAAATCCACACCATCTGGAAATGCATAATCAAAATTATGATGCATTAGTTCACAGGGTCAACAGAGTAAAACAAATGTAAAAAGCTGAAATATGTAAATGTGTTAAATTATACATTAACTCTATCTAGCAGTTGGGTGGAAGTATCTTCATTCAGGTGCAAATATTTTTCACTACATCAGTTTTGGCAAAGAAAGTGATTTACAAAAAGTGAATGCTATTCTGTAAACTGCTTGTCTAAGCAAACCAGCGAACAAAGAATTTATTTTCTACTCATTTTCAATGTCACCAGAAAATCAAGTAGTAGACACACAGATCAGACTACAACAGCACTGATTATGCAGTTGTGTTGCAGAACTATTGGGATAGGACAAATAACGTATAGCATACCATTTGAGGGTAACTGCCAAGGAAATATGTAGCCAGTTTGTAAAGCGTTACTGAAAGGGCCAATTCGCTCTTGGGGTTGGACCATTTCATCATGCTGAGCCACATAGATCTCGAGCTGTTGCTTTTCCCTCCACATGCGATTGCGGATCACGCAGCGTCCAGAGTTGCTGTCTGGGAAACATCACAAAAGACACATTCCAATATATGAAAAGGGAAGTAATCATGTGCAAAAAATAGGGTTGTAAACAATAACCAATATTGATTCAAGAGTGTTACATAGTGTCTTCAATAGAAAACGGTGACACAAATTGTCAGTATAATCTGTAAAAAAAATCAATGTCTGTCACAAAGTGATACAGTCATAAATAAACCAAGTGAAACAGGCATTGCATGGCTGCAGTTAATGAAGAAATAATGCTGTGTGGTAAGAAATACTGTTTAATGAGTATAATTCTGTGACATTTTAGGATTCATAGCTATGATTTTACATAGATTCAGCTGGCGCAATAGGCTACAAGTTTCTTGTGTCCCAGTGCTAGAATGTCATCTGGGCCCTATTGTTCCACTGTTGCATAAATCTAGCAGCTAGCTGAGTAAATATGGTGTCATAGGTAACAAATTGTTACATGATGAACATTTTTTTTTACTTTTCACAGACCATGTATCAACATTATACATTGAATCATCTGAGAGGGAAAGTTACACACCTCTAGCAAAAACATTCATAGAAAATGTGATGTTTTTCACAAACTTTGTACCTGTTTGGCTATAAAGCCGTGCTCTACGCTGTCTCAAGCCCAGAGAAGTCTCTTCTATTCTTTTCCTGACTTCCAGCAGAGAGTCATCACTGGCTGTGGGCGGTTCTTTATGACAAAAAAGCAATGTTGAGTTTTGTGAGAAAATTCTTTATACCTGTAATGCAAGCTTGTCAGGCCTCTTCATGAAATCTTGACATATAGATGACTATAGACACCTACCATGTTCAGCCCAGTCTTGGACTTCTTTGACCCACTGCTGCACAGTCCCGTCATTGGCAGACATCTCCCCCTTCAGGGTTTCAAGGCTCTGCCTCTCCCTCAAAAGATTCTGCTTTGTCTTTGGACACAGGAAAAAAGACAAAGTAAAGCATTTTGTCACTCATATTTCAATTTGGCTCCTTTTTAAAAAGATAGCACTCACCTTATGGAATCTTGTGCACAATGTGTTGCACATATTCTCCATCTTCCTCTCTTATACCAGTCCATAATCTGGACTGTCAGCATGTCTGTGCGAGCTGTTAAGGATGAAAAAAGAAGAAAGATTTAACAGACACCCCTTCACAGACTTATCTTCATCAAAACAAAAACCAGTCTAGGTTAAGCCTTTTTCTCATCACATCCGTGCCTGATGGCTTACATCAATGCATGTTACTCACTATTTGAGACATTTGTTTTAACTGTTTGTATTGGATACGTTAACCTAACAATTCCCACTGACACAAATGCTGTACAAATGTTAGATTACAGTACCTCTGTAATGTTGCAAATAGTCATGTAATGCAACGTGCAAATTTTGGAATATCTGCTTGTACAACAAAACACTATAAGGCCACAACTAACCTCCTTTCCCCATGAACTTTGTGTTTATAGCAGCCCTAGACAGGAAGGAGTTCACCATTTCCACCTCTTCTCCCAAAGTGGAACCAGCTCCATCCTGACTGCCTCCTCCCCATTTGATCTATAATTAGAGAAATATACAATGCAAGCCATTACTTCACATATAGTGAAACATTCCGTGCTGTCTTGGCTTTATAATCCAGCATATTAAATTTGAAATGGAACAAAGATTAAGATTATAGTCCAGGCATTAAGCATTAATTTGAGAGTAGTTATGTACACATTAGTTCAAACTATGTTTAACTTGCACTGATCCATGCTTTTAATAATAGTGAAAAGAGGGTGGTGATTGAGATTTTATAAAAACCTGCTCTTATGGAGAGTAGACTGTGTAACTACATTCCCAATAACAATGGAACTGTATTGAGAGGCACTGGTCTCTGTTAGAGGGGACAATGAATAACGGTCACTGAATTCATCCTAAAGGTCCTTCATTTGAGTTTATGTTTGTTTGTACAGTTAGTTGCAGTACCCTAATCCTGGGGTAGCCACAATGAATTGCACAGTCCACCCATTTTGGATGTCAACATAAATTTAAAGCTGACAGTCGATGCTGAACCTTGCAGCTGTTGTTCCTTGTCCTGGGGCACAAAGCCAAAACTACAACAAATATTTTGATGTACTTTGTCTTGCACACAAAAAGATACAATATGAATGTAAAATGTTGTTGGTTGCAATGAAACAAAAGGGACAAATGAAATTACCTCACACTTGATACCATGTGCTTTGGCATGTAGCACAGATAACAAGGGCTTCATGGTGGTGAGGTGACTGTACTCAGGACAGGCTTCACAAATTCTGTTCATGTAAGGCCAGTACTTGCAAATTACATCCATGCAGAAGAAGGCTGGTGGACTGATGGATGCCACTTCCTTCTGAAGGAACATGGGATAGGCGAAAATCTCCCCCCTGTAGGATAGCGTTACAGCATTGTATTATTTGTCATACTGATGCCAACAATACATAACAACCACACACAAAAAAGACAAAGGAAACATGTTTAAGTAAAGATCTTATACTGCTCATTTTCTACATAAAGATAGAAGAACAGTTGGCACTAGAGGAAAAGACTGCATTAGTGCAATCTACATCATTAGGCTGATATCCATACAACTGTGGTACCTTCGTGGCCAAATAAAGAGCAAAATAACTTCATACAGTAGAAAAGTACATAGTGACAGTACGCTTATATGCTGAAATGAAAATTTAGTGAAACTTGTTTGTTATGTGGCCATAGGAGAAGCAATAGGAAATCATTTAGCACAGTGCTGTCTGAGGATCAGAGAAATGTATCAAATGAAATAAATACAATGGTATTATAATTGTTATTATACTTGCCTGTACATGTTCAGGGCATGAAGAATAATGCCATGGCGGCACACAGCCACTTCCAGACCCTGAGGAACAATTAAAAAAAAACAGGAAATATATGAACATGCCTACTGATAAATACTGAGCTAACTGTGATCTTTGTTAAGTTGGATGTGGTTTAGTTAAGGCTATATTTTCTCTCAATGAAGGTAACAGTTTTACTATGACTTGGTCAGCAATGCTACCTGACAGCAAGCAGGTCCTGGGTTGCATGTTCTGTGACTTTTCGTGTAGGTTTACTCCTAATGCTCCGGTTTCCCTCACATCATAAAAGATATACATACTAGATTACTACCACCATTGCCCATATTGAGGGTAACTGGCATTTGAAGAGGAGTTGTTCCCCAGGTATCAGACTATGGCTGCTTACAATTCCTAAATAGTTACAATGGGTTCAATGCAGAAGACACAGTCCATGTGTATGTTGAATATACTCTACAAATAAATTATTACCTATTAACAACTACTATATGGGTTAGACTGTGAAATGCAACTGCAAAATGCCACAGAAAGTAGTATCATGACAGGGAAACACTTTGAACCTCATACCTGTTCATCAAGACTGGAGCAACCCTTCTTACTTGTTTCTTTTGCTGCATTCAAGTGAGCTTTCCCACAAACACCCTTTCCTGGCACCTACAAACAGGACAACAAGTATAGTATGCTCCATTTAATTATGTTACATTTATTAACAGTTTAGGATGTAAATTTGCAGTATAGTATTTTCATATGTATGTAATAAGCCAATGGTAGTTCTACATAAAATAAAATCTTACTTGAGTTACAGTAAGCACAATGGGAATATTTCTGATTAAACATGCAAACACTCACATGCTTAGCCCTCCTTTGGATGTCATCCACAAATGCTGCAACATCATCATCCTTACACAGAAGCACCTCCGTCAAAGTAACCCCCTTCCTCAGAGCTAGAGAACAAACATTGATATGAATTGACAGGGCAAATGCAATCATTTAAATTGACAGTTTGGAATGGTTAAGAATTAAGACCTGCATTCTGATGTAACATATAAAATATAAACACACCGTCCTTCCTTTTTGAAGCGGTAGTGTTTCCGATTCCCATCTACAGACACTGCAAGCATTTGTGGAGAACAGGCAGGGCAGGTGAAAGGCTGCTCAGTGCATAGCTTGTCCACCTCGTAGCAAGCTATTGCCCACTCAATGAAGCTCTTGAAAAAGGCATCAGAGCATACTTTTCCAGTCTATTAAAAGATCCAGTAAAGCCCAAGTTATATTTACACAAATTATTAAAATTAGGTAATCATAAATGTTGTGTACATATACCATAGGCCAACCGACCCTGCCATGCTGTGTGGTTTGTGCCTTGAGTATTCGTATGAAGGTGAGGCGGGAATTTCCAGGTGCTGCCAATTTCATCTCTTTGAAGCATTGAAAAACACTGATGTCAAAGAGAGTACAAAAATTAATTGTGGCAGGCCAGTAGCCGCTGACTTGTACATCGTACAGGTCTGGTGTCCAGCTTGCACAGCAGCCTCCACAGCGCAGCTCTGGGAGGGCCATATCATATCGTCCTGGAGGAAAAAAACATAAATTCATGTTGTAATGGCATGCAAATCCATAGAGAAATTGTGTGTGCTTCACTTGAAAAATTGAAATGACAATAAAGTACAGTTTGGAATTAAGTTACCTTTCAAGTTGATGAACACTACAGGCCTCCAGGGAATGATATTCAAACTCTCTGGAGGGCAGTCACAGATGCTATGTGGCAGCTCCATTGGCAATATTCTGACTACAACAGGAAAAAAGACTTAACAAACATTGTGAAGGATTTTTGTTTAACTTGCAAAATTCTGATTGCTTTTTGTTTTTAATCGTATATGGTACACATTATGATGATAATTGTGCACAGCATATGAGTCCAAAACAAATTTCCCTATGGGAACAATAAAGTATATCGTATCTTACATTTTTAAGAAAATATTGTTTTTAACCTTTTGTTACCTTTTTGTGACCTTTTGCTACTCTAAAGTAACTCTGTAACAAAGACAGAATGTTGTTGGATTGCTGCCATCTTTGTTTCACTGCTTATAAGTTAAAATAAAACTAAATAGTTAAGGATGCATTTACACCCAGTCTTATCTTGGTTGAGAAGTATATTCTAAAATGCCAGAAAAAAATGTGTTGACATAATTTCTGTGGGAAGATGTAGCTGAGCCAGATGTGAAAGGCCACAAAAAGGGATTCCTCATGTGGACTCCCTTTTTGTCATGTGACAAATGCTCTTTGTTATTGTATGGCACCTAACTGGAGATGTATTGAGCAAGTACAAAAGGCCAAAAATGGATATGTTACCTGGAGCCAACACTGTACTAAATTTTTTTTTTTAATATTTAAAGACATGTGTGTGTGTGTGTGTGTGTGTGTACACATACCACATGTGTGATGTGAGTAGGTTCCTTTGGAATTATTCTTCACCACAACTGTTGGTGGCAGAGGCATTTGGAAACCATTAATGATGGAGGAACGGTTGTGTAGTGCCCAGGACTTATGCTGGCTTATGTCACAGTCACAGCAATAGTAAGGTGTGGGCATACATTCCGCACACCTAATAACGGCATCTCTTTGTCTGCATCTTTGACAGACCAGTTGTTTGGTGCTTTTAATTTTTAGCATATTGTCAAACAGCTGTTTTCTGGCCTCCTTCCACCTTTCTGAGGAGGAAGTGTTTCGAACTGCCCAGTCTGTGGCTGCTGTTGGCATGCTCATCTGAAGACTTTCAATGTTGCCCTCAGGGTTAGCATGTCCAAGAAGGCACTTGAGTTGTTGAAGGGCAGCATCTGTTTCAAGAGGAAGGAAAAATGTTCATTAAGCAAAATTAGACATAAAACATTCGATCAATTTTTAGTGAAATCACAAAATGGCACAGTACTTGTCCAATCACTGGAGGCTATTCAACTTTCAACTTATGATTAGTAACAGGCTTTAGGAAGGATGGGATGAGGGTTATGCACAGAGGGATGATAGAGATGTGGAGGGGAGGGATGAGGGGGGTTGACTGTATGGGCATGAAGTGGGTTGGCTCATTATTGAGATGACCAGCTAGGGACCTGGAAGTTGAGACTCAATGAGTTTAGGTCACACCATGATAATTTTCTATGAAATTATTCAAAAATTATCATTGCCTTAGATATTGTTAATCAAATAGAATGTTTTGCAATATCTTTCAGATTAATCAGAATGGATATTTTTTGGAAATGTTTTAGCATTGAGCAAATTCACACATCGGCTGATTTAGATGAGTGGCAAGGTAAATAGAGGTTCATGTGTTTTCATTAAAAAGGAAAAGTAATCCCATTAAATTATTTATTAAAAATAAAAGCAATGTGCTAGAATATTACGTCAAATTCTGTCAATAACGAGGAACAGAGTGACTATGCATTTTGCTGCTGGGCTGACAAAAAGCAGACAATAAGGAGATAAGTATATGTTAATCACTGGACTACTTGGTCAAATCTCAGAGACATTTCTTAGTATAAACAAGTTTGTGTACACATCAAATTTGAATGTGTTTGAATCTGTCTTTTTCACCATGTTATGGTGAAAAAGAGGAACTCATGCTACATAGTCCTGTCCTTAAGCCCCCACTCTGTGTGGTACTGCCTTCATTACTCATGAGAGTGTGCTAAGCCAGTACTGGCGATCTCAAGTGTGGAAAATATAAACACATAGATTATGGCAAAATCATGCCATGTAGTGGGAATCTATAAGAAAAAAAGTTTGCTAAAAATTATGATCACTTACCAAGACCTGCCTCTTGCTCATCGGGCACCTCCACTAAACTCTCCTGAGGCAGACTGCAATCGACAGATCTGGGCTGTCGAGCTGAAAAGAGAGTATAGTGTAAATGTAAATAGAATATTTTATTTTATTTTTTTATTTATTTATTTTTTTCAAAATAGTTCCTCTGCATTACTGACATTACTTTCTAAGTTTTTATGTGTTTTTCATGCATGGCAAGGTGGGCTAATTTTGGTTGAAATGCAACATGTATGTATGTTTATGACAAAACTCCAAAAGCAGAGAGTTAATTTTACCCAGAAACTGACACAGCTTTGTACACAACAGGTGTACCACTCATGATGAGCCCTGAATCACAATTTGTACTCTTGAATACTGGCCATATTTACAGAGGAAAGATTTGATGTGCACATATATCTTTTTCTGGCAAACTTGTTGAGGAACATTTCAAAACATTAATAACCATTATCTTTCAGTATCTTACTTCAACAACAAATACTTTGTAGACAATGAAAAGTTGAATTTGATAAACTAACCATGTGATTTTGATGAAGGAGACTGGATGGTCTGGAAGATAATGTTGCCATCTTCATCCCGTTGTCTCCACCGAAACGGAACTGATGGTTTCGATGTTCTTCTTTTTTTTACCTAAGAAGTATAACATTACAACAACTTTAGAACTCACAGAACATAAGTAACTGACCACTGCAAAATGTTGTCAACTTCAGTCGAACATATTTAATAAGCCAGGAGATATGGACTACATTGTTTGTTTCCCAAGTGGAGCATCACATTGGGAAGACAAGCTTGCTTACAGTATTTTGGTTGTCATAACGTAAAAAAAATGAAATTGTCATGTTACCTGTGTTGCATCAAGATCTTTTGCCAGGTCTTTTGCTTTTTGGAGCATTTCATCAAGTGTCACTGTGTCATCTACTGATGCCATAGTGTCTACACAACAAAAATAAAACATGTTTAAAAGGATAGTTCAATTTTTTATGAAAATTCACTCAATATCTACTCACCCCTGTGCTGATGTGAGGATGGATGAAGATCTCCAGTTCACAAAACAATCCTGGAGTCTCTGCAGAAAGCCTTGCAGCCAAATCCAGTATAATTAGAGTGAATGAATTTACACCATGTTTTTGGCCTAAATGTCAACTGTGACATGTAGCTGGTAGGATGTAACACTTGCGGACACTTGGATTACACCCCACAAGCAGGATGGAGACATTGTGTGTTTGTTTTGTGTTCTATTTTTAAGCAATATCATGGACTGGAGTGATGTATTGCTTTTATAAAACAGTTACCAATAATGGCAATATGAAAGAGGAATACACAATAATTTTCATGTAGTTTTTAATTAAACAGAAATACATATTATCTAATAAAATAGCCCAGCTGTGAAAAAAAATAGTCCCACCTCTCCGTACGTTAGCTCTGCATGTCGTCTATTCCTCGCCTTTTTTTCAGGAGAAAGTCACTGCTCAATCAACTCTACCATTGATAACCCTATCTGGAGGTGAAAGGTAACCTTAAACATGTTAATTCAACTAATTTAGTCTATTTGTTAACGTTGTCAAAACACCGCAGCAACTTTTTATTAAGCCGACTATATGTGACATCGCGGCAGGCACCTGGAGACGCAGCAGCGTCATCTGAATATCATGACTTTAAAAGCACCAAATTACTTGCCTTAACGAATTTCGTTAGTAAATAATGCGAAGAATTGTAAAATATCATTTCCATGAGGCTGTTCAATCAGACAGTGACAGATCACCCTATAGAGCCCTAAGTGTCATAGTCGCTGTCAAGGTGCTGATCCTGTGACTGTCATTATACGGGAGCTATACTATACGTGGTCGCTATTTGACTCCTAATTACTCATTGACGCACAGTGCAGGATTTTATAATCTAATCTAATAATAATACGGCCACATGTTTACACATGTTTAACATGTTTAAATGTTGTTAACGCCGTCAAAAAATAAACATCAAAACTGGCTACTTTTTGCTCCGTACTCTAACAGTTGGTTGTTGTCATGGAAACATTGTTGCTTCCCTGAAGCGGAGTGATATGCTGTGATAAGGCTTTTTAGAATAGTAGCTGTGGTATACGCTCATTATATCACAGTTAACAGCCAATCAGATTGCCGGATTTCACCTTTCCGTTTTATAATTAACATTTTATCCGTGGTCTCCATTCACTGCCATTGTACTGGATGAGGCTGCTACTCTGTTTTCTGCTGAAACTCCAGGATTGTTCTGTGAACTGAAGATCTTCACCATCCTCACATCAGCATAGTGGTGAGTACATACTGAGTGGGTTATCATGGAAAGTGGAATATCACAACAGACGTTCCTTCATTATTAGTTAATAAGTAAAGACTGTACAGCAGTGGTTCCTCATTCACAGGTGTTATTTTATTAGAATACACTGGCGCGAGTGTACACCACACACCACACACACACACAGACTTCATGCACCGCGTTTAAAGAGGGGTAAAGAGCGATTTAAACAAAAAAAGTAAGCAAACCTAGCTCATGTGTTAGCCATATAACGGTATGTTCACGCTAGCATTAAGACTGCTATTTGACAAATCAAGTGTTAACAAGTGAAACTGGTTCGGTAAATACATTTCAAAACTTTTTACCATTCAAGTGTGTTGTTGATCACGAAATACATTGGTTTAGTGGCAAAATAGCTATTAATAATAGCTATGAATTGGCGTTTTTAACACAACATAGAGGTCTTACCGGAGGTGGAGGAATGATGCGGAGAAAATGATGCAACTTCTGCTCGGCAGCGCTTGCACATGCGCACTGGTCGCCAGAGTTGTGGCCAATTTCGTATGATTTCGTACGAAAATTTGTGCTTAAATTTTCGTATGTGTATATACAAACCTTGTTATGAGAATACGTCACACGGACACATTTTGGTGCTGGAGATGGATGGACTCAGTGGCTTCCCTGTTATTGTGGAGATGGAGGGGGAGAATGTATTGTACTTCCCCTGGGGATGGGTGCTCCTATCCCCGCAGGGAAGGCCCCTGGAGGCATGGTGGAGGACTCCACCGGGGGCTAGAGTCTCCTGGTGGACCGGTGGTTAGGATTCAGATGCCTGAGGATGGGGAGAGGGGGGCCAAATTGGTTGTTGCTCCGGAGCTGCTCCAGAGCCAAACTGGGGGGGGATTTAGGGCCAAATAGGTTGTTGATCTTGGGGTTGCTGGAGAGCCAAATTTGGGGGGGGGGGTATTTTGGGCCAAATTGGGGGGTAAACTGGGACATGGCGGTGAGGTTTGGCTCTCCAGCCAATATGGATTGACTTTGCTGAGTACACCCAGCCCACTGCCGCCACCGCCAATTTGATCGCCATGGCGGTGCGAGCCACGGGTTGGGGTGACTGTGGAAGGGGTGTGGAGGACTCGTGTTGGTCCCTGGAGGTCCTGGAGGTGGAGGGAATATGGGACCATAGTTTTCCCGGGGATGGAGGCTCGGGTATTGGGCTGGGGGCTGTCTGCAACGGATTGCAGCGCAGTCTGGTGGTGTCGGCACCTCATATCTCCAGAACCATAGGTCGTAGAGACTCGGGAGTGGCACCGTTGGATTTGCGCAGTCCGCAAATGGGGGGGTAGGTCCAGGTTTTGGTTTTGTTTAGATTTATTTTATTTTATTTTATTTTATTTTATTTTATTTCATTTTATTTTATTTTTATTAACAGCAAGTATGGATATTTATTTCATATTTATATCAAAATATCCTTGGTATATTGCAACGTATTGACAACACAATCCTCAATTAGCCCGAGATTGGCCTTTAAAGGGAACATTCCGCACTTTTGTAGTTCAGTGCCTGGCCGTGTTTTAGGTTGTACACTTGAGTGTACAATACGGTTCATGAGCAATAAGCGATACAAAATTGCAAAAATGTAAATCAGATCGGTCCATATCTTGGGAACCGTGCATCGTACGGTTGTCGTCATCGTGTCGGTCGAGGTGCCCATGTGACCTAATTCGGGCTCGCTGAACACGCCAGTCTTGGTCCCATGTCGCTACGACTTACCATTCCGGAGATATGTCCAAAATAAAATTACCGATGTTAGTTACGCATACTTACCGACGTATTTGGGTGACGTGCGTGGTACCGTTGGAAAGCCTGTCCCCGAATTAGTGGGGGTACATGTTGAATCCAAGTCTCTAAAACATTCCTGTCAAAAGTTATGTTAACTTAAAAAATCATGATTAAATGTAAAACAGCATAAAAAGAGTTTAAAAGGCCATTCATTTCATTAGAGAGCATTACAAGTTAAAAAATAAGTTAAAAACAGCTTTTAAAGCTTGTGAATTCATGTAGGAAGCTCATTTTCAGCCAGACTGTCACAGAGACAACATCGATCACCTTGCACTCACTCACAACACACAGAGACAACATCTAGCACCTTGCACTCAGTCACAACACACAGAGACAACATCTATCACCTTGCACTCACTCACAACACACAATGGAATACCAGGAAGTGGCTGTTGAGAACACGCAAACACTCTTGCATGCTTTTGAGTCCTATGCGGACCCTAAAGCATTCCTCTGTGATGAGGATCTGGCCATGATGTTTTTCCCTGTGCCTCATCCAAACCCCAAACAATTGGTCTACAGGCCAGATGTGGACAGTGTTGTCATGGAAATCACTAGCCCGTACTCCATTAACAAGAGTATCCACCACTTGTTTCTGGGTGAAGGTAAGCTCTGCGTGATGCACATGTGGCAGTTTCTGAAGAAGCACCTGCACACTTCAGATTACTCCAGGCCAGTGCTTGATGAGTGGCAGCCCTCTGAAAACCTGTGGAGAAAATGAAACAGTCACTCACCTGTGAGAAGTCCAGTCACTTACCTGTGAGAACCTGTGAAAAAAGAAAAAAAAACAGTCATTGAATTGTTTAAAACCTTGTGGAGAAAATGAAACAGTCACTTACTTGTGAGAAATTGTGAAAAAATAATTTATTACATGTTGTTATGGTGAGTATGTGATTGTGATGCTTTCTCTATTCATGGTTTTTTGTTTGTCAGTTTGGTTTTGTTTAGATTAATTTTATTTCATTTTATTTTATTTTATTTCATTTTATTTTATTTTTATTAACAGCAAGTATGGATATTTATTTCAGATTTATATCAAAATACCTTTGGCAACATATTGACAACACAATCCTTAATTAGCCCGAGATTGGCTTTTAAAGGGAACATTCCGCGCTTTTGTAGTTCAGCGCCTGGCCGTGTTTTAGGTTCAGGGTCAAAGGTCAGGGCCAGGGTTGGGCCTCAGAACACAGAACACACCTCAGAAGGTTCTACCGGAGAACAATCATATGATTTCCAATACTTTAAGCATAGAAACGTGATATACTGTACCAATAGAGTGTTTGAAACCTCTCTGTGTGTCCGTGTGTGTTCTTTTCAGCTAAGTAAACCCATCCTAAGCCTCCTAATAATGTCTAGTGCAAATAATGTTAATTTTATGTGATTTTTACTAATTAAAAGTTTTTGAAAGGTCAATAATACACTGTAGGCAAATGTGCATCCCTCTTTATATGTTAGCAAGGGAAACTGCCTCATAGACTTCAATTATAAACAAATTTTTTGATTGCTCAGCCATAACATTAAAAAAAGACATGCATTCTGCAATGTCAGTGCTTATAATGTACTTGAAAGTTGTCATTTTTAATGTTGTCCACGAGGTGGTGCCATTTATACAAGCATTTGATTCAGAGGCCTGTAGTGGGTACATGGCGTGACCTGGTGGGCAACATTAAAAATGACAAATTTCAAGTGCATTATAGTCCAGTCATATCTAGTGTACTCTTATTGTATTGTAGGCCCCGTTTGTCAACAAATTATTGATTTTTAACCCGGTAAGTGATAAAAAATGAATTTTCAACATTGCTTTAAATGTGAAAATTAGCTTGTTTATTTGTTTTTAAGCAGCTGAGAAGGCAAACATGAGTTTAAGGTATCTCTAGCTGGGAATGGACGCTCATAGGCGGGCATGGGAGCTCCAGGTACCCTCGGTGTCTGCCCTGGAGGTTCATGAAGTTGGAAGGGAGGATGGTGGAGGACTCTAGCCGGGAATGGAGGCTCATAGGCGGGCATGGGAGCTCCAGGTACCCTCGGTGTTTGCCCTGGAGGTTCATGGAGTTGGAAGGGAGGATGGTGGAGGACTCTAGCCAGGAATGGAGGCTCCTAGGCGGGCATGGACGGCCTGTGTGTGGGGCCTTACTCTTTCGCTGATTTGGAGCTCTTCTCCATCAGGGATGGATGCTCCTAGGCCTAAGGGGGGGTCTATGGGGGCATGGTGTACTCCACCCGGCAATGGAGCCTTGTAGGCGGGCATGAAAGGGCCCTGGAGGGCCCTGGAGGTCCTTGGAGGCCCTCTGACTGAATTGCTGAGTCTCATGGACACATTTTGGTACTGGGGGTATGGGGTATGGGGGATTTGTGAAGGAACTTGATAGTGAGTCAAATTAGGGGGGATTTCTGTGATCAGATGAGTACGAGATCTAGTCCAATTTGTGTGTGGGGGGGGGGGGGGGGGGGGGATTTGGGGCCAAATTCGTGGGTAGTGTCGGGGTATGGTGGGTTTATAACGGCACTTGGGCCAGGTGACATCCACTGGGGTTGGGACTGGGGGTCGATAGAGTGGATGGCTGGGGTGGCTTGGGGGCATAGATCCAGGGGGATATGGTGGAGGGGTCTGGCTGGGGATGGAGGCTCCTATCCCCGCAAGCAAGGGCTGTGAAGGTCCCTGGACATCCAGGGGGACATGGTGGAGGGCTCCAGCCGGGGATCGAGCCTCCTATCCTCCATGTCCCCCAGCTAGAGGTCCCTGGTGGACTAGTGGTCAGGATTCGGGGTGGACGGGGTGATGGGGGCCTGATGCTCCGGCGGGGGTCCGGGGACGTCCAGGGGGACATGGTGGAGAGCTCCAGCCGGGGACGGAGCCTCCTACCCCCGCATGGCAGGGCCCTGGAGGTCCCTGGAGCTCCCTGGAGCCCTCCACCCAGGGATGCGGGTATGGGGGGATTGGTGAAGGCACTTGAACCTCGTGAGGTCCAAGTGCCTGGCGGGGGGGGATATGATATGATATGATACCTCATATCCCCGCAGGGATGGCCTGGGTCCAGGGCCGGGGGCTCCTGGACCTCTCCCCTGTCGATTTGGAGCTGACATCTTTGTGTCTGGCCATGTGACAGCAGCCCTCCACCTTCTGATTGGCTGGAGATTGGCTGGGACATCGTGGACAGCCCGTGGTTCGGGTGACTGTGGAAGGAGTGTGGAGGACTGGTGTTGGTCCCTGCAGGTCCTGGAGGTTAAGGGGACATGGTAGTGTGAACTGGAAATTTAAAGTGCGTCATTAAAAATGTATTATTATTAACGCTAGCTAGCTAGCTAACTGGAAATTTAAAGTGCGTCATAAAAAATGTATTATTATTAACGCTAGCTAGCTAGCTAACTGGAAATTTAAAGTGCGTCATAAAAAATGTATTATTATTATTAACGCTAGCTAGCTAACTGGAAATTTAAAGTGCGTCATAAAAATGTATTATTATTAACGTTAGCTAGCTAGCTAACTGGAAATGTAAAGTGCATCATAAAAAATTTATTATTATTAACGCTAGCTAGCTAGCTAACTGGAAATGTAAAGTGCGTCTTAAAAAATGTAGAGCTCATTCGACATCAGGACAGCAGACAGGTAAGGTGTTTATTTGTTTATTTGTTTATTTAAAAGGATCCCCATTAGCTGACGCCAAGACAACAGCTAGTCTTCCTGGGGTCCAGACAAAACATACAAAACACAATCATTACAATCTCAATTACTCACAATATCAATTATAAGAAAAAAAAAAAAACAAAAAAAACAACAACAACACTGAAAGTACCTATTAAAATAAAAACAATAAAATAAGGAAAAGCAACATACCCCTCATGTATCACATGAGAAAACCTCGCTCAAACAAATAATCAAGATGACATTATGGTGTTGAGAACAAATACATTCTTAGACTCTTTTTAAAACCATTTTTTCCCTTAATTTCACGAACCACAACTGGAAGATTGTTCCAAAACACAATTGTCCTATAGAATAAAGTCCTCTTCATAGAGTCAGACTTAGGTAGGGGTAAAGTAATCTGTCCACTGTTCACCCCTCTAGTGTAATGTGAATGCGTATTTGAGCAGTAAATTATATTATCATAAAGAAATTTAGGAGTCTGAGTGTTAATAATTCTATGAAAGTATATTAATGTATTAGCAGATAGTCTATGCTTGACCATCAGCCAAGCAAGACGTTCATGCATTTCTGCAACACTAGTTCTTGAAGAACAACCAAGAACCAGTCTTGCAGCCTTGTTTTGAGCCACTTGTAATTTTCTTAGAAGACAGTTTGATGCAGCAGACCATACAACTGAACAGTAATCTAAGTGACATAAAACCAATGTACAAACAACACGACTAAACAATTGTGAATTGAGAAACGGTGCACATTTACGCGTTATGGCAACAGCTCTACCCATTTTGGCAACAACTTTGTTGATGTGATCAGACCATGACAATGTGCAATCAAGCCAAAGTCCAAGAAGCTTCACCGTTTTTACTTGCTGTATAGTTTGGCCATTTACTAGTATATTCATTTTAGTATTATCTGATAATCTATACTTAGAACCAAATATTATACTCATTGTTTTTGATATATTTAGAATAAGTTTATTTATTTTGATCCAGTTATATAATTTGCTGATCTCACAAGACAGAACCTGATTAAGCTCTGAACATGTAGGGGCTGCATAATAAAGAGTAGAATCATCGGCAAACATAGTCAATGTAGCCTTGCTGAGTACATACGGCATATCATTAGTAAAAATAGAAAATAAAAGAGGTCCGAGGCAGCTTCCTTGGGGGACTCCACAGTCCAGGGACTTACTACGAGATAATGCACCATTAAAATAAACTCTTTGCGACCTCTCAGACAGATAGCTCGTAAACCACTTGATTGCAGAGGAAGTAAAACCGTAACTAATAAGTTTGGAAATCAAAATGTCATGGTCGATCACATCGAAGGCAGCACTGAAGTCAAGTAATATTGTACCCACTAGCATTGAGTCATCAATTGATGTTAACCAGCTATCTGACATTTGTGTCATTGCAGTGCAGGTGGAATGACCAGACCTATAAGCATGTTGGAACATTGTAGTTAAATCATTGTGAGAAAAGTAATCTTGCACTTGCTTAAATACAATCTTTTCCAATAATTTACTCAGAATAGGCAAAATGCTAATAGGCCTACTATTCGGACCACAGAAAGTTGATTTTGTATCTTTGGGTAAAGGAATGATCTTGCCCTCCTTCCAAAGTTTTGGACACACACCACTAATCAGACATCTGTTGAATATGTGACAGATTGGTTTAGAAACATGTACAGCTGATAATTTCAACAGCCTACTATCCAAGTTGTCTGTACCAGCAGACCCACCAACAGTCAAAAATCTCAGCAACATTTCCACCTGCACAACATTAACCTGATAAAATTCAAAATTACACAGTTTATCCTTCATAATAAATTTTTTTATCAGCTCATCGGAGTTGGAATCAACAGTGCAATCCATTTTCTCTCTAAGTTTAGAAACCTTATTAATAAAATAATCATTGAAATAGTTTGCAATCTGTGTTGGCTTAGTCAAATAAACTCCATTCAATTCAACAAAAGAAGTACAGGTAGATTTTTTCCCCATGATTTCGTTGAGTACATTCCACATTCTCTTACTATCTGTACCACTATCGGAGATTCTCTTTTGAAAATATTTTTCTTTTTCACTCTGTTCACCTTGGTCACATGATTCCTTAAAGTACAATAAAGTATTCTGTCTTCAAGAGAGCCAGAACGAACAGCAACCTTTTTAGCCTCATCCCTTTGAGCCATCAAGCTCTTTAACTCAGCATCAACCCAAGGAGCACTTTTGGCTTTAACTGTAAATTTCTTTAACAGGGCATGATTGTTAACAGCTCTCATAAAAAGATCCATAAATAAATTAAGGGAGGTATCCACATCATCAATAGCACGTACCAAATCCCATTTAATGTTATCTAATTCATTTAGAAAATTCTCCTCATTAAATGCCCTATAAGTTCTTTTCATAATGATTTTAGGACAGGCTCTAGGTAGCTTTGTTCTCCTGGAGACAGCAACACAGTTGTGGTCACTAAAGCCAACTGTTACAGAAACGGGTGTTGAGCACATATCAGGATTATTAGTGTAAATATGATCAACACATTTTGATGTTGAAGATCCTGTACTGTTACTAGAAATTCTTGTGGGTTGATACATTAATTGAGATAAACCACAGGTGTCTGTCATAGATTTAAGCTTATTCTTCAGGGGACAATTATCAGATAGCCAATCAATATTTAGATCACCCAGCCAGTATAGCTCTCTGTTTTCTTCTTCAGTCACTTTGTCCAGCATATTACATAAACCATTTAAATACTCTATCCTGGCACTAGGTGGCCTATAACAACAGCCAAGAACTATTGGTTTTAAATATGGAAGTTGTACCTGTAACCATAACACTTCAACATCATCAACCATTAAGTCATGTCTGTTTCACAGGAAAATGATCACGTATGTAAATGGCCACGCCACCTCCAAACCTGTTTCGATCATGTCTATATATTGAAAAACCCCCTATATCAACATCTGAATTGTCTATGAAGCTGTCCAGATGGGTTTCAGAAATCATAAGTATGTCTATTTTGTTTGATTTCAAAAATAGAGAAAGGTCGTGAATTTTATTCCTCAGACTACATATATTAATATGTGCAAGGATTTAAACCTTTAGGTAGTTTATTTATGCTGGTCATCTTAGTTGATGGTAAATAAGTCAGATATTATAATAATATGTATAATCTATATTAACGTCTTGTACCATAAGTTGTTTTGTCATCATCAAGTAGGCTACATCAGACTTATTGGTCCAGCACACAGACACACATGCATGTACACAAATACTACACTCACAGAAAGATAAAATTGAACTTTAAAGCTCATTAGGCCAGTGACTGACTTTGTCCAGCCCTGGGGGTGATGATCAGTTTATCATACTTCAAGCTCGCTTTATCACCTCTCTCTCTGGCAGCTTTCAACTTTGGCCACAGCTCTTTCCTCCTCAGTTGCACAGCTTCAGAGAAATCTTCGTTAATGTAGATCTTAGTGCCCTTTAATTTCTTGGCAGAGGAAAGAATCAGCTCTCTGTCTTTAATGCGAAGAAGTTTGACAACAGTTTTCCTTGGCCTTCCCCCCTCCTGGTACTGACCAAGTCTCTGGGCACGCTCAATGTCCATATTTGTTCCATCTAAGCCCAAGTCTTTAGAAAGCATTTGTCGCACCTTTTTCTCTGATTCACTCCAATTCTCTCCTTTCTCGTCAGCAATGCCATCGATTAAAATGTTTGTTCTCCTGCTCTGGTTTTCAATGTAGTCCAGCTTGGTGAACATTGCATCCAATTCCTGCTTGGAAGTAGTTATGGTTGTCTCAAATGCCTTTATCTTTGCCTCAATCTCAGTGCATCCCATCTTATTCTCTTCAAACTTTGCTTGGGTAAATTCCAAGCTGGTCTTCAGCTCCTGTACATCTCTGATAACGCCATCCAATCTTTTGTTAGTTCCATCCATGATCAGCTGAATGAAACATTTGAAGTTGTCCTGCTGCTGCAGTAACATATCCTTATAAATCTCTCTCTGCTGCTCCATTAACTGGGAGAGTACACTCATTGTGACCACAGCATCCTCCTCACAAGGGGATGTTTTAGTATTTTTAGGAGGCATGATGTATCTTACCAGGATGTACCAGAAGCTGATGAAAGTTGAAAATGTTGATGGTGACAGGTCTGTTTGTCAGAGGCCTAGTAGGCCCAAAAGCCCATCAACTTGGGCTACAGCCACAAGCTCAGCAAATAGATGAGATATCGTCCACAATGTTGAGACAAAGTATAAATAAAAAGTAACTTGAGTCAGTTGACAACTAGATTTGAGAGTACCAGAAAGGATTCGGTAGATTTTTGTTAGATTCTAAGAGGCCAGATTCTCAGAGGAAACTCCTGGCAGCCATCTTGAAAAAGACTCAGAAAAGGTGTGCTTTTTCTCTCTTGCTAACTCTTACTTTTTTGAGCTAGTTGTCCTGTAAATAATCGGTATTTTATGTCACTTAATGGAATACATGATAGGGATGCTCGATTATGGAAAAAATCATAATCACGATTATTTTGGTCAATATTGAAATCACGATTATTTACACGATTATGTCTTTGAATTTGGAACAGCATTTATTGAACATGTTTTGAAAAGAACACTTTCCTGTTTAAATATATAAAAATACCTTGTAATGTAGTAGTAAAAAATAAACTCTTGTACTGCACTCAATCTTTTGAAAACAAGAAATAAATAAAATACAATAAGAGATAGACGCTGCTCAGCCTCACCCTCTGCCATCTTCACACGTGCTTAATCCTCTGGAAACGACGACATCACCCGCAATGCCTGAGGATATCTTTTACTTAATCGCGCATATTTATGGAATGCCGATAGATAGAAACTCACTTTTTTCTTTGCGAAAAGGGGACATATCAGCCTTTCAACGGCACCTCTGCTGTTTCTGTGTTATGCTTCTTAAATTTTCAGTGTCCAATAGGAAAACTGTGCACCGTCACATTGTGTGCCAGTGTCCAATAGGAGACCCGTGTGTTGCACAAAGATCCTCTATTCACGGTAAGATGGCTCCTCCGTTGACTTCTATGATCGCTACAGCTGATACGCAGCCGTAAATTTGTAATCTCTCAGAACGGAAACACCAAATAATCTTTTGTCCTCGATTATATGAATTTTTGAGATCGTCTGGAGCCAAAATCGTAATCACGATTAAAATTTGATTAATTGAGCAGCCCTAATACATGATATTTATGTAGACTTTTATTAATTTATTTGTGTTTTAATATAGGCAAGGCAAGGCATTTTTATTTATTTATATAGCACATTTCATACCAATAGGCAACTCAATGTGCTTTACATAAAGACAGAACATTTAACAGTAAGAGCAGAAAATGTAAAAAGAAAAGAACATTCAAAAACATTTTTAACCTGTAAAGCCTGAACCATGAAATAATTGCCAGAAAATTCAAATTTTTTGAATCTTGGGTGTATATTGAACCTTCTGACAAATTATTAAAAAAAGAAATTAAATATCAATTTGCATATATGATTTTCAATTTGTATCATATTTCATACATCAGGCATTTTTGTGCAATTTATTGCTAACAATTTGTTTATCTCAAACAAACAAAAACATAAAATTACAACATTTTTAACCCATTAAACTTTGAGTTTCCTTTAAAATTGTCCTTAAATAATTTCAAACTTACAAAAAGAACATTTTTTCCATATTGCAAAATTTAATGTCATACATATTCTGTATCTGCTGAAATGACGCTATCACACACCAGTGACAAACCCACAAGTGGAACCGGCATGGTGGAAGAGGAACTTTTCACTTGGTTTGGTTCATTTTTTGCTTCACACCCTCTTTACTTTGCATTGTGGTAGGCCTGAAAACAGTTTCTGTCCTTGTTCCGGCAAAGATGGACCTTACATTTCTCACAGCAGACATGGGTGAAGTCATTGCCTGTGCAGTGCCTGCATCTTTCCCATGCTGGAAAATGATCAATGCCATCCTTTCTTACATCAGGGGGGCCACTAGAGGTTGGCCTTTTGTAGGTGGGACATGTTCCTCCTGCTTCTGGAGAGGTAGTGGTCTGCAACACTTGATTTTGCCCTTTTCTGCACTTGTGAGAGAGGTGCCAACAGCAGCTTGAAACCTTTGCAGGACCATGCATAACATAATATAATATATAATTCAATTTCAGTTTTAGAAGAAATCAATGAACAAAAGACAATTATTAGCAAGGGAGCCATGGCAACATTCATCATGATACAGCAGGTTGTATATATAAAAATACAATATAGTTTTGAAAATATCTCATTTTCTCTAAATATACCTAATTGCATCAGAAAAAAACCTTTAATTAGTTTACTTAAATAAGAAAAAGACTGTATGTTGCTTTATTGAATGCATAAATGCATGAAATACAGTAAAATGACAATTGGCAGATTTGCCAATAAAATAACCTTAAATACCTGCTGTATCAATTTTGATACACACATTTTCAACACGGTTTTACTATAAACTAAGTTATGAATATTAAGTAGTTTTACATTGCATCAATCCAGTAAATATTCCTGTTTAAGATTTAGTAACAATTTGAAAGTTTTTCTTTCCTTAACCTTTTCAAAATTTGCAAAAATATCCTTGAAAAAACACCCATGGGTCACTGATTGACAGCAGCCATTTTGGATGTCTCAATTGAACACCCTCTGGTGCATGAATCACTGATCCCTGGTGGATTATCCATCAACTGCATCTGTCTGATTGTATACATCAGGTTTTTCAGAAAAAAAAAAAATCACACTGATAATGTAGAGGTTTCAAAAACTCATGTACGCTTGGCGTTACAGGGTTTAAAAAAATTTAAAATTAGAAATTTCAGATATTTAAAATACAGTTAAAAGAAAGAGAGAGAAAAAAAATATAGCAAGTACAAGAAAGAGTGCAAATCCAAAAATTATAATTTAAAACTCTTAAGAGCTCAGCCATAAGCACATGGAAAGAGAAAAGTTTTGAACCTCGATTTGAAAGTGCTTACAGTTGGGGCTGATTTCAGTTCTGCTGAAAAAAAAAAAAATACAATGTACAGATTTTTTAAAAAAAAGTTTTTCCCTTTCCAAACAGTGGCCCCCCGCCCCAAAACCCCAGGGCCGGGGTGATAGGGCCACCCCTTTTTCCCCCCCACCTCACATCCCAGTCCCTCCCCCCCCCGGGAGATGATCGATGTAAACAGTTTTCTTGCAGTCCCGCCCAAAATTCGTGTCCCCCGCACCCCAACCCTGAGGGAACCGTTGAGTGGATGACGGGGAGGACCTGGACCGCCCTTCCCCCCCGCCACCATCCCAGTCCCTCCCCCCAGGAGAACCCCCGTCTCCGACTCGGATGACGGGGGTATCAGGCCCCTTCCGCCCTCCGACGCTCACCATCCCAGTCCCTCCCCCCCCGGAGAACCCCTCTCCGACTCAGACGGGGAGTACCTGGACCGCCCCTCCGCCCCGCCGCTCACCCTCCCAGGCCCTCCCCTCCAAGAGAACCCCTGTCTCCGAGTCGGATGACGGGGAGTACCTGGACCGCCCCTTCCGCCCCGCGCCCCCTCCCCGGGCCTCCCTCCAAAAGAACCCCTGTCTCCGAGTCGGATGACGGGAGTACCTGGACCGCCCTTCGCCCCGCCGCTCAGCCTCCCAGGCCTCCCCCAGGAGAACCCCCTGTCTCCGGCTGATGAGGCGGCTGCATAGTATGTTCGTTTGTTCTTTTGTTTGTTTTTTAATGTGTTTGTTATTGTTTTAGTTGTTGTTAAATCTTTAAAATGTATTAAATCATGTTAAAAGTTAATTTTCATTGTTATTTTCAAATGTTCGGTTTTTAATATGGTTCAGAAATAATGTTCAGTTAAAAAGATACACATTTTAGTTTCATTTTTATGTTAAAAATGTTAATAAATAATGTTTTATGTTTAAAAATTCTTCGAATCATGTCCATTTTTCAAAGGAAGCTAGGTGGCACCACTGCATCCCATAAAACATCGATTTCGGCCACTTAACGAACAGTTTTGGGGAGCCGGAGCTACTTTATTTTTTACTAACAGCCATCATGGATATTTTTTTTAAGATTTATATCAAAATGCTCTTGGTATATTGCAACATATTGACAAGACAATCCTCATTTAGCCCGAGATTGGCCTTTAAGGGGAACAGTCTGCGCTTTTTTTGTCCCGCGCCTGGCCGTGTTTTAGGTTCAGGGTCAAAGGTCAAGGCCTGGGTTGTGCCTCAGAACACAGAACACACCTCAGAAGGTTCTACCAGAGAGCCTGGGTCTTGGTCCTGGAGTTCCTGCAGGTGGAGGAGGGGGACAGCTGCAGGGAGCCGTAGGCAGAACCACAAACCACAAACAATTAAGATAAGTAAGATAAGATAAGATATTCCTTTATTAGTCCCACGTGGGGAAATTCCAGCATTACAGCAGCAAAGTGGAAGGCAAAAATAGAAGCATCAGTAAAAAAGTTACACTTCAAAAAAGCCACACTATCCTGTGAATATGTGCAGCATTAAGAACACAGCAGTAACAGCATCATGATGGAACATTTAATTGCAAAATCACTACTACTTTTGATACTGGCCTACATTGTGTTTTATAATACTATCTACTTTTATTTGTGGTATGTACTTTATGGTGTACATTTAGTTAAGTAAGGCACCTCTTTCTCCACAGATCTTAATATAGCATTTCAGACACTTTCCCATTTTAAACTCCAAGTTGTCAAGACAACAGTTGCTCAGTTATTTACCTCATATTTTCCCGATGGGATGTTAACATACCCATCAGAATAAAACTTGTCCTTTTTGTCCCAAAAATTAACTGTTATACTAATCAATAATGAACAGCACATGAATTTGTGAAAATATTTTGATCAAATCAGTTAGGTAGGCTATAATTCCTGCTTTTAGTTGTCAAAAATATCCCGTTTTTTATATTTAATAGTATTGTTGATGCGTTTTCTCATAAATAATGGCTTGTTGATGCAGTTTAACCCGTGTAAACCAGACGACAAAGAGTGCAGCACCCACTGTGGAGGGAATTTCACATTAAAAAATATCTAAAAAAAAACTTTTTTAGAGTGTGTGTGTGTGTAGTGTGTTAACTTTTACAGCTTTATGACAATTTTGGTTGCTGAAAAGACGTTTAAAATCACTGTAACACACCTGTTCCTAGACACTGTGCTTCATATCATCATCAGAATCAGTAACTGATCTTCATAACACTAATAACAAATTATGTTGCTCTAAATTACTCTATTTTAATCCTTTTGACATGACAGCTCACCCCAAATATGTCTTAAAATGTCTGTGAACGCTACTGCTTGACACACAATCTTATCTTGTCCACATTCCACATCATGGTCATTCCTGACAGGGAGTGGCTTGACCTTGAAACAGTCTGTTCTTTAAGCGCAGAAGATGATGTTTGGGTCTTAGTGCAGCTAATGATTGAATTTGGTATTTTTAAGAACTTTAAAGCAATATTCCACTCTTAGATAATCATCCATTCATTTTTTTAAATAATTTTCTTTTTATTGGCTTATGCTGTGACACATTCATTCCTTCATACATTTGTCATTTCCTACCAAAATCAAGTAAAACACATTTAGGTATTCCAGTCTGCCAAGCCACACATATAACCCAGATGGAGAGAGACAGACAGACAGGCACTGACAGACATACAGACAGACAGACAGACAGACAGAGTCAGACAGACAGACAGAGAGATAGACAGGGTTAGGGTTAGTACATCTGTAGTACACACACACTCAAATTCTGTGCATCATGTGTTGTTTAGACAGTGCACGTTTCCTTCATGTTCTGTGCTCTATGTGTTTTATTTGTATTTCATAACCATTCATTCATTCATTCATTCATTCATTCATTCATTTATTCATTCATTCCTTCAATTCACTCAATTCAATTCATTCAGTCATTCATGTAACAGTCAGAGTTTGGTTCGTGTTCTCTTTGTTGTTATTCACCTGTTTTTGCTCTCCGGCTTTGGTTATAATAAGATAATGTGCTGGAAATCTGTGAATAAGGAGTCAAACCAGAGAATTGTAGTTGAGCAAGTTTACTGAGGACAAAGGCATCTTTTAAGCAGTTCTCTGAGAGGATCTGTTGCGTGTTATCTGCAAGGTCGGGAGGTTGGGTCGCTCCCTATGTCAGGAATAGGAGAGAGAAACAGTTGCAAGCTAAAGCTCGAAGATTGTGCGTCAAAAGGAAAGTGTGTGCGTAAACTATGTGTGACAGGTTTGTGTGCATAAGGTATGTGTGTGTGTGTGTATGTATGTGTGGCTTACATGTGTATATATGTAATTGCGATTACAATAAAAAGTAAAATAAGAAGTAAATAAAAAATAAGATTAAAAATGAGAATCTTTTGTCTTGTGTATGTCACTCGTGTTTCCTTGTGTCACTTGTGTTAATGTGAGGTTTTTCTTATGTCATATTCATAAAATGTGTCATATTTCACATAATAATAATTCTACATCCATAAATTTTGCTTCACTCATAAGTTAAGATTTTGAAGGACTGCATCATTCATTGTTTATACCAGACTTACAAATATTTTTCATTGTTTCATTGTTATTTTCATGGTTACATAAGTCAATGACTTATGTAACCATGTAGTCCAATTTTAAATGTTAGAAAAAGAACATCTTGCCATCCCAAAAGTGGATGTTTGACCCCTATATTTAAGTAATATTTCATTAGTTTTTTCCATTGATTAACTGTGGGAGCTTCTGTACTTTTCCAATTTTGTAGTATTCATTTTTTTTAAAATTAAAGATGAAAAAAGAATTTGACATATTGTTGAAAGTTACTGTCATTTGTGTACATGCTCTTTCTTCTAGCATGACTTTTCCTGCTACTGATTCATCTCCTACTTTAAGTGATATCCTAATAAATTATTTGTATTATTTGTATTTGTATTTGGATATACATACATATATATATATATATATATATATATATATATATATATATATATATATATATATATATATATAAATATTTGTTATCTGTAGGAGTCTGTTATCTTTAAAGGAGTACCTTTAAAGCATTTTTAATCATTAAGCCTAATTCATGTGACTCATGGCCTTCTGCTATCAGTGATGTTGTATGTGGTACAGAGTTTGAAACTTGAAACCTCTGCTCAACTTTGCAGACACTGAAGATTATGGCATAAAATGTCAAAGTTATGAAACTGTAAAAAGTTTAATTATTAGATCAAAAGCTAAAACTATGGGATAAGTCTTCATCATGAGTCATGAGTTTAAAAGAGTAAACATTTTAAAAAGCCATAATTATGAGTTTATGAAAAAAAAATATGTAACAAATTCTGACATTTTATCTCTTTTTATCTGACCATCAGTGTTTCCCATGCATTCATTTATTTGTGGCGGCCCGCCACAATAAGAGCATGGGCCGCCACAAATTGAGATCTGCCATTCACGATCGATTAATGCAGATTAAAGTGGGAATAAAATGGTACAATAAGAACACACACACACACTCTTACACTTGGACCCAGGAAACAGTTACACTGTCATTCTGTGGGAATAACTGACAATAAAAAAATTTTATTCTATGTTTTTATTTTATATTGTTAACTTTTATCATAATTATGACTTACCATGGTATTATATTTTTGTCATTTTCTTTTTATTGGTATTTGCAAGTTGAAAGTTATGAAATTAAAAAGAGAGAAAGAAAAGTAAAGAAGAGGACAAAAGAAAAACTACAGGCAACATGGGCCATACATTAGTCCAAGGAACAGGATTTTTCAGTTAGAGTGGGTTACCGTCCATATAGCATCAAATCCATTTTCCCAGACCTTTATCTATTGGTCAATTTGTAACCTCAAGGAAAATGTCAGCCTCTCCATGCAGTTTATTTTGTTGATAATTGCAATCCAGTCTTCCTTTGATGGGAGTTTGCCTGCAGCCACTTCTGTGCAATGGTTTTTTGCTTGCAACAAGACGGGCTGTATAGGGATAGTTATCATGAGCAATTAGAACAATCAACTTTTATTCCAAAAATGGTGCTCATTTCCTCTGCAGTCTCTTTCCAAAATGGAAGGATTAAAGAGCAGTCCCAAAAAAATAAAAATTCTATTAAAAAAAATTTCTTTTAAAAAAAATTCTAGAACCTGCGCACTTACAAGTTGCAGCAAAGTCTGGTAGCTCTCAAAATCTTTGTTATTTTTGTCGCTTTTTATCGGATTTTTTACATCTACTGATGGATATTTCTGTGGAGAGAAGAGTTTATTCAAAAGAAGAGCTTTTTTCATTGAAATGGAGCAAATCTGGAGTATATTACCCTATTCCAGCTGAGATAAGGAGGAGCTTTCGTGGTTGCCGTGCTGGTGCAAAGTTAAAGGCAAGGAAATGGAGATACAAGCCCGTTCTGCCATCAGTCATCATGGGGAATGTCAACTCTCTGCCCAACAAAAGTGAGGAGCTGGAGATATTGGTGAAGACTCAGAAAGTGTACCGTGAGTGCAGCCTGATGTGTTTTACTGAGACCTGGTTGAATAATAACATCTCGGATTCCATTGTGGATATACCTGGCTTCACTCTCATACGGTCAGACAGAGATGCAAAGGCTAGTGGCAAGAAAAAAGGAGGAGGACTGGCCTTATTTGTGAACCAGAGATGGTGTAATCCTGCACATATTGCTGTCAAGGAGAAGATATGCTGTCCAGATATTGAATTATTGGCAGTTGGAATGCGGCCACATTATGTACCAAGAGAATTTGGTCATATAATAACAATACTTGCGTACATCCCTCCCAAGGCAACGGCTGATGTTCCATGTGAAATTCTGCATGAATTTGTTGCTAGGATACAGACTAAACACCCTGAGGCACTTATAATAATATCTGGAGACTTCAACCATGTTACCCTCTCCTCCCACCTGACTGGATTTACACAATTTGTTAACTGTGCTACAAGAGAAAACAAAACCCTTGATCTGCTGTATGCCAATGTCAAAGAAGCTTACAGAGATACTGCCTTACACCACTGGGCAGGTCAGATCACAACTTGGTTCTTCTGCAGACCTGTTACAAACCCTGTGTGCAAAGGGAACCTACAACTACACTCACTGTAAGGAAATGGACACCTGAGGCTAGTGAGGCTCTAAAGGACTGCTTTGAATGTACTGATTGGGATGTGCTTCTGGAAACAGATGAGAACAGTATGGACATTGATAGACAGGCTGATTGTTTCACTGAGTACATCAACTTCTGTAGAGACACAGTCATACCTACAAAGACTGTACACTGTTTCCCCAATAACAAACCCTGGATCACAAGTGGCAATCCTCAATCAAAAAAAGGAAGCTTTTAGAGAGGGTGACAAAGAACGGCTCAAACAGGAGCAACATGAGCTGAAGAAGAGATTGATGATGGCAAAGGTGGAATACAAAAAGAAGATAGAGAAGAATTTACATCATAACAACATCCGTGAGGTGTGGAGAGAAATAAATACCATCTCGGCTACAACAAAAAGAAAAGACAGCCAATCGTGGGTGATGTGGAAAGAGCTGATGAACTCAATCAGTTCTTCAACAGGTTTGACACTGAGGTCACATCCCATTCCACTGCCGTTCCTCCTCCTCCTCCTCCTCCTCCTCCTCCTCCTCTTCAACATGTGGGCATCTCCACCATGGCTCCTCTTCAACAACATCTGGGCATCTCCATCATGGCTCCTCCTCCTCCTCCTCCCCCTCCTTCTCCACAAGTGTGTTCCTCCACCATGCCTCCTCTTCAACAACATCTGGGCATCTCCATCATGGCTCCTCCTCCTCCTCCTCCTCCACAAGTGTGTTCCTCCACCATGGCTCCTCTTCAACAACATCTGGGCATCTCCATCATGACTCCGCCTCCACCCTCCTCCTCCACATGGGTACATTTCCGCGACTGCAGCTACTCCTCTTCACACACCTGTTCCTCCACCCTTGTTTGTCACTGAGACAGGGGTGAGGTTGGAGCTCGGGAGACTTTGCTCTGGGAAGGCAGCTGGCCCAGATGGTGTGTGTCCAAGGCTGCTTAAAGACTGTGCTGCCCAACTGTGCCAACCTCTTCACAAAATCTTCAACCTGAGTCTACAGCTGGGGCGGGTGCCGGCTCTGTGGAAAACATCTTGTATTGTCCCGGTACCAAAAAGAAAATGTCCAGCTGAACTAAATGACTACAGACCGGTGGCCCTTACTTCACACATCATGAAAACCCTGGAGCGGCTGATTCTACGTCTTCTGAGGCCTGAGGTCAAAGACAAACTCGATCCCCTGCAGTTTGCCTACAAAGAACACATTGGAGTGAATGATGCAGTACTCTACATGCTCCACCGTTCCCTCTCTCATTTGGAAGAATCTTGCGCTTATGTAAGAATTATGTTTTTTGACTTTTCAAGCGCATTTAATACCATCCAACCCAACATACTCAAAAACAAGCTCATAGAGATGGGAGTGGTTTCTTCCTTTGTCTCCTGGATCACGGATTACCTGACAGAAAGGCCAGTTTGTCAGGTTGGGGAACTGTTTTTCTGGGACATTAATGAGCAGCACAGGGGCTCCACAAGGGACTGTCCTGGCTCCATTCCTGTTCACATTGTATACAGCAGACTTTAAATATAACTCTGAGTCCTGCCACATCCAGAAATACTCAGATGACACTGCTATTGTAGCTTGTATAAGGAATGGACAGGAATCTGAATATAGGGATTTGATAAAATCCTTAAGTGACTGGAGTCATAAAAACTGCCTCATACTAAACACCTCAAAGACAAAGGAAATGGTCATTGATTTCCGTAGATCCAAGCCCCCTCTTCAGCCTGTGAACACTTGTGGAATGGACATCGAGGTGGTAACAAACTATAAATATCTTGGTGTACACCTGGATAACAAGCTGGACTGGTCCCTTAACACAGATGCACTCTACAAAAAGGGGCAGAGCCGCCTCTTTTTCCTAAGGAAGCTCAGATCTCTAAACATCTGCAGTAAGATGCTGCAGATGTTTTATCAGTCTATTGTGGCAAGTGTTTTATTTTATGCTGCAGTCTGCTGGGGAGGAAGTTTGGGAAAAAAGCAAGCAAGGAGGCTGGACAAGCTTGTGAAAAAGGCTGGCTCTGTGATCGGAGTAAGGATGGACTCTCTGGAGGAAGTTGTGGAGAGAGACACAATGATGACGGTGGAGGCCATCCTAAACATCATGGATCATCCACTGCATAACACCTTGATGGACCAAAGAAATAATGGTGGTGGAAGGCTTCTCTCTCTTCGTTGTAGGACAGAGAGATACAGAAGATCTTTCATACCAACTGCCATCAGACTCTATAATACTTATACAAATAGATGAGACTACAGACAAATGAATTTCCCCTTGGGGATCAATAAAGTATTTCGTATTCGTATTCGTATTCGTATTGTAAAATACATGAAAGTGGTCTGCCATTGATTTATCACACTACCTCCAACAAACGTTCTGACCAAGAGAACCCCGCTGTAAAAATCTGGCTTTGGGAGTTGCAAAAACACATATTATATTCTTCCAGCAGAACTCTTGCCAGGACCTTGGGTTGGAAGTTTTAACCTGATTCACCCAGATATCATTCCAGTCTTCTTCAGATATCTCCAGGTCTTGTTCCTTCTCCGATTTCTGTCTGACCTGAGCAACAGAGAGTTTTCTGGAGTTTTGTATTCTGGTACTAATTTGTTTGCATATCTGTGTGTTTGTCCAGAGCTCCCACAGCAACATGTCTGTAAGGAGGAGGAGGTTCTATCTGACCAGCAGCTCTGTAACCAGGAGAGGAACTCCAGTCTGGACCAAGAGGACCCAGAGCCTCCAGAGATTAAAGAGGAACAGGAGGAACTCTGCACCAGTCAGGAAGTGAAGCTGACTGATGTCTTTACTTTGGCTCCTACTTATGAGGAAAGAGACCACAGTGAACCAAAACCAGAAAGTGACCACCTGCTCCTCTCTAACAGCTCTCATGTATCTGAGAGCCAAAATCAGAAAGGAGGCAAACATCAGGAATCTGGATCAAGTAGAAATGCAGAATCAAAACCAAAAAAAAGACGTCAGAAAAGCAGAAGTCACAGTAAACAAACAAAGAATTCTGACTTGTCAGAGATTCACTGTGATACTGACACTGGTAAAAACTCTTTAACATGTGACACCTGTGGGAAAGATTTTAAGCACAAGAGCCAAAATCAGAAAGGAGGCAAACATCAGGAATCTGGATCAAGTAGAAATGCAGAATCAAAACCAAAAAAAAGACGTCAGAAAAGCAGAAGTCACAGTAACAAAACAAAGAATTCTGACTTGTCAGAGATTCACTGTGATAACTGACACTGGTAAAAAACTCTTTAACATGTGACACCTGTGGGAAAGATTTTAAGCACAAGAGCCAAAATCAGAAAGGAGGCAAACATCAGGAATCTGGATCAAGTAGAAATGCAGAATCAAAACCAAAAAAAAGACGTCAGAAAAGCAGAAGTCACAGTAACAAAACAAAGAATTCTGACTTGTCAGAGATTCACTGTGATACTGACACTGGTAAAAACTCTTTAACATGTGACACCTGTGGGAAAGATTTTAAGCACAAGTCACAATTGATTGTACACCTGAGAGTCCACACAGGTGAGAGGCCATATTCATGCAAAACATGTGGGAAAGATTTCAGCCAGAGTCATGATTTGACAGCCCACATGAGAACTCACACAGGTGAGAAGCCGTACCCTTGCAAGACCTGTGGGAAGAGGTTCTCTGTTCCATCGTTTTTGAGATATCATGTAAGAATACACAGAAGTGAGAAGTCATATTCATGCAAAACATGTGGGAAAGATTTCAGCCGGAGTCATCATTTGGCAGCCCACATGAGAACTCACACAGGTGAGAAGCCATATTAATGCAAAACATGTGGGAAGGATTTCAGCCAGAGTTATAATAGACTAAGGCTGAAAGTGCAAAATTTGTAATGTTATGATCCTCAACAAAGCAAGATAGAGAGAGGGTATAGGGGTAATAACCCAGATGGCCAAGTGGCCATCCTCAACGGAGCATCGTAGAGAGATGGGACCATGACCTACCCCCCCAAATGTGGCCACGCTGAATCCAACGGTGCCCTCAGCTAGTCTCTAGCACTTACCGTTCCGGAGATACGAGCGTTTTAAAAGTGCAAGTGGCCATCCTCAACCGAGCGTCGTAGCCACATGGGACCTCGACCTACCCCCCCTAATGTGGCCACGCTGAATCCAACGGCGTCCTCGGCTAGTCTCTAGCACTTACCGTTCCGGAGATACGGCCGTTTTAAGATGGCCGTACAAGTGGAAATTCGCCTAAGTGTCAGGCCCCAAAAGTGTCACTCAAGGAGTGGTCAGGAGTGTGTTTCAGAGCGTCCCGAGTGCATGGGACATGCTTCCGTTGGTACTTTTGGCCACCCATCACCGGTCAATAGTGCTCCGGATCCGCTCCAAAAGTGGTCAGCCGTCATCCCCCGGGCCCCCTTAGCCCCCCTACTGCCTTTGGGTCCCCATATCCGGCACTTTTTGGGAAGCGGCCATCCTCGGCCATCCTCAGGGAAGCCACCTAGAGACACGGGACCTTGACCTACCCCCCCATTTTCCTGTACCCTGAATCCAACGGTGTCACCCCCTAGTCCCTACGACCTTCCGTTCCCGAGATATGGCACTTCCAAGAAATGCCAGTCATCAAAAATGCACTGTGTCACAGGCCAAAAGTGTCTTCCAGAAAGTGGTCAGGAGTGCGTTTCAGAGTGTCCTGAGTGCACAGGACATGGTCCCTTGTGTAGTTTTTCCCAACTGTCTTGACCCATAAGTCAGGAACCCGAGTAGCTAGGAAGGTGGTTGCAACTGTCATGTCACTGTCTCAGGTGGCCCTCCAACATATGTGAGAGCCAGGTCTCTAGCGACAACTTTTGCACCGAGTTGGTTCTAGCGCCACCTAGTGGTAGCCGAATTCAAGTCCCCGTCGAGCAGTGCGCAGACATGTGTCTAGCTTCCCTCCTACCTTGCTCCAGTCCGGAGTTATCCCTTGTCAAAAATAAGTGCATTTTTCACAAAAACATGCATAACTTTTGAACCGTTGCACCTAGGACAGTCAGGTCAACTGTTCTAGACAGGGCTCGGAGTGTACTACAATTCGGCTCAAATGACATTTTTTAGTCATTTTTCCCAAAAGTCAGGCAACATGCATGAAGAATGTACAAGTTGAAGAAGACATGTCAGTCTTGAGTTGAAAAAAACCATTTTTGTCATTTTTGGTCCTACATGCAAGTGTCATACCTTGTTGGAAAGGTCTCGTCCAGCAGAAAAGGGTTAGGGTTAGGATAGGGGAACTGCACCCGTCTCCGTCTGGAGGCGGGAGGTGCACCCGCCATCCACCTACTGGACCGTCCATCATCTCGATCCCAAACGGGCTCGCGGGTCCGCTGGCGGCGCCTGCCTCGCTGGACCAGCGTCCACTCATCCTCAAAAGGCCCCATAGCCATGGGTAACCTTTGTTTTCTTTTATCTGTTTGTTTGTTTTTTAGTTTTTTAATAAATAAAAATAAAAATAAAAATTCTTTGTTTATAATAAATAACTAAAGAAGGTGTGCCAAAAAAAATAAAAGGACAACGTTTCGACCCTACACTGGGTCTTCCTCAGGTCCCAAAAGGCACACTACAAACTCACTGTGCTGTATAGAATGGCTGGAGAGAGTGGCAAGAGAGATGTTGCCTGCTCAAGAGCCAAGCTGCAAATGAGCTTCCTTCCTTGAGCGCCTGCTTATATAGGGTTAGGGTTAGGGGGTTAGGAAGTGAGAGTCAAACGCCCGCTCCACTGGCAACGCCAGTGGAGCAAGTGTAGTGCACGGGCCATCGAAAGTGCACCAAGCACAGTCCCCCCTAACTCCACAACAAACATGAATTTAGTTTACATTTAACATAATTTAGTTTTAATTTAGTTCCACATTACTATGTTTAGTTTAATTACATATAACTCAATTTAGTTTAGTTATACACCACATTTAGTTTCTTATTAATTTAGTTTTGTAACCTTCAGTTAGTTTAGTCCCCTTATTTAGGTTAGTACACATAATTTAGTTTCCTTACAAACATTATTTAGCTTAGTAACATTATTTAGTTTAGTACACTGTTTTGTTTTTAGTTAGTCCACCACCCTAAGGTGACGGACTGTCAAAAAATTAGACCTGTGGCCTTGATGATCAGCATGCATGACGTTTCGGCGTAGTTTAGCCTTCTTCAGACGCTCGGCTGATCATCTGGTCGAAGTACTAACAAAATTTAGTTTAGTTTTAGTTACAAATTACTCATTTTAGTTTAAATACAAACCACATTTAGTTTAATTATTTCGTTTAGTAATTTAGTTTAATTATATACCAAATTTAGTTTAATATTAATTTAGCTTAATTACAAACTTTAGTTAGTTTTAGTCTCCCCGTAGGCCTTTCCCTTTTTTCACTCCTTCTTTCACCTTACACCTTCCCTGCCTTTTATACTTCTTTCCCAGGACACATTTTAATTTACAGGTAAGTAATGTTTTACTTTACAGATATTAACTTTATTTTACAGGTAAGTATACATTTTACTTTACAGGTACCCCATTTGGACTTCCAGGTAAGTATTAATTTTATTTTACAGGTATTCCAGGTAAGTATTTTGTTTGTTTCTTTTTCTCAGATTGGAATTTATTTTACAGGTAAGTATTTGTTTTTTTACTTTACAGTTATCCCCGGTAAGTATTTTTCTATTTTTCAGGTTAGAATTTAGTTTACAGGTAAGTATTTATTTACTTTATTTACTTTATTATTTACAGGTAAGTATATGTTTTACAGGTAAGTATTTCTTTACTTTACTTTTGTCTTCCCTTTCTATCCTCTCTTCATTTCCTTCCCATTCCTCTTCTGCTTTCCTTCTTCTTCCTTCCCTTTCCTTCCTCTAATTTCTCCTCTCCTTCTCTTTTGCCTCCCCTTTCCTTTCTCCCTTTCCTCAACTGTGCTTAGCCAAGGCGTCTCTTCCCATCGTCTATCGGACTTTATTTGGTTTATTTATTTATTTTGCCTCTCAGGAATTCTGCGTCTGGGGCTTTCGGACTACTTGGACTTTAAAGACTTCCGGTTAGCCTGGTTAGCAAATCTTAGATTAGGGTACTGGGTTGGGGGGCATAGGATTGGGTTTGAATAGTTAGGATCAGGGTAAGGATAGGATCAGTCGTACTTGGAATTGGGCAAGGTCGGGCATTTAGAGTAGGATAGAATTGGGCATTTCCAAATTTAGGTTAGGATTAGGCATCAAATTAGGGGGACCTTAGGATTAGGGTTAGCACTGGGTTGGGCATAAAAATCACTAAATTTAGCGTAAAAAAACAATAAAACACAATTAGGCATATCCAAATTAGCAAATACAGGGCATAGGCTAGGCTAGGGTTAGGAATATTAAAAATTGAATGTCGACGCCGAAGGCGTCGGCATTAAATGCACAGACCATCAACTGTACATAAGTCAAGGCTACTCTCATTTTTCATTGAGGCCTCCCGGTTGAAGTGTACCCAATTTATGTATCCAAAGCCTCTCAATTTTTCTCCTCTGTGCTGTGGACCATCGTGGATTACACTGTAGCACTGTTGCCTTCAAGGACCTCCAGCCATGTTGGACAAAATGCTTCACTAAAGGAGTATGTAATTCCTTTTGTCTATTGATATTGTACCTGTGCTGTGTAAATCTAGTGAGTAAGGTGTTACCAGTTTTCACCAACATATTGCATATTACACTTTTCACACATAATTAGGTACACACAATTTTTGGATTGTGCACTGCCATAAACTGTGGGTTGGAAAAACCTCTTTATTAATGTTGATTTTGCACCCATATCTTGTGCTGAAAAAA
>JAWZSL010000097.1:0-70737 GCA_034769285.1 Lutjanus argentimaculatus | reverse complement strand
AACTGAATTACAGGAGAAGAGTGATGAGACATTTTCCAAACTGAGGAAGGAAATGACACAGGAGAAGTGTGTGAACCTTGAATGCATTACTAAAAATCAGGCCCAATCACAGGCTTGGCAAACACACAGAATAGGACGCATAACTAGCACCACCCTACATTGTGTGTGCACTGTTAGAGCTGAGACAGCTAAAACAAACTTAGTCAAACAGATAATGCACTATGACAACAAAGACTTATCTGGTGTAAATGCAGTAAAGTGGGGAAGAGAAAACCACATTAAGCCAGGATCACTCACTTTGACACTTGATGAAAATCCTCCAGGAAAAGACACATTAATCTGGCTTGGATGTGATGGCGGCCTGCGTACTATGCCACACGCTTGCACCTTGAGATGCATTCGCAGCTACTTTGCCTTTATTCAGAGATCACTGTTTGTGTGAGGTACAAACAGTTCTTCATGGTTCTTAATTTTTATTCTTTGGCACGACAGTGATGCAGTCAGGACCAATGTGCTTGCGCTGAGGTCCATTGGCATCTCTTTCTGCTACTTTTTATATCCAACAGCAAGTAGATCCTCCTTAGTAACGGCCATAGCAACCTAGATGTTACTATGTACATACTGTCACAGACTCATGACGCCAGCTGAGAGAGAGGAGAGACGCATCCAGTGAGGTCAAAGCTAAACAGGAATATCATTTCAAGACATTTTTTTAAGACATTTTTAGGGGCTTTTGCTAATCAACCATTCTGTTTTTTGTTTTTTTATTTGTTTTTTTGTTTTGTTTTGTTTTGTTTTGTTTTGTTTTGTTTTGTTTTGTTTTAAGATCAGGGTTATCACAGATTTGTTGATTAAAAGCTGATTCCAGTGTAAGCCTACAAATGGATATTCAGCCTATGTAGGAAAAGGTTTGAGAGCAACAAAAAACAATTTAGTTCAGTCAAAAACCTATGCATAGGCTATAAAGTTCTCACGTATCACTTGTTTTTTTTTTTTGTTTGTTTGTTTGTTTTTTGTTCTGTGACAACACTGGCTTTTGAAGTGGGTTACAATAGATAACCACACAGTCTCAGTACATAAGTTATAGGCAGCGTGATATGATGGTGATGAGGCATTTTTCAATTGACAATGGTAAGGTGTGCTGTCTTTGAGCATATTCTAAATGTCTAGTTGACCAATCAGATTGCTTGGTCAGAACTACTTGTTGTATAGCTTCAATTATTACCTATTTTTCTTCAACACCTGACCGTGATCTTTACCCTCCTCATAACCACTCGCTACCACATGCCTGGAAAAAGAGAAAACAAAAGTATGTGCCACAAACTTGGAAGTACCTTCATATCTGTAACCATTGTGGAGCTAGGAAACACAAAAGTATAGTAAATTGATTTAATAGATTTGTATCTTTGGCTAGAAAGGTCATATACTCATGGAAAAAGTACCTCTGGGCTCGCACTGTGCCCTCCCTGCCGCCTGTGGGTCGAGCTGAATCTTGGTAGTGACAGCCAATCACGTTGCCGTATGCTACCAAGAATCTACCAAGAATTGAAGGACGTGGCCAATCACCGCTCGTATCGCTACCAAGAATGTCCCGGGCTCTACCAAGAATTGACCAATCAGCGTCAGGCCTCTGGCTACCAGGAAAAGGAGAGAAAAAAAGAAAAAAAAGTCCGACAGAGCCGACAGCGAACCCGCTATATTGTTTTTTTCTGACCAACATTGTGAACGTAAGTACATTTTATTGTCAGTAAAATAAATTGGCAGATGTGTATATGTATAATGTTGTTTTGTGATGAATAACCTGTGGCTCGGTAACGTTAACGACCGGCTAATAACGGCAGTTACTGTTACTTGTCGTGTGTCATTTTTACTCTTCCTACTCATATTACGTTTATGTACATTAAATTTAACGTTAATATATCTGGAAAAAAATAACGCTAACCTGCCTGTTGAGGACATTAGCGAGCTAAATAATTAACGTTAAATGAATGAACATTAGGTTACGAACAGATCTCCAGTAATGTCACTGTACAGTATAGTACAGTAGTTGGGCCTACAAGGTCCGACGTCACGCGGGCGTGACGAGTAGTGATTTTTAATCTTCCTACTCATATTACGTTTATGTACATTAATTTTAACGTTAATATATCTAGAAAAAATAACGTTAACCTGCATGTTGAGGACATTAGCGAGCTAAATAATTAAATGAATGAACATTAGGTTACAAACAGATCTCCAGTAATGTCACAGTACAGTACAGTACAGTACAAGTTCCGACTTAGTTTTATTTTTTTGAATTTTATTGTAGCTCATCGTGCTTTTACCTATTTACATGTAAATGAATGAATAATAAATTTCTGAGTGATTCTGTGATGTTGGAAGAATATACATAGACAGAACATAATATAACTCAAGGTGATTATATAACTGATAGCAATATAATATACACAGCTGCCTTAAGTGTGTGTTATCAAATGTTTTGTTCATCTCATCTTTCATAACTGTGTTATATACACCTGTTTCTGTTTTCTTTACATTTAAATTTTTTTATCTAGATGGAACCTCGCTTCAGGAGGCGGGCCGACGGCAGCCTGAACCTCACTGACACCTTTGAGGCCAGCGCGGTAAAGGAGGCAAACAAAGGGAAGCCATGGGTAAAACCAATGTCTCCTGAGAGCGTACTTGTCAAGGCCAAAAATGCCTTGATAAAGCTTAATGGAGATACAGAAAACCGAGCACACCTGTTGGGTTTCTTTGAAATTCAGTTTGGTGTGTTTCGAGGGCAAACTTTTAAGTGGGTGGCCGAAAATGCCCTGGGTTATGCTGCCTATCTGGTGGCAGCCATGAACAGGGACCCCACTGGTGGGAGTAAAGACTCCTATGAACATGCCCACAAAAAAAAAATGTTTTAAAGAGTACATGGAGCTCTTTCCTTCTGGCAGAATTGCCGTTGCCATGAAGGAAGAGCAATATGTTACAAAAAAAACAAAACACCCTACAGCCCCCACCCAGGACCCTGCTGCCGCCACTGCCACTCCCGCTGTCCAGCACCCTGCTGCCAACACTGCCCAGCACACAGCCCCGACCCAGCATGCTCCCACCTCCCAGCACACTTCCTCCTCCTCCTGTCTTCGCTCCCTCTTGGTCGGGAGGATACCAGGTCAGAACCTGGCCAAGACTGTCAAAAGGCTGACTTCCCCCCTCAAAACCAAACCTTGTAAGCAAACATTTACTTGTATAACACATTTTTTATGTTTAGTATTTTTTTGTATTTATTGCTGTTCAATACTCATGATGTCTATGTTTGTCCTGCTTTCTGTTTTGTTTTTAGCTTTGACACAGGGACGTTTACGACCAGCCACCCCCAGTCACGACATCCTGTTCTCTGCAGCAGCTGCTGGGCCTTCATCCTCCCTCGGTCACGACACCCTGTTCTCTGCAGCAGCTGCTGGGCCTTCATCCTCCCTCGGTCTCGACACCCTGTTCTCTGCAGCAGCCGCTGGGCCTTCATCCTCCCTCGGTCACGACACCCTGTTCTCTGCAGCAGCCGCTGGGCCTTCATCCTCCCTCGGTCACGACACCCTGTTCTCTGCAGCAGCCGCTGGGCCTTCATCCTCCCTCGGTCACGACACCCTGTTCTCTGCAGCAGCCGCTGGGCCTTCATCCTCCCTCGGTCACGACACCCTGTTCTCTGCAGCAGCCGCTGGGCCTTCATCCTCCCTCGGTCACGACACCCTGTTCTCTGCAGCAGCCGCTGGGCCTTCATCCTCCCTCGGTCACGACACCCCGTTCTCTGCAGCAGCCGCTGGGCCTTCATCCTCCCTCGCCCCCCCCTCTGTGTCCTCTGAGGTGGATGACAGCACACTGCTATAGTTCAGAGGACTAGGCCTCCTCTGAACTATAGCAGTGTGGGTCAGGACTGGGTCTGATCTACACTGCCGTAGGTCAGAGGACCGGGCCTCCTCTGACCTCCACTGCTATATTTCAGGACTGGGCCTCCTCTGACCTTCACTGCTATAGTTCAGGACTGGTTCTGACCCACACTGCTATAGTTCAGAGGACTAGGCCTCCTCTGAACTATAGCAGTGTGGGTCAGGACTGGGTCTGACCTAGTTCAGGACTGGGCTTCCTCTGACCTCCACTGGTATAGTTCAGGACTGGTTCTGACCTTCACTGCTATAGTTCAGGACTGGGCCTCCTCTGACCTCCACTGCTATAGTTCAGGACTGGTTCTGACCTACACTGCTATAGTTCAGAGGACTAGGCCTCCTCTGAACTATAGCAGTGTGGGTCAGGACTGGGTCTGACCTACACTGCTATAGTTCAGAGGACTGGGCCTCCTCTGAACTATAGCAGTGTGGGTCAGGACTGGGTCTGACCTACACTGCCGTAGGTCAGAGGACTGGGCCTACTCTGACCTATGGCAGTGTGGGTCAGGACCGGGTCTGACCTTCACTGCTATAGTTCAGAGGACTAGGCCTCCTCTGAACTATAGCAGTGTGGGTCAGGACTGGGCCTCCTCTGACCTACACTGCTATCGTTCAGAGGACTAGGCCTCCTCTGAACTATAGCAGTGTGGGTCAGGACTGGGTCTGACCCACACTGCTATAGGTTGGAGGACTGGGTCTCCTCTAAATCTGCCATGGGTCTCACTTGTTTGTTTGTATCTTTGTTACGTATCTTATTTTTATTTTTATATTTATTTATATTTCATTTATTTATATTTCATCTTATTGTTATTTAGGTTGCTAGTCTTACTATTATTATTATTATTTATTTATTTATTTCTTATTTAGTCTCTGTGTTATTTGTCGTTGTTGTTGTTGTGTTTCTTACTATATTAAAAAAGTATAAAAGCAATTTTGGACATTTCTGTGACTTGATATCTTCATTATCTTTCTATTAATATTATTATTATTATTATTATTATTATTATTATTATTATCATTATTATTATTATTTAGTCTCTGTGTTATTGTTGTTGTGTTTCTTACTATATTAAAAAAGTATAAACGATTTTGGACGTTTCTGTGACTTGATACCTTCATTATCTTTCTATTATTATTATTATTATTATTATTATTATTATTAGTTCACTTGAATCAAAAGCTACAGCTTTTAATACCTGCACAAGACAGGTTTATCTGAATTTACACAATATAGATAACAATAATCCCCATATTTGTCATATACACGTCACATCAACCGTCACATAAATTCCTTAGATTGGCTATGGATTTTATAAGCCTGTTTCACATTTCCTCACATCTTTGTGTGTTGATATGAATGAAAAATACAGAAATAAAATTTCGGGTACTTACCTTTATTACCATTATTTATCACTGTTTGAAACAACAACAATATCGTTCATTTTCACAAGGATTTGGCTGTTTGTGTGACAATATGAATGTAAAGTAGTCAAATATGGTAATGTCGAGTTATTTTACGACATTTATGGCAGTTTTACGGCGAATAATGCGAGCAAGCGGGACCCGAAGCAGGATTCGATACCGCGATCCCAGGACGTATTTTCCGACATTTATGGTACCTTTACGTCGACCAATGCGCGCAGGCCTGTGCCCAGCTACCTACCTGTAAAATTTGGTGCCACCTACATTAATGTCAAGTTTGGCAAAATTATGCATCAAAAGGGGCCAAATGGTCTTAAATGTGCTCCTAAACACTTTCTAGGGGGGATGCAACTTGGTTTCAGGTTGCTGCCACCTTCCAAGCAAAAGTTATACAACTAAAACCAACTGCACCTTGTGTGCAGGGAGGCTGAAAACCCCCCCTGTCCTGGGTCAAAGTGCTCAAGTTGCGCTTCACAAAAGTCATCACTCAGACCCTATACCAATGAGGTGAATGAAGAAACTTTTAAAACTGCACTACTGTGTCTTTTTCATGAGAGTGATCATGAAAGTAGTTTGTTTGGGTGTCTTCAAAGGACCAAAAGGTCAATATTTTTATTTTGCACATTTTCCCACAGGTGTGGTCTTCTACCATTGCTATACTAAGATAGTGGGTGAAATATTTCACGGGGCCCCAAGATCAGAATTACTTATATGCACATGTCAAGGCTTGGGAGACTGCCAGGAGTCTCTCAGGGATCCCTGTTGGCAGCTTTAACCACTAAACAATTTAAAGTACTAAGGATGCAGAAGAGTATAAATTAGATTTGCACTTTAAAGTAATTTCTGTACTAGTTTGCTTACTGTTTTGAGAGTATGTAGAATTCATTCATTCATTCATTTTCTGTAACCGCTTATCCGTGAGGGTCGCGGGTGGCTGGAGCCTATCCCAGCTGACATTGGGCGAGAGGCGGGGTACACCCTGGACAAGTCACCAGTTCATCACAGGGCTGACACATAGAGACAGACAACCACTCACTCTCACATTCACACCTACGGGCAATTTAGAGTCACCAATTAACCTATTATGCTGCATGTCTTTGGACTGTGGGAGGAAGCCGGAGTACCCGAGAGAGAACCCACGCGGACACGAGGAGAACATGCACACTCCACACAGAAAGGCCCTGCTGGCTCGGGGATTCGAACCCAGGACCTTCTTGCTGTGCGGCGGCGCTAACCACTGCGCCATCGTGCCGCCTGTATGTAGAATTAAAACTATAATTTATATGAGTAAATTAAAGACAATACAAAGTGTCCAACGGAGTATTGGGGCCACTTAGAAAAAAAAAGAATAAGAGATTTCGAGATTAAGGTCTGAATATTACGAGAATAAAGTCATAATATCACGAGAATAAAGTCACAATGTTACGAGAAAAAAGTCATAATATTACGAGAATAAAGTCGTCATTTTTGGATGTGTGATATTTTAGAGTGCACATCACAAGAGAAGAGCAAAATCCTGCACTAAAATGAGGAAGGTGGAGCATCTTGTGAAGTTATACTTTAGTGTAGGTTTCACTAATAAGGAAATACTTCATCTTTTGGCACATCAGCACCACATTATCATAAGTATCAGGACTTTGAAAAGATTGAGCAAGAAACTGTTTCTATTCCGAAAAACCTTGAAATGCAGTGACTTTTTTTCTCATTATAAATTACAACTTTATTTCTGTAATATTATGACTTTATTTTCGTAATATTATTACTTTTTTCTCGTACTATTATGGCTTTAATCTCGTAATGTTTTGATTTTATTCTCGTAATATTGACTTTATTCTCGTAATATTACGACTTTCCCCCCGTAATATTATGACTTTCCCCCCGTAATATTACGACTTAAATCTCAAAGTCCTCAAGACTTTACATACCTCAAGTAATAGAAAGCTATGAAAACCCTAAGTTTGTGCTCCAAATTTAAGATTCTATTATAATGTTAATTTATTTTTGGTACCATTTTATTGCATATCTTTTATTTATTTATATTGCAATTTATATTGAACCCCTGGCATTGTCTAGTTCGCTTTTTGTTGATCTTTGTTCTCTGACCCTATGATCTCCCATACCACTGCTGTTATGTATACAAAAACGTATAATAAAGACTATAATGAAAGGGAAAAAAATCTCAAAGTCCCCTATTTTTTCCTCCAGTGTGGCCCTAATACTCCGTCGTAAAAGTGTGCAGGGTGGCTGAACAAAATTTATTTTTGGATCTTTAATTGTACTTCCTGTTCACACAGGAAGTAGAAAGTCATTTGATGGATGGCATTCGAGGTGCTTTTCATTAGATGCGTTCAAGATGAGGCAGGCCTGCGCAGAATCGATCACCGGGGATCGCCGCTCAATGCATGCTGGTTAGATTTGTGTCCAACTTGATCCCGACTTGCTCTGACGTCATGCACATGTGGGCAACGATAAACTCACGAGATCGAGGCGGCTGCAGTGCTCTCCACTGACTGCAAGCACCTGGCTGTCTCCTGATCTATGAGCTGACAGGCTCTGATTGGCTCTTAATTTTGACAACAAACACCACGTGTTGTATAAAATACTAATTATCTGTGTAATCGTAATATTTAACGCTTGATATATTAGTCGTATGTTGTATGATGAAGTTTTAATCTGTAAACATGCAGATATTTTGTGTCTGATAATAATAATAAAGGTTATATATGACTTATCAAACAAACAATTACAAAGTGCTTTACAAGGCAGATAAAAGAACAGATGTTCTATGCAACAGAAGGGGGATCACTTTTATTTTAACTTCAATCAGCGATCGACTACACACTTTATCTCTTCACACTGCAGCTTTTTGTCTCCACCTCCTGCTGCGGCCACCTGATCTTGTCTACTCGCCAGGCGAGTCGCAGTTCATCTCAAACGCACCTAATGATATATATTGAAAAATACTGCCAGATGTTAGAGGAGCCGGTCAGCTTAATCGGCATTGTGTCATCTCCTCTAGTAGTGGCTTGGGTGAAACGGACATTTACGGACATGTAGAAGTTAGAGAAGAGTAGAAGAGTCACAGCCAAGGACATGTAAGTTACTTTAAATACCACATGCAGGCCAGTGGGTATATTGGTTTAGGACTGTCTGACCTGTAAGCCTAGCGGTAAAGACTAAATTTGAAATGTGAACTCTTAATTCAGAAAAGGACTCAGTGCTCCAGGCCTTTTTTTTTTTTTTTTTTGGCCGGTACGAATGTTCATTTGATATACTTTTTTGGGTGATTGTTTTACTTTTTCTCTTCAATCCTTTGGTTTGATAAACATATTTTTTCTCAAGTAATCTGGAGTGGAGATTGAGAGTGACGTAACACTAAAATGAAGAGGGGTAGTTTTAGTTAAGTTTGAATATGGTCTGATCTGCTACAGTAGCCAGCCACTGCAGTATCTGCTCTCAACCCAGAGAGGTTTTTGAGTGGGTGCGTGTGTGTGTGTGTGTGTGTGTGTGTGTGTGTGTGTGTTGTTGTGTGTGTGTGTGTGTCTGTGTGTGTGTGTGTCTGTGTGTGTGTGATTGTCCAACTTAGTTTATGTCAATTTCTGTTTTTTCTGTTAATGTCAGGGGGATTAATAATGAGGTGAAAAGGAGGAGTTTATTTTTATTTCTTCAGAATAAAGGTGCAGATTTTTATTTCATCCAAGAAACCCATTCTCGTGAGGGTGATGTTTCACACTGGAGAAGTTAATGGGGAAGAAATGTGTGGTTTTCTCATGGTAGCAATCGCTCAGCAGGGGTCGCCATCCTACAGGGGAAAGGTGGTGGGAAAATTATATAGCATGATACCGATAAGGATGGCAGATGGATCATTCTGTTGGCAGATATCAACCAATTTCTCGTTATTCTGATAAACATATATGCCTCCAATAGTAAATCTCTCAATATAGCATAATTTTCTCAACAGTAGAAAATAAGATTAATCAATGTCTGACATTGTTTCCCTCTGCTGAAATCTAATGGGGAGGAGATTTCAACACAGTATTTGATGAAAGCCTGGACAGATGGCCTCCCAAAACCAAACAGATGACAGAATTGGAAAATATTTGCCACAGAATGAACTTGATTGACATATGGAGACAAAGACACCCACAGGAAAAAATATACACTTGGAGCAATAAGGACAGATCCCTCCAATCCCGCATAGATTTTTGGTTAACATCAGCAGAACTAGAAAATAAGATAGATTTAATTAAAATAGAACCCACAATACTGACAGATCACAAGGCTATAACAATTCAATTCCGCCTTGGATCTGATAGGCAGAAGTCGAACAGAGACTATTGGAAATTAAACAAAACACTGTTGCAAAATAAAGAATTTGTCAAGGAAAGCCAAAAAATCATTGATAAATGCTGGCGACCAGCAAACATGCTAAAAAAGTTTGGACTATATTGGGAATTAATGAAATATGAATACAATTAAGCAGAAGGATCAGCAGATACAATAAAGAAAAAGAATTACAACTTATCACCCAAATCATTCCATTATCAGAGAAAACTGACCCCACCAGAGATGAACTGGATGAACTGGCTTACTTGCAGACTGAATTGGATAAAATCTATAAGGAAAAGGTTAGAGGGGCCTTTATCAGATCCAGAAGGAAATGGCTTGAACAGGGGTAAAAGTGCACAAAATATTTCTTCAATTTAGAAAAAAGAAACCATGAAATATCTTCCTTAAGCAAACTTAAAATTAATGATACTGTGTGCGAGGATGAAAAATTAGTCTCACAATATGTAGCAAGCTTTTATGAGAAGCTGTATCTGGCTGACCCTTTGAACAAAGATAAGATGACATTATTCCTTCGAGCCATACAACCAGATAGTAGAAGAATAAATGAAGTTTTCCAGTTAACATGTGATCAGAAAATAAGTATAACAAAGGTGCAAAAATGTATTGATGCCCTTAAGGATAACAAAGCTCCAGGGAATGATGGGTTAATAGGGGAATTTTATAAATGCTTTACACAGTCAATGGCTCCATTTTTAGTTGGACTGTTTGAAGAGGCTCTAGAAAAAGAGGAACTCTCCCACACTCTGAGACAGGGATTGATCAAACTAATCCCAAAGCCAAAAAAAGATAAATTAAGCATTGAAAACTGGAGACCGATTAGTTTATTGAACAATGATGCAAAGCTGTTTGCTCTCATCTTTGCAAAAAGATTAAAAACAGGACTAGCTAATATTATTGATGATGAACAATCTGGGTTTATGCCAGGAAGGATCATTGTTAATAATATTCATCTGATATGATAGATTATAATGAAATTATACCAGATGAGAGTTTTATTATATTTGTTGATTTTTATAAAGCTTTTGACATAGTCAGTCACCAGTTTATGTTTAAAGTCATTGAAAGCTTTGGCTTTGGGAATAGGTTTCTGAGGCCAGTAAAAACAATTTATAAAGGAAGTAACAGCTCAATTAAGGTAAATGGTACAACGCCCAGATTTAGTATCAGTCGTGGAATCAGACAAGGATGCCCACTAAGTCCATTTTTGTTCTTGCTGGTCACACAGGTCATGGCTACACATATTAAAAGAAGCAACTTTCAGGGTATAACTGTGCGTTCAGACCAAACGCAATGGAGGCGATGAACGCCACAAGTTTCTATTCAGAATCAATGTAAATGACGCAATGACACGCGATTGTTGCTTTGGGCGACGCGATTTGGGCAATAAGTGCGACGCGCTGAAGCGATGAGGCGTTCATTGCGTCCATCGCGTGTGTCGCTTGAAGTTAAAAAATTTGGACTTTTCAAGCGACATCGCGTGACGTTGTGCTGCGACATGCAATCAGCGTTGACCTCCAACCACGTCACCGACGTAGCAGACGCTCATTTCAAATCATGGAAGAGAAACTTATTGTGGCAGCCTGAAGCCTGAAGTACCAGACGCAGCTCCTGGAGGAGGTGATGATATTCACTTATCATCACCTCCTCCAGGAGCTGCGTCTGGATGACGGCCGTTTCCAGCGGTACTTCAGGCTTCAGGCTGTCACAATAAGTTTCTCCTCCATGTTTTGAAATGAGCGTCTGCCACACACACACACACACACACACACACACACACACACAGCTGGGTGAACCAGCGACGCGATACTCGCGTTGCGGGCGATTTCATTGCCTCCTTGAATTTTGTGCAGATGTTACATGGACTTCCTGATACCGGGTATTTAAGCACTACAAGCACTTTATTATGGACAGTCAGCTACAGCAATTTGCACTTTACCGGGCATATTGCAATAATAATCCAGTACCTACATGCACGACTGCCACTTTATATGGACCTCTAAACATTAATTATATGTGGATTTTATATGAACCTCTTAATGTGAATTTTCAGCACATGGACCTCATAACTGTATGGGCACTGATGCAATAGAATTTCACTGACTATATAATGTCATCCCAGCTCGCCTACACTGTCAGCTCTGTCATTATCATGTCCTGTTGGTAGTATGCCATGGCTTGTTCTTCTTGGTTATATTTCTACTTGCTTTGTTGTCTCTCCCTTTCCCCCTTCTCTCTCTCTTCCTGAACACCTACCTGCTAGTGGGACTAGGGATGGAAATTAGCCGTTTGGCTACAATCATACATATTTACATTTCTAATGTTCATTAATATGTTCTGTCCCATTTTTAAAAATAAACAAATAAATACAAATACAATTTTTTTTCTGTCCAATCAAAATGAACTTGGCATAGCTGTGCACTGCATCAAGGAATTTTCGGAGGTCTCTGGTTTGACAATGAACCTCAGCAAATCTGTGTTGTTTCCCCTTAAACATTGTGATCTGGTAGAATTGAGTGAGATCCCCATTAAACAAACTGTGACATACCTAGGTGTAGTACTTGACAAAAATGAAAACAGGCGCTCGGAGGTAAACTTTGAACCAATAACCCAACAAATACAAAGGAAATTCAATATGTGTTTAATGGGGGATCTGTCCTTAAAGGGCCGGACGCTGTTATCTAAAGCGGAAGGAATATTAAGATCTGTATATGTCTCTAGCACTAGAAATGCCTGCTGCAGTCTCCAAGAAACTAGATCAAATATTATTTAACTTTATCTGGAAGAACATCTGTCATTACCTAAAAAAATATATTTTGTGTAATGCCAAGAGGGATGGTGGCTTGGATGTATTCACTTTTGAAACACTTAACAGTTCTTTTAAGATTAACTGGTTAATTAATTTAAGTAGACAAAAGAACAACTTCTGGAGCTCTTTTTCCACACGTGTATTTAACTCATTAGGTGGCATACAGTTTTTATTGAAATGTAACTATAAAGTTGAAAAGCCTCCTGTCAAACTTTCAAACTTTCACAAACAAGCTCTGCTGGCCTGGAAACTGATCTACAAACTTAACTTCTCACCAACCAGCTACTACATATGGAATTATGAAGACATCCTTTATAAAAAATAAATCGCTGCTTTATAAGGATTGGATGGATCATGGAATTTTATTAGTTAATCAACTTCTTAATGACCAAGGTCTTTTACTTTCTTATGAAGAATTTTTGTTAAAATTTCAGTTGCCAGTTACCCCAAAGAAATATGCTGTGATCTTTGATGCACTACCACAGGGTGTGCTGCAGCTTCTGAAGGGTATTGAAAGAAATATGGCTGTTAAAGAAAATTACAAATGTGAGATTCTTGTTGGCGAAATTGACATTACAAAAAAATCCTGCTCTAACAGATATTTGAGAAGTTGCTTACATTTTACAATTTTGCCTAAAGGGCAAATGTATTGGTTTGCATAATTTGGAGAGTTTAACTGGCATTAAATGTGGCTGGCTGATGACAAACTCTGTTTTAATAACAAAGTGAAAGAAGTTTCGTTTAAAATATTACATCAAATCTATCCTGCAAAGAAAACACTTGAAAGATTTAAAATAGATATTGAATATTTGTGTGATTTCTGTGGACTTGAAGATGAAACCATCGCTCATTTATTCTATCAATGCACTTACAGTAGAACCTTTTGGGAAGATGTCTAGCATTTTGTACAAGAAATAACAGGAAGAATGATCAGTTTCCAGGAAAAAAACATTTTAATTTATTTTGATAACCAGACTGTAGACAAAGATTTGTGTTTTTTCTGTCAGTTGATTTTGAGTTTGGGGAAATTTCATATCCATAAAAACAAATGGGCCAAATCTAAACCAAACATTGTACTCTTTAGAAAAGAACTTCTCCGCTATGCTGCCACAATTAAAGACATTAGAAATAAGAAAGCTGTCAAAGCATATGCTATCATGGAGAAATTTTGTGGAAGTGATCTGTAAAGTCCTTTTCTTTTGGTTGTTACTTTGTTGATTGTTGTACACAGTACCCCCTGTGTGTTTGTATTGGTTTGTGTCTGTATGTAAGATCGCACAATAAAAAAAAAATTAAAAAAAGTTGATCTAACGGGATGTCAGTGTCTCTTCCTGTATGTTCTCTTAAGTCTGCTGGAAACTGTCCGACTTGACTGCAGCTTTTTGTCTCCACCTCGAGCTGCAGCCGCCTGATCTCGTCCACTCGCCAGGCGAGGCGCAGTTCATCTCGAACGCACCTAATGCGTTGAATTTTGCCTCCTCGTCTCCTCTCTCCTTCGTCGACCCGGAAGTCGCTTCCCCTCTGCCATGATGAAGGATCTTCCAATTGCTTAACCCTCGGAGCATCTTGGGGACCAAAAGTGACATTTTGGTTCTTTTTATTTGTTTGGCTCTCAATATACCGGTCAGTTTAAAAGCTAACTGTATAAAATTTTGCCACTATTCTTTTTTCATTTTAATTTACTTAATTCCAAAATCCTGTCTATTGGAAGTGTACAGAATAGGAGATTTGCATCATACTGACACTTGTTAACCTCATGACCAAATTTGCCCCATTGACTCCCTTTATAACCACATATTTTTCATAGACTATAACCCTGACATATTATAATGCTTTTTCCATTAAAGCTATAGTTAGTAATGTTGGAGAGCTAGCAAGATTTGAAAGTGGCACGTCCTCTAAGCTCCACCACCTCCTCCCCCTCCTGTCAGTGCTCCATCCAAAGCCACGCCCCACGTCGAGTAAAAACGCTCAATGCTCCGTGCACGAAGCACAGATCCTATAAGTTAGATAAGCAGTATGTACTGATGACGGGCTTACACCGACAGAGAAGCTTATGTTAGTGTAAGAGTGAAATTGTGATAGGTGAATAACTGTGTAAACACAGGTTTAATCATCCTAATTATCCAGACATGAGTTCAGTATATTCTCACTGAATTATTATATTGTTTACACCTATTTAGTTGTTTACAGTAATGTTAATATTCTGTTTTACTCCTACGGTGTGCAGTCATCTTAAGTTGTTCTGGTATAAGGTTACACCGCTAGTCGGCGCTGCTGTAGCGTTTAGGTAGAGTGTTTCTTTAAGGTGAAGAAGGAGACAGCGGGGAGGAGAGAGAGCAAGGGAAGAGACGGAACATTCAAGCAGATGTACTGCGTAGACTGAGCTGTGTGCGGACTTCACTAAAAGTTATGAGTAAAACCCAGAAGTTGTTGGACTGTTTTATTCCTGCTCACACATCCACGTCGCTTACATTAGCATTGGGCTAATACGAGCCACAAAAGTAGCTAAGTTGGCAAACGTTACATATTTCATGAAAATAACAAATCCCCCTGAAGCAAAACAAATAATTACCTGTCCAGCAGAAAGACAGCAACCTCTGCATCACTTTTCAGGCCCTTCAGATGCCTCAGTTGTCTCCACCGCTCACAGGCTGCACCGATGTTGACTCTGGTTTGTCCTTATCCAGAGCCTTTTTCGTCGCAGCCTTTTTCTGCCTCTGGCTTTCTTTTCTTTGCCTGTTTAGTGGGCGAGCCATTACAAGTAACGCTGGAAGTGGTATTTTTGGCTGCATTTTCTCTGCTATAGTACTCTTATGAACTTATTCTCCTGCTAACTTGGTATTTCTGCTGAGGAGTGTGCTGAATATTTCCAGCAACAGTGAAACGTGATGAGTGCGCACAGGGAGGAGGGAGGGACAGAGGGGGGGGGAGCAGCAGGAGACATGAAGGCATCTGATTGTTTCTTTCCACTCGGACCAAATGGCAGGGACTGGTCAGAGTTTTTACAGGCCTGCAGCTGACACAGAGGTCTGATTCTTTTCCTTCCTTTTTCTGAATACATAATGTATTGACTACTCTCAGGATGGAAGGACCATTTCACCCAGTGTAACAAAAAGTGTTTCTGAACAGGATTACCAACTAGAGCTTTAATACCTAATATATCTAAGCCTCTACCTTCAAAATATAGGAAAAATATGTTTTAGGTGTAATGACCCCCTTTACCAACCAGAGGCCATCACATAAAGTTTCTGGGAAATTTCCATGAAGGCCTGGATTTCTTACTTCGCAAAATGCATAGTAATAACAAAGCTGAACACCATAAAATGGTCTTGGTATATTAGCACTGATATAAAACAGTGGTGTGAATATGGTTGAGAAAAAAAAAATCAACAGAGCCCTTTTGACCTGGGACACAGAAACATACATAGACAGACATCTACAGGGTTCTTCTGTGTCCAGAGGGAATTCCTTCCCTAATCGGTCCCTGACTCTCAGATGAATCCTCACTGTTGGTAAAATTCACCTCAGAAACATGCTCCTCATTCTCCTCAGAGGACTGCAAGCAGGGCCGGACTGGGAGACTTTTTCAGGCCAGGAGTCAGTCATTCAGCAGGCTACCCTGCCCACACGCACATTCACACCTACACTTATATGCATGGGCAGGCACGCACACACGCGCGCACACACATACACACACACACACACACACACACACACACACACACACACCTAAATAAACTTGTCAATTTATGGCATTTGGCCACATCATCCTCAAGTGCCTTCCTCTTTTTTTCTTTCTCCCTCTCCGTGCCGCCCTTCCTCTTTTTAGGGGGGTCCATTCTGGACTTGTCCTCCTCTCCTGGCTACACACACACACAGGAGCAGCAGCAGGTACTACACAGACACACATGCAAACACACCCCCTCCTCCACACTGCAAGACTGCAGCAACACACACACACACACACACACACACACAGGAGGAGGAGGAAGGGGGTAGGAGGAGGAGGAGGAGGTGGAGGATGAGGAGAAGGAGGTGGAGGATGAGAAGAATGATGAGAATGAGGAGGAGGTCAATGGAGGTCACAAAATGGAGAAATCCAGTAGTCTGTGAATGATGACACAGGAGGAGTGAAGATTCACCTTGGAGCCAGGAGGATTTAGGGGCGGAATAGGGGTGTGTAGGAGGAGGAGGGAGAGGAGGAGGAGGAGGAGGCGTGGGAGAAGGATGAAGAGGAGGGGGCATAGAGGGTATGAGATGAACCGTTTAGGTTAAAGAGTGTAATTCAATTTTAAAACTCTCCTTGTGCCAAAAATAATAATGCATTAAAATCAATATTATTTTTTTTATCAGTTATTGACATGGTCAAGGCCATAATATCTTCATCAAAAATATTTCACTTTGCACCTCATTTTTGGAAATATTGCATATTTTGTGTTTTTCCTGTTGAAAAAATCAGGGGGTCTCATGACAAAATGTCCATAAAAACGTAAAAGAAATTTAAAAATTATAATAAATTTTATATCTGTGGATAGTTGTTGGAAAGATCTGATGCATTGAAAGTTAAAAAAAAAATATTTATGCATTATATTTTTATTGCACTTTTATGAGACGGACCGTTTGTGTACACAAGGTTAAAGAGCGTATGTAAATTTTAAGGTATGCATGAGGGTTAAATGTACCTGTAAGGAGACGAGGAGCGAGGAGAGAGAATACACTGGTGTAGCCTACCGGAAGTCTCAGCGACTGTCATCCTGCATCATCAGGACACACGCAGGGAAATGAAATCTGACTGACAAGTTTCTGAAGCGCGTTAATTATTCTGATTGAATATTTATGTCACAAAGAGCTCATGAAGAAATAAGTGATTATAAGCATTATTAGTATTATTAGACTGTAAATCGCCGCATGTTCTGAAAAATGACACAAAGAGGATGAAAAGTCGTCTGGTTCAGTGATGATTCAGAGATTATTACTGTGGAATCACTGTCACACACTTAATGGACTAATCAGGGAAAATACTGCGGCCGTGTGTTTACTTTGTAGAGTCATGTACAGGATCTACAGATAAGAAAATAATACATGATGAGATGTGATATAATGCGCCGTTATGTGTCGGCATCTAACACTGTAAGTTAATTTCATTGTAGAGAGTCGTGGCATCACACAAAGCAGCAGTTTGTCTGTATTTTTTGTTTGTTTGTTTGTTCTTTAATTTCACAGTAAAATCGACACATTCTCACATAGTTGTTGTATTATTGTGCAGATAACAATGGTGCAAATATAATAAATAAATAAACTAGAACTGCAAGCAGTTATGAACGGGGGCCAAGCCTCCCGCGCGACTCGGCCCCCGGGTGTCGCGGAGCCCACGTAACACAAACGGCTCTATTTTGTTACCAGGAGGCACACGGCCAAGATCTGCTATCGAACGTGGGGTCGAAGAAGGCTGCCCTCTCTCTCCGTTCCTCTTATTGCAATGGGAGAAGCAGTGCAAGTGTCAAAGGCAGAATATGTTTGTTGCAACAAGTCATGCCCACTTTGACCAAACATTACTAAACTTTATGACTGGGCTCGGGAGGGACTCCAGATCGTGCTGGGCAAATTTCGTGCGAATCCGAGCAATTTTTTTGTCGCTTAATGTTTCTCTGTTTATAGCGCCCCCTGTTGCCCAATTTGCACCAAATTTGGCACAGAGCCTCTGGTTGACCTCTGCAGCAAGTGATTTGAGTTTCATGTTGATAGCTTTTATTTTGACAAAAATATGCAACGGTATGTGTTTTTGTAGCTAGCAGAAAAAAATGTTTATTTATAAGTACCGCGTTTTCTGGAGTGGCAAAATTCTTTGGATAACTTTTGATCAGGCAAGTCTGGAGATTGTGTGTGCAAAGTTTCGTGCAGATGGAGCGTACAACCTAGGAGGAGTTCGAAAAAGTGGGTTTCAGATGTGTAGCGATTTACGACTAGAAATATGCTGTGGGAGTGGGCGTGGCCTATGTCAGAAGATGCGGATCTATGTAGGGAACACAAGGATTTAAGGTTTATGAAGATGTGATTTAAAATGTGGAAGTTACAGGCCAAAATGCGTTTGCGTCCGTTACAGCGCCACCTAGTGGAGTGGAAGCGCAATTTGTGGTATGTTTGTTCTGTGTCCTGTTCTATATATACCCTGTAAATTTCATGGCCCTCAGCATAATACTTCAGCTGAAATAAATGTTTATTGTTTGTCTTGTAATAAGCCACGCCCACTTTGACCAATCGTGATTATCTTCGAGATAGGTCCTCAGGAGTGACCCAGCATCATGCCCACCAAATTTGGTAAAAGTCAGTGTTGCCGTTTAAGAGATATAACGTTCCCGTATTTGCAGCGCCCCCTAGTGGCCAACATCAGCCCAATTTGGCTCATAGCCCCACAGTGACATGCCAGCCAAGGATCTCAGAAATGGTGTCATTAGCATTTATTTTGACCGAGATATGCTACTGTTCGCGTTTTTATAGCTAGCTAGAAAATTTTATTCGTTAATAATTAGCGCATATTTTGACTGAACAAAATTCTTTTGATAACTTTAGATCTGGTCCAGGTGCCGAACGTACGTGCCAAATTTCACAGTGATGGGACCAAACCCCAAGGAGGAGTTTGAAAAAGTGGGTTTTCGAGTTTTTGCAATTTCCTGAAAAAAAATTATAGGCGGAAATGGGCGTGGCCTAGCCCAGGAGATTCAGGGCAAATCAGGGAATCTGGGGATATGAGGTTTTTGAATGTGCGACATAGGGTGTGGGGAGTTATGGGTGAAAAGGTGTTTTCCTTGATTATATCGCCACCTGCTGGCGGACATATGTCAGTTTTTGCACCTGAGGTACGTGCAGGGGTCTGGACCAACCCTCCAAATTGCACCGCCCTCCCATGCACGGTTTAGCCTGCAGCACCACTTTTACCAACGGAAAAATAAAAATAATAACTAGAACTGCAAGCAGTTATGAACGGGGGCCAAGCCTCCCGCGCGACTCGGCCCCTGTGCGTCGCGGAGCCCACGCAACGCGAACGGCTCCGTTTCGTCACCGGGAGGCACACTGCCAAGCTCTGCTATCGAACACTGGGTCGAGCAAGGCTGCCCTCTCTGTCCGTTGGTCTTATTGCAATGGGAAGAGCAGTGTGAAAGGCTGAATATGTTTGCTGTAAGAAGTCACGCCCACTTTGAGCAAACATCACAAAACTGTACAGGCGGCCTCGGGAGCGAGTCGACATGGCGCTCACCAAATTTCGTGGGAATCTGAGCAACTTTTGTATCGCTTGATTTTTTCTCTGTTTATAGCGCCCCCTTTTGACCAATTTGCACCAAATTTGGTACAGAGCCTCTGGTTGACCTCTGAAACAAGTGATTTGAGTTTCATGTCGATAGCTTTTACTTGGACAAAAATATGCAACATTATGTGTTTTTTAGCTAGCAGAAAGAAATTGTTTATTTCTAAGTACCGCATTTTTTGGAGTAGCAAAATTCTTTTGAAAACTTTAGATCATGCACATCTGGAGATTGTGTGTGCAAAGTTTCGTGTGGATGGAACGTAAACTCTAGGAGGAGTTTGAAAGAGTAGGTTTTTGACGTGTAGCGACTTACAAAGAGAAATATGCTGTGGGAGTGGGCGGGGCCTATGTCAAAAGATGCGGCTCTATTCAGGGAACACGTGGATATAAAGTTTCTGAAGAGGTGATTAAAAATGTGGAAGTTACAGGCCAAAATGCGTTTGCGTCCATTACAGCGCCACCTAGTGGAGTAGACGCACAATTTTTGGTGTGGTTGGTCTGTGTCCTATTCTATATATACCCTGTAGATTTCACAGCCCTCAGCATAATACTTGAGCTTAAATAAATGTTTGTTGTTTATCTCGTAATAAGCCCCGCCCACTTTGACCAGTGGGAATGACCTTCAAGGTATGGCCTCAGGAGTCACCCAGCATCATACCCACCAAATTTTGGTAAAAATGGGTGTTGCCGTTTAAGAGATATAACGTTGGCATATTTGCAGCGCCCCCTAGTGGCCAACACCAGCGAAATTTGGCTCATAGCCCCACAGTCACATGGCAACCAAGGATCTCAGATTTGGTGTCAGTAGCATTTACTTTGACCGAGTTATGCAACTGTTCGCGTTTTTATAGCTTGCTAGAAAAGTTTATTCGTTAATATTTTGCGCATACTTTGACAGAACGAAATTCTTTTGATATCTTTAGATCAGATTCCTCTGAAGACCGTACGTGCCAAATTTCACAGTGATCGGACCAAATCACAAGGAGGAGTTTGAAAAAGTAGGTTTTTGAGTTTTTGTGATTTCCTGAAAAAAAATTATAGGCGGAAATGGGCGTGGCCTAGCCCAGGTGATTCAGGGCTATTCAGGGAATCTGTGGATATGAGGCTTTTGAATGTGCGACATACAATGTGGGAGTTATACCCCAAAATGTGTTTCCCTTGGTTATAGCGCCACCTGCTGGCGGACATATGTGAATTTTTGCGGCTGAGGTCCGTGCAGGGGTCTGGACTAACTCTCCAAATTGCACCGCCCTCCCTTGCACGGTTTAGCCTGCAGCACCACTTTTACCCGTGGAAGAATAAAAATAATAAGAATAAAAATCTGAACAATTACAATAGGGTTCCCAGCACCGCTGGTCCTGGGAAACGCGTATGCTTGCATACGCGTCCCCCAGGCCCCGCGGGCTTGGCCCCCTAATAATAGTGAAGAATAATAATAAAAATCGGAACAAAAACAATAGGGTTCCCAGCACCGCTGGTACTGGGAAACGCGTATGCTTGCATACGCGGTTCCCAGCCCCCGCGGCTTGGCCCCCTAATAAATATCACAGATGATTAGCCGATACAATTTAAAGATTATTAAATAAATGATGATTGAAATCAACATCAGGGAGAATCCTACTACTAATCAACTATTTCAAACTGTTTACAGATATAATCAAATATTGTCAAATGTTGGAATTGTTTTTAAATAAGTGTTTGTGCGGACATTCGTGCCAGTCAGTTTGACATATCTGCTAGTCATCAGTAATTGACGTCGCTTCGGACTGACGCTGTGGAAGAGGATTTTTCATTTCGGAGTTTCGTCTCCTCTGTCCTCGCGTCTCTTCCTCGCATCCCTCTTTCATCTCCTCGCTGGGTGGAGCTAAGACGCGAGGAGACGAAGCGAGTGGAGGAGACGACGAGACCAATTTACCGAATGGAAAGCACCGTCGGACTGCATGGTGAGTTCTCTTTAGAATTTTCTCAGTCATCATACCCTGAAAAATATCAACCAAAATGGCTTGAAATGATAACCAAACAGGCTTATGATGAGTAGTCCTTATGTCTGTAAAGTTTTCTCTGACTTCAATCACAAAATTTTACTATTTTTCCCTTTTTTCTGAAACTCATGGTTTTTTACCGTTTAGGTTCTTAAATGTAGAAGCTGGGTGTTTTAACCTTTATATACTCACTGGCCCTGCTAGTATTGGGTTGGACTCCTTAATTGCCTTAACCCTGTAACGCCAAGTGCATCATATTTGATACATGAGTTTTTAAGACCTCTACATTATCAGTGTGATATTTTTTTTCCCCTGAAAAACCTGATGTATACAGACACATGCAGTTCATGGATAATCCACCAGGGATCAGTGATTCATGCACTAGAGGGTGTTCAATTGAGACATCCAAAATGGCTGCTGTCAATCAGTGACCCACAGGTGTTTTTTCAAGGATATTTTTGCAAATTTTGAAAAGGTTAAGGAAAGAAAAACTTTCAAATTGTTACTGAATCTTCAACAGGGATATTTACTGGATTGATGCAATGTAAAACTACTTAATATTTCATAACTTAGTTTATAGTAAAACTGTGTTGAAAATGTGTGTACCAAAATTGATACAGCAGGTATTTAAGGTTATTTTATTGGCAAATCTGCCAATTGTCATTTTACTGTATTTCATGCATTATGCATTCAATAAAGCAACATAAAGTCTTTTTCTTATTTAATTAAACTAATTAAAGGTTTTTCTGATGCAATTAGGTATATTTAGAGAAAATTAGATATTTCAAACCTATATTGTATTTTTATATATACAACCTGCTGTATCATGATGAATGTTGCCATGGCTCCCTTGCTAATAATTGTCTTTGTTCATTGATTTCTACTAAAACTGAACAATTCAGAGAAGAAATACACAATAATTGAAAAGAAATTGAATTATATATTATATTTTGTTATGTTATATTATTTTATACATATGATATATATTATATTATAATAATTATATTATAATTATGTATCTTTAATTCAATTTATAAAACTGAATCAAAGAAATTGAAGCCCAGGCAGAAACCCATGCCCCTGCAAAGGTTTCAAGCTGCTGTTGGCACCTCTCTCACAAGTGCAGAAAAAGGCAAAATCAAGTGTTGCAGACCACTGTCCTCTCCAGAAGCATTAGGAACACCTCCCCCCTACAAAAGGCCAATCTCTAGTGGGCCCCCTGATGTAAGAAAGGATGGCATTGATCATTTTCGAGCATGGGAAAGATGCAGGCACTGCACAGGCAATCACTTCACCCATGTCTGCTGTGAGAAATATAGGGTCCATCTTTGCCTGAACAAGGACAGAAACTGTTTTCAGGCCTACCACAATGCAAAGTAAAGAGGGTGTGAAGCAAAAAATGAACCAAACCAAGTGACAAGTTCCTCTTCCACCATGCCGGTTCCACTTGTGGGTTTGTCACTGCTGTGTGATAGCGTCATTTCAGCAGATACAGAATATGTATGACATTATTGTGCAAAATGGAAAAAATGTTCTTTTGTAAGTTTGAAATTACTTGAGGACAATTTTAAAGGGAACTCAAAGTTTAATGGGTTAAAAATGTTGTGTTTTATATGTTTTTGTTTGTTTAAGATAAACAAATTGTGAGCAATAAATTGCACAAAAATGCTGGATTAGCAAATATGATACAAATTGAAACTCATATATGCAAATTGATATTTTTTTCTTTTTAAAAGAAATTGTCAGAAGGTTCAATATACACCCCAGATTTTAAAAAAATGAATTTTCTGGCAATTATTTCATGGTTCAGGCTTTACAGGGTTAATTCTTTGTCCCAAATAGATTCAACAAAGTGTTGGAAAACATTCCTTTTTGGTCCATATTGACACGATAGCATCACACAGTTGCTGCAAATTGGTCACCTGCACATCCATTTCTAGAACATGCACTTCAACTGGTAGCAGCAAAGTGTGGTAGCTCCAAATTTTTTACTCAGTCTTTATTTTTGCTGTATTTTTTATTGTACTTTTGTCAACTACTCATGGATACTTCTTTGGGGAGGAAGAGTTTATTCAAGAGAAGTGCTTTTTTTTTTTATAAAAACGGAGCAAGTCTGGAGAATACCACCCGATTCCAGCTGAGATGAAGAGGTGTTTTCATGGTTGCCATGCTGGTGCAAAGGTGAAGGCTTGGAAATGGACATATAAGCCATCAGTCATCATGAGAAATGTCAACTCTCTGTCCAACAAAAGTGGATGAACTTGAGATATTGGTGAAGACTCAGAAAGTATACCTGAGTGCAGTCTCCTGTGTTTCACTGAAACCATGGTTGAATCAAAACATCTCAGACTCCAGCATGGACCTACCTGGTTTCACTCTCATATGGTCAGACAAAGATGCTCAAGCTAGTGGCAAGAAAAAAGGTGGGGGTCTGGCTTTATTTGTGAACCTAGAGAGGGGTGTAATTCTGCACATATTACTGTCAAGGAGAAAATGTATTGTCCAGATATTGAATTACTGAGTGGTTATTGAGTTACTGTGGCCTTTTCTAACATCTCAAACCAGTCTACTCATCTCCTCTGACCTCTGATATCAAAATGGCATTTTTGTCCAGACAACTACTGCTCACTGGATATTTTCTCTTTTTTGGACCATTCCCTGTGAACCCTAGAGATGGTTGTGTGTGAAAATCCCAGTAGATCAGCAATTTCTGAAATACTCAGACCACCTACAACCATGCCAGTTTCAAATTCACTTAAATCCCCTTTCATCAGCAAGTCATCACCACGTCTAGATGCCTAAATGCATTGAGTTGCTGCCATGTGATTGACTGATTAGCTATTTGTTTTTAACAAGCAATTGAACGGGTTTGCACCTCTATACTGTATATACCTATACTGAGAAGTTGGTCTTTAATAAAACAGTAGTGTAATTAATATATATTTCTTTAATTTCTTTGGGCGACAGAAATGCCTCATGGGGTGGAAAGGGTCGTGTTCAGGGTGCCCCCGACACCAGCCTTTCCTGTTGTGGTAAGAAAGACAAATTTGGCTATGTTGTTGGTCAAGTTGATTAAAGATTTAGATTAATCAAATTTGCTTTGATTTTTAATACTCTTTTCTTCTCAAGCATCAGTATGGTGAACCTCCTCCTTCGTACTTGCCGTCCCAACCTCAAGATGAAGGCAGCACAAATGAGGGAGTGCAAATTATTGTTGTAAAAACCGGGGTGAGTGCAGTAAATTTATTGACAAATTGCATACCTATGTTACAACTAAAACAACCGCACTGACAGAATTTCTTCTTTCTATCTTTTTCAGTGCTGCCCTAACCCGTGGACCTCCGATGACTACCTGCTCGTGGCAGCTATCATTATGTGTATCATACTCCTGATAGCGTTAGGGGTTATTCTTTACTCAGTTTACACTAAGGGGTAATTTTGTTCAGAGTTTGCATAAAAAGGCTAATTTGTTCAAAAAAGTTCACATGATAAAAGTTCACCCTATCTGCTGTTGTTCATGAGTATTGTTGAATTTAACAAATGTATATATACATTTTTTTGATTTTGCTAGTCTGGCCTCTACTTCTCAAAACAACACATTTTTTTTATGATTACAATAGAGGTAAGATGCATTGTGTCCATGTTAGTCTTAAAGGAGGTTAGTTATTCTGGGACTGTAGGGAGTTTTCTGAATCATACAGAGATGTTGGCTGTTATTGCATGTCCGTAACTGAGATGTTGGACCATAAAACTTTATAAAATGGGATACAGAGATGTTGGCTGTTATTGCTTGTCCGTACTGAGATGTTGGACCATAAAACTTTATAAAATGGGATACAGAGATGTTGGCTGTTATTGCTTGTCCGTACTGAGATGTTGGACCATAAAACTTTATAAAAATGGGATACAGAGATGTTGGCTGTTATTGCATGTCCGTACTGAGATGGTGAGTCATATGGGATGTTACATGTTAATACATGTCCATACAGCAATGTTGGACCATAACAGTTTTTAAAATCGTCTATGGAGATAATGATCACAGAGGTGTACACCGTATAAGTATATTCTGGGACAGGAATTGAGAGATTTTTTTATCTATCAAAAAATAGAGTGTAATGTTTGAAACTGTTCTTTTTTATTTTGACATGGATAGGTAAGGACCATCATTAAAGGTCCCATATTATGCAAAATGCACTTTTTCAAGGTTTTCCAGTGAAAATATGTGTCCCCGGCCTGCCTACAGACTCCCCTGATATGAGAACAGTGCACTCTCTCCCTCTCTTGCTTGCTCCACCTTTCAGTGAATGCAGGCAAAAACACCTCTGTTTGGATTTTTCCCCCCCCATATGATGTCATATGCGGGAACGCTGCCTCCTCTAGGCAAGGAGCTGCCTCCTCTGGGCAGTAAGCCCTGCCTCTGCTGCCACCCCCTGGAAACCTGAAGGTCCGCCTCCCGGTCGCCATTTTTTCCCCCGCTAATGCTGCTCTGGTAAATAAAGATGTTGAAAGCACGAGCAAAGTACGGCAAGTGCTCTGTTGTTGGCTGTAGCAACAAGCACAAATGTCTTCATTTACTGCCATCATCTCACCCAGAGAAGACTCAATGGATTCATTTTGTTTTTGACGGAAATGTCCCCACAACACTGGGTAAAGTGATATGTGTGTGTGTGTGTGGACTGCTTCATGAACGAGGGTCAGACTCAGTACAAAGCCAGAGTCACTTCAACACTAAAACTGACGGTGGATCAGTGTCCACTGGCTGTGACCTGACTTCAAATGTGGCAGCGCTAAGTTTTATCATGTTTATGCTGCTTTGCTGTGTGTTTAGTCGGCTCCATATGGCGTTAGCATCGCGGCTAATATGAGTAGCATCTACTTCTGCTCACGCATGTAATATTGAGGGAGAGTCAAGATAATCTGTGTAAACGTTAAGCCTCATATGAAGCATAATGAACTAAACCAATAGTAAATTGGATGCTGGTAAGTGTTCTTCATGTCACTTTTTGTGTGACTTCATGCTGACAGGTTTGTTTGTTATGGACGTCTCCTCTCTCCTCTGTGATGTTGTGTAACTTAGATTAGCACCAAGCTGCTAAGTTTGTCATACCTGAAATGTGTAGTTACCTGCTGCAGAATCAAGCCCACAAACTTGTATTCAGACTAAACCGGGCGCTGTGATTAGGCAGGTATGCGGTTGTGTTTATCTGTGCTTAGAATGTAAGAATGAAATAGTCTGTTTAGTTTGCATTACATTACATTACAAACTCAGTGGGGGGTGCAGGACATGCAGGAGGAGGAGAGGGACACGTCCATAATGACGACTGTTCTACTTTGATATCAATACAATTCATAAAATCATGTGACTACATGGGTTAACGATTTTTACTCACAAAAAGAACATTGTGTATTGTAACAATGACCATGTCACACACAGTAGGTGTTATTATAAATGTATCAGGCTCATAGCAGTGTATGATGACACATATGGTCTCAGTAGCATTTGACAGACCCTTGGTGTTACAGTTACAGTGTAACATGATGAGATAATTGATACCAAATACTTACTGGTTTTTGAATTCTGCACTGCAACATATCACATTTATCTTTCATTTCTAATGAATAAATGTTGAATTATAGGAATTTAAAAAACAAAAACAAAAAAAAAGTCAGTAAGAAGGACTGTGAGAAGTATTGATCAGAATTATTCTGTTAAGATAATCATGCTGACAGTTTCATTTAATTGGGTTTATAAATTCATCACACATACTGTCAGTAGTTATTAGTACTATACTGTATTGTAAACATTTTTTTCTTTTTTAGCAGCTGCTGCCTTCTACAAGCTGGAGAAGATGCTGACCAACAAGATGGCTGTTAGAAAACTGAGCCCCTCCACCAGACTTCATCTGAGGCTTTCCACAGCATCGTCCTTTGTTTTACACCAAACAATGTTGTTTCCATTTCTTGGAAAGCTGTGCAGGTAAACAGAATTGTAGTTATGTTGAACTTGTTAAAATATGTACAGTTTGTCATGATTTACATCTTTGATTTTCTCTGTACTGCTGTACTTCCAGACTCTGCCTGGCTGACATGTATTACAAATGCTGAAAAACCACACGTCACATCTGGTGGAGACCAACTCTTCAAAGTGCAAAGTTCCCAAAGACCATGAGAGGAGCATGCAGAGCAAAACCAGTGAAGACTGAGACAACATTTTGTAAGTGTTACGTTCTTTTATTTGTCACTAAAATTAAGTCATGTACATGTTGTATTTACAGTTGCACTGTCACATTTTTTGTTGTAAAAGTTTCAACAAAAAAATAGAAAACTATTATTAAAATTATATAAATACACACACAACTGATATGCACAGTTTTTTTGTTTGTTTTTTTTAAGTCTAAACAAAATCTTTGTGTAATACTGCACAGCGTATGTGGCTGATTTGATGGACCTCATCTTTGAGAAAGTCCTTCTGGACCCAGCACCAGACATGGATGAAGATCCAGAGGACCTGAGTGCGCAGTATGAGGAGCGAGACGAGGAGGAGGTCGTCGCCAGCTGTGTGTCCTGGTTCAACTAAGGGGAGGTCTGAATCCAACATAGCGGCCCTGGGCACCAGGAAACATGGTGAGAATCTGAAGAACCAGACTGTGACGAGGAGTGACGAGGAAGCACCAGCTCACAACACTCTGATAGGCTGATACCTGTAACGACTGAAACAAGAGGAAAAGATGTCCAGTTAGCATTGTAGCCTTGTAAACATCAATATTTGATATGTCAAACATTTTTCATATGGATTCAGTGAATTTCAGTTTTTTACTGTCATGGATAATAGGTTCATCATTTGACATGTTATATGTTGTGATATATATGTGATTCAATAAATGCTTCATGGTGTAAAAATGATCTCCTGTGAATTCATGTTTAATATGCACAGTATCTACTTATTATGGGATGTGTTTCTCCATTCATGATGTTTTGTGAACACTGTAATGTTATGAACCACTGAAGTCATGTAAAGCAAATGCAAAGAATCTGTCATATTAACTTCATAAATACAACAGTTACAATAAGTTGTGAAATTTTTTTTCTCAGTATTGTGAAATAAACCCTGACAGGCTGATGCAGGACCGCAACACAAAGTGGAGTTAATTCATCCTCAAGGAGTTTATTTCACAATACTGACCTGCTCACTGTACATTATCCTGTTTCATATACAGTAACTTACCATGATAAATACATTTGACACAAAATATTGATTTTAAAATAATTTTGCAGCTCATTCAGAGTCATTCTCATTCTAAGGTCTGTTGTGAGCACATCCAAAAAAATTAGAAAAATGTAAATATTTCAACAAAATGTAAGGCCTATGAAATTCAAACCTGACAGGCATTAGACAAGCTGTGGTGGACGAGCAGGAAGCTTTGACAAATTTCAAACACATAATGTTGGAACTTTGTAACAGGTAAACTGTTGCACGTTATATGGAGACATAACAGTGTAGTTTACAAACCACTGCACACAGCCTCGACCTCAGAAAACTGATGATAAAATTATGTTAAATGATGATACTGAAATTTTATGAATACCAAAACAAGCTCAGTATTATATTAACTTTTAACTGTTAACACTGTTTTGATGGCATCTCTGCTGAGAATATTGCAGAACAAAAAGAGAATTTATTGTCAGTAATCATCAAAATATGTAATTGGGACACGTAACACCTGCACAGGTAAGAGTACTAACATGTCTCACCAGAGACATGACGGTTAACTACATGCACAAAAGACAATGTCACTTATTCGCCAAAATGTCCCTCAATAATGACCAAGCGGAGTGAGTTACACTTAGCATTATCTACCGAGCTACATTTTAGCGCTGTATCAACACACACATCGACTAACTGTAACGCACCAAAACACACCAAATTGTTGACTTACCATCAGAAATGTCCTGCAGCATCCACAGAGTTTGAACTTCTGCAGGAGCTTCTGTCTGTGTCACATTCTGGATCAAAATCGGACGTTTGAATTTCAGCAGGTCTGAGACCAGCCGTATCCGTGTCCAGCATCAGGGTTGGCCCCTCACGCCCACTTCCTGAGAGGGGCGCGACTGGGCGCGACTAGTCACAGCTCATTTGCATTTAAAGCTACAGGCACAGAAACAGCTCGTTTCTAGAGAGGCTGAAATATAGAGGGATTTAGAGGCCTGCTGATCTGTATGATCTGAGTGGTGTTTTATGAAAGAAACTTCAAAAGCATGTTTTGAGGACCTCTGAGACATATAAAAACTTATCAGAAAGGGGCATAATATGAGACCTTTAAGTGAATTAGATCATTTATTTATTTTGCACAATCACGTACCTGAGATCGGTTCATGGTTCACTCGCCATAAAAATCAAATCCTTGTTTGCCAATCAGGCTGCTGGTGAGCTTACCAGTTTTTTTTTTATTTGGACTTTGGGCGACTCACCACATTCCTCCTGGTCTTGCCTGAGACGTTTTTTGTTGTTGTTGTTGTTTTGTTCATATAAAGATTGCTGGAACTTTGTAATGTGCAAACGGCTGTGACAGAGACTTGTGAGACACTGGACTTTATGTTTATGGGGAATGGGTTTTTGAGGAATATTGTGTTTTGTTTGTTGTTTGAATGGTAAATGGTAAATGGACTGATTTATATAGCGCCTTTCTAGTCTGTATAACCACTCAAAGCACTTAACAACTCTAGTCAACATTCACCCCTTTCACACACACATTCACACACTGGTGGCCGAGGCTACCGTACAAGGTGCCACCTGCTCATCAGCATATTCATTCACACACATTCATACACCAATGGCTACGCCACCGGGAGCAACTGGGGGCTCAGTAGCTTGCCCAAGGATACTTCGGCATGCAGACTGCAGGGGCTGGGGATCGACAGATGCTCTACCTCCTGAGCCACAGCCGCCACATGGTTGGCCATGTTTTGATTATTGATCATCGGCGGCATAATTTATGTTTTTTACAATATAATTTGAATTAATCTTGATCATTGATCATTTTAGTTAATTTAAAATCAGGATAGAATTTTTTAAAATCACATTTCTTTGATAAAGGAGCGATCCGCCCGTGCCTAAATAGTGCAGGTGGCAATTTACCTGTATATTTACCTATATATAGGTAAAACATCCAACATCTCCATATGACCCAACATCTCTTTATAGGCATACAATAACAGCCATCAGCTCCATACCCTCTTTTGTAAGATGTATTTCTGTACTGACGTGCAATAACACCCATCATCTGTGTGTCTCTGTATAATTTTACAGTTTTTCACAATTGTTAAAACAGTTTTTGAATTCTCCTGTCCTTTTCATAGAATTGAAACACAAAAGTCTTTTCTCAAACTACATTCACTGAAACCTCTGATTCTTTTTACAAAATCAAACCATCGCCTCAAAATAGTTTTACCTGCGCTCAAAACTGAACTTTGTCTTTAGATCTTGCACTAAGCTGTCAAACTAGAAACACTACTGAGCAGTCATTACACACTACACCAAGAAATGGAAAAAGCCCACTCTAGATCCAGACATATTAGCCAATTACAGACCTATATCTAACCTCCCCTTTTCTTTCCAAAATTCTAGAGAAAGCAGTTGCAAAACAGTTGTGTGGCTTTCTACAGGATAATACTTTATTTGAGGTTTTTCATTCAGGATTTAGGTTGTATCATAACACAGAGACAGCACTTGTAAAAGTTACAAACGACCTCCTAACCGCATCAGACAACAGACTTATTTCTGTACTTGTCTTGTTAGATCTCAGTGTTGCTTTTGATACATTTGGACATCATATCCTTTTACAGAGACTGGAGCAATTTATTGGCATTAAAGGAACTGCATTAAACTGGTTTAAGTCCTATCTATCTGATTCTGTGTGATTCAGTTTGTACATGTTAACAGCAATTCCTCCATGTACACAAAAGTTAGACATGGAGTTCCACAAGGGTCAGTGCTTTGTCCAGTTCTCTTCATTTTGTATATGCTTCCCTTGGGCAATATTATCAGGAAACACTCCATAAATTAAATTCGTAGCAAAGTTTGTCGTAGGCAACTGGACTTAATAGAGTTCTTGAAGACGTTTCGCCTCTCATCCAAGAGGCTTCTTCAGTTCTGACTGACTGGTTTGGGAGTTCAGGTATTAAACCACTGTGTGGTCGTGAACACCTTGAGACACATGCCCCTCTAGGTGTTAAGTTTTCACAACTAAGTGGATTCAGCATTTACTCAAACATCACACATCAAGCATAAACTATAGTAATACGTAGTGTGGAAAAAAAAAAAATTCCATCCTGAAGTCGATAAATACAAATGAAGTCTACAGCCTACAATGCACTGTAAAGGGTAGAAAAATCAAAAGACTGTACATAATTGATCATATTGATCTGATTATGGTGGAAACAGAGAATCTACTGATTTTTGGTTGCACTCTTTGGCCTCCCTCATTGTCATTCCATGCACAAGGACATGGTCTACGACAGTAGCCCGGATTTCATCAGAAATCACCACTCTTCATCTTCTTCTTCCTTCTTTTTCCCCTTCTTGTCCCCTGTTGAGGAAGAAATGAATAACGATTATTCAACACGCATTTTGTCTTATGATAGAGTACGACAATAGAACAAAAGTAACAGAGTCAATCAGCCTCAGCGCTGAGAGGACAGAACTCTTGCACCAAGTTCATCAATAAGGTCTGACCATGAGATACACATTCTAATTCACTTTTAAACGTAAGATAGCTCAGGATAGCTACATGGAAAAACAGAATGTACTCCTTGTAGGGAGACTCTGGGCTTGTGAAAACCTTTAAATACTGTTAACATTTCAACAAGAAAATGAAAAGAAACCAAAAAAGAGACAGTCTTTAAAATGTTGCTGCAGGGGAGCGTCAAACTATGGTACAGACTCCCAGTCAAACCGTATCATCTGTCCTCTACTAACTAACTGTACTCTGATGTCTTCAACATCTCACACAGCTGACCTTTGAAGTTGATGTCTATGGTGAAGTCCAGGTCTCTCTGCAAACTAACACAGCAGCGAGTCAGACAAGACACCAACAGAAAACTCAGGCAGTGAACACACAATAAGTGATTAAGTCATGGCCACAGGAGTTAAGATGGACTAACAGTCAACGAGAGTAACATTTGCATCATAAACCAGCCCAGACTTGGAGTTGAGGACGCCATCATCTACCTGCTCAACCGCGTCTATACTCACCTGGATAAGCCGGCGAGCACTGCGAGGGCCATGTTTTTTGTTTTAAGTTATTTTTTTGGCATTTTTGCCTTTATTAGATAGGACAGCCAGAGATTAGACAGGAAACAGGGCAGAGAGAGGGGATGACACGCAGCAAAGTGCCGAAGGCGGGAGTCGAACCAGCGGCCACTGCAGAGGACTAACAGCCTCTATACATGGGTCGGACGCTCTACCCACTGAGCTAAACGTCCGCCCAATGTTTTTTGACTTCTCCAGTGCTTTCAACACCATCAGGCCAGCTCTACTGGGTGAGAAACTGACAGCAATGCAGGTGGATGCCCCCCTTGTGTCCTGGATTGTGGATTACCAGACCACAGTGCGTGCGCATGCAGCACTGTAGGTCTGACAGTGTGATTAGCAACACTGGGGCTCCACAGAGGACAGTCCTCTCTCCCTTCCTCTTCACCCTGTACACCACAGAGTGGTGTACAGTAGTTGGATGTATCAGCAAGGGTGAGGAGACTGAGTACAGGGCTGTGATGGACAACTTCGTCACTTGGTGTGAGCAGAACCATCTGCAGCTCAACGTGGCAAAGACCAAGGAACTGGTGGTGGACATGAGGAGAAATAGGGCTCCAGTGTCCCCTGTTTCCATCGATGGAGTCAGTGTGGACATTGTGGAGGAGTAAGAGTACTTAGGACAATAAACTGGACTGGACTAAAAACACTGACATCCTGTAAAGGAAGGGACAGAGCTGTCTTTATTTTCTGAGGCGGCTGAGGTCCTTCAACATCTGCCTGACTATGCTGTGGATATTTTATGAGTCTGTGGTGGCCAGTGCCATCCTTTATGCTGTTGTGTGCTGGGGCAGCAGACTGAAAGTGAAAGTAGGACCAATGGCTACTCCAGCTATCAAAAAAGAAAGGGGCCCAAAATTTGACCAAAATTTCAGGAGGTCCTTGAAGACCAACATCTCAGTATGTAAAGGATAACAAACCCAACATCTACCATTGAGAGCCTTTCATGTAAAAAATAAACAAAACTCTAAGTTGACCTCCAAGTGGCATCAAACGTTAATACAGTGGTTCCCAAACTGGGGGGCGGGCCCCCCTGGGGGGGCGCGGAGCCACTGCAAGGGGGGCGCAAAAGACCAGGGGAGAAAAAAAGAGTGAAACAAAGCTGAATGAATATGATCTATGTAGGGGGAATAAACAAATGAGTTTGCCGTTTCTACTCAACTGACCTTTATTTTGCTAAAATTTAACTTTTGAATACTCAGTTCCATCCCCAGTTATTGTTAACAATTGATTGAAAATTTTGTGGTGGGGGCTTGAACTTTTGTTGGCTTCCAAAAGGGGGGCATACTGGAAAAAGTTTGGGAATCACTGCGTTAATAGAAGACTCACAGATGCTCTGTCATACAGTATTCTGAAGCCCAACCCTCTTGCATCTTCCCCAAGGCTGGTCCTTTTTAGGGGTCATGTAGGGGCCATGGCGGTTCAATTAATTGTCCCATACAGGTCATCCAATGCTACTTTGTAGCCAAAATTTCACTAACATCCTCATAAATGCTTATAATGTGATCTGGGAACAGCAAAGGCCATCTGCCCACTGGCTGAGACCTGAGAAGTTGAACAAGCCATTGGCCAGTCTCTGCACCATGTGACTGACAGACTTTGCAGGTATATGACCGAGGCCTGTTCAGCCAAATATAAGTGCATTGCACTAGCTTTTGTAAAAACTAACGTATATGGTGGCCCTAGGACACATGACTTGTATATCTACCACATCAGGACGTGCCCAAAATTGGCCCCAAATTTCAAGAAATCACTCAAGACCAGCTTCTCAATACGTAAAGGCTCATAAGCCCAACATCTAGCCTTAAGAGCCTTTAATGCAAAAAAAAAAACTCTGAGTTGATCTCCAAGTGGCAGTGGACATTAACAGAAGACTCACAGAGACCCTACCGTCCAGCATTCTGAAGTCCAACCCTCTAGCATCTTCCCCAAGGCTAGTCCCTTTCAAGGGTCTTGTAGCCGCCTTCATCCATGGCGTTTCAATTTAGTGTCGGGCGCAGGTCATGCAATGCTACTTTGTAGCAAATAACTTTATTTACCTCCTCATAAATAGCGACAATTGGCCAGAGATCAGCAAGGGCCATCATCCCATGGGCGGAGGCTTAAGAAGCTCAATAAGCCATTAGGCAGCATCTGCAGACGGTGACTAACAGACTGTGCCAGTGTATGACTGAGGCCGATTCAGCCAAATATCGGTGTGCTGACTTGCACTCACATTTGTTGCAAAGTCGAGGTCTATCTGAACATTAGGACCAATGGCTACTCCATCTATCAGAAAAGAAAGGGGCCCAAATTTGACCAAAATTTCAGGAGGTCCTTGAAGACCAACGTCTCAGTATGTAAAGGATAACAAACCCAACATCTACCATTGAGAGCCTTTCATGTAAAAAATAAACAAAACTCTAAGTTGACCTCCAAGTGGCATCAAACGTTAATAGAAGACTCAGATACTCTATCGTACAGCATTCTGACGCCCAACCCTCTTGCATCTTCCCCAAGGTCGTAATCCGCAAAGCCAGCCACGTTGTGGGAGGGGAGCCGGATTCTCTGACAGCAGTGTCAGAGAGGAGAATGTTGTCCAAGATTAGGAATATATTGAACAACTCTTTACACCCTCTCTATGACATGCTGGTTAGCAGAAGAAGCACATTCAGTCAAAGACTCATCCCCCACGTTGCACCACTGAGCGCCACAGGAAAATGATGAAGTCCTCCCTCTAAGATGCAGCCCAACTTAGGGATTTGTACTCTTGTTATATGTGCAATACACAAAATATCCTCCCACTCTGTATATAATTTTTATCTGCACAACTTAATTTTAACTTTTAACTTTATTTGTATCTTCGTTATGTTACTTTTCCCTTTATTTATCTGTACTGTGAAATGGAGCACTACAATCCAACAATTTCCTGCAAGGGATTACAGTTTTTTACAGTTGTTTACACACTAAAATTTTAATTTTCACACAATTAACGGCTCTTCACACTCAAGAAGCAAAACACCTGTCCGGAGTTGCACAACAATAAGCACAGACTCAGCTTCACACTTTTTGCAAAACATTACACATAGTGATTTGCAAAACTCTACACGCATTTTCACACCTTAGACACAGATAAGGTTTGTGAGGTTACTTCCTTCTCATTACAAAGCCCCGGCTTGCCAATGACCACACTAATGAGCGAACTGGATAACCACCTCCACCAGTGGGGTATACTATGAAGCAAGATTAATGGGTTAGCAAACTATGTTGAGTCTAAAACCAGGATTTTCAGTGTCACGAAGGTGGCTCTCTTTTAACCTGGCTAGATCTCCATGCTAACTTTTGCTAAACTCATAACCTGGTCGGGAGCAGGTTACGTTCTGAGTTACAGATTAAATCGGCTGTAAAAAGTGCCGCTCTTTTAACTAATTATTGTCCAAACAAGGTTGTTCATGAGTGGTACAGATTATAAACCTAAGGAAGACGTTAAAAATGAAAAGTTGCTGAGCTGTATGTTTGTAATATCACCGAACGAATCCGTATAATGTAGAAATCTAACATAGTGTCACAGCAGCACAAACTGTTTATCACGCTGTCATGGTAACCTCCATTTGGTGATGCAGAGTCATTTTTCCTGTTTGCTCCAGCTCATATTAACACTTCAAATTTACATGGTATATAACCACACACTAATGATGAAGCAACTACAGACACTTTTAAGACTTTTTACTGTTGTCTGTTTTGCATTGCTGATATTGCAGCTCAGAACACTGATTAGAAAATTCATCATCATTTATCAGAGAAAATCCTAAATCAATTACACTCATTTTACGTTGGTTTGGCCAAAAACTTATGTGATCTCTGTCATCACGGGACAGAGTCAGACTGACAGCGTCATGTTTACAGTTTTTTACAGTTGTTTACACGCAATTTTGAAAACAGGGCTCCTTCTTTCAAAATATTCACACAGTTATCCAAACACCACACTCAATTTGCATAACTCCTAGATTATTTGCAAAATGACACACTTCAGTCAAAACATATACACATATTTTAAAAACATACACATATTTATAAAAGTGCTGGCACGTGCAAAATTGAAAATACAGCACTCAGGTAGGTGCTATAAAAGGCAGCAGGTGAGTTCACCTGTCTTCAACAAAAATGGAAGGAGTTAGAAGAAGAAGAGTGAGAATTAGAGAGGGAGCTCAAAGAGGAGAAGAAGGAGGTAGAGGAAGAGGACAAGAAGGAGGCAGGGGAAGAGGCCAAGGTAGAAGAAGAGGAAGAGAGGGATGATGGACTTCATGCAGTAATTTTTATTTGTCTACAGATTTTTATTTGTCTATACTTTACAATAGTAAGAAAAACTACTATTTTGTTCTGATTTTCATTGTTGATTGATATGTTACTGTCACTGAGTATGGTAAGAAATAAATATTTTCAGTCTGCAGCATCAGTGTTGTGCAGTGTTGGTAAGTTTATAGTATTTGTGTACTTTCTCTGTATACCTCAAAGTAATCATGAAGAATGTTGTGGGTTTGTCAATATCTTTTTGTCATCTAAATTATCCCTTACATAAAAATGTCTGGCAAAAAAGTCTAGCACATGCTATTTCCTAAAATAGGGTTTTTTTTACAAATGTGTTTTGTATTGATCACAGTAGTGTGTAACTGACTGCAATAGTGTCTGATCATTTGGAGACTGTGTTAGTGAGATGAAAACAAAATAGCATTTTTATAAATATGTGTATGTTTTTAAAATATGTATGTTTTGACTGAAGTGTATATGTTTTGACTGAAGTGTGTCATTTTGGAAATAATCTAGGAGTTTTGCAAATTGAGTGTGGTGTTTGGATAATTGTGTGAATATTTTGAAAGAAGGAGCCCTGTTTTCAAAATTGCGTGTAAACAACTGTAAAAAACTGTAATAAAGGATTCTGATTCTGATTCTAAACACATCTAACTGGCATCTCAGTCCCTACAGGGCCTGTTGAATATGAGATAGAAACGGCCTGTGCATATGAGATAGAAAACAATTACTCAACTCTAACATTGTGGTGTTACCTTAATAATGAGATTGATAAATTTTGCTCTTACATCCCTCTCCTCTTCCTATTCTTACACACACGTCCTCTGTGTCTCTGATTGTGTCTCTCCATTGTTGATATGAGCTTGCAGGACCAACTCACTTGCACTCTGAACTGGTTTATATGGGTTGTCACATCATGAGAAACAAGTGTGATCAGTTTTGAGTAGTGTTTAACAGATGACACAACTGTTTTATTTGTGTTCATGTTTTGCCACTTGTTGTTACCATTATGCATCACAAGTGCATCACAGTGACAACTATGTTTTATTGCATGAGAATGTGTTTAGAGTTTTGCAAAAGGAATGACTGACATCTGCAAATAGTGTTTTACTAGTCGTAGCAAAGTTTGTCGTAGGCAGCTGGACTTGATCGAGTTGTTGAAGACGTTTCGCCTCTCATCCAAGAGGCTTCTTCAGTTCTGACTGACTGGTTTGGGAGTTCAGGTATTAAACCTCTGTGTGGTCGTTAACACCTAGAGGGGGCATGTGTCTCAAGTGCCCACTCTTCCATTGTGTGGATCTTGGGTTTCACCTGGGGGGAGGTGTGAATGAGAGTCGTTAAGGTCCCTGCCACCATGTGCCTTGTTGGAGTCACATGATTTCAGGTGTGTATCCAGCTGTATGGGGAGTGATTTTAAAACTGCATTGTATGTGGCAGATAAATTATGTCTTAGACCTCCTCCTCTGTTGAGAGATGGCCTTTCCAGGTTAACAAAAATGGCTTCTTTTACTCCTCTCTCAAACCATCTGTCTTCCCTGGCCAGAATATGGACATTGTTATCATCAAAAGAGTGTCCTTTATCCTTCAAGTGTAGATGCACTGCTGAGTCCTGACCTGAGGAGCTGGCTCTCCTGTGTTGAGCCATGCGCTTATGCAGCGGTTGTTTGGTCTCCCCAATGTACAGGTCTGTGCACTCCTCACTACACTGAACAGCATACACTACATTTTCCGCTTGTGTCTGGGTGTTTTGTCCTTGGGGTGGAAAAGCTTTTGTCTCAGGGTGTTGCTTGGCTTGACATGCACAGGGATGTGATGTTTGTTAAAAATCCTCCTGAGTTTTTCTGAAACTCCAGTAACGTAAGGAATAACAATGTTTTTCCTTTTGATGTTGTTTTCCTCTCATATTATACACATTATTAATAATGAGCAATTCGACACATGTAACCAATCATTATTTTCTTACATTAAAGCAACCACAAGGCAAACATTGTGCCAAGAGGGGATGTTGGGCGAGGTCTGCGGCCAGCTCACCATTTGCTTTCAGAAGAACAGCACAAAGGACAGAATCACAGAATCAGGAGAAGAGCAGGGAGGGCGAAGAAGGAAAAGAGAGAGAAGCAAAGACACGGGAGGAGCCTTGGGAGGAGACAAGCCATGCAGGTGAAGATGGAGAAGAGAGAGAAGCAAAGACACGGGAGGAGCCTTGGGAGGAGACAAGCCATGCAGGTGAAGATGGTGAAGAGAGAGAAGCAAAGACACGGGAGGAGCTTCGGGAGGAGACAAGAAGGGAGGGCGAAGAAGGAAAAGAGAGAGAGGCAGAGAGGGAGGAGGAGCCTTGGGAGGGGCCGAAGATGAAAATAAAAGCTAGACAACAGAAGAGAAAGAAGGTGACTTTCAAGAAGACAAGCAGTGACAGTGAAGAACAGATGAGAGGAGGCTAGAAAAAGCAACAGCGGCTGAAGAAAAATAAATTGGAGGGACGGTCACAAAGAAGAGAGGGGCTCAGGGTTTTAAAGAGTGTCAGGTGAAATGTTTGTTTTAATTGTTGACAGGCACAGGCATGTTTTTCATTGTTCATGGGAAAAAAAGAAAATTAAAAGTTTTTATATGAAAATTTATAGTTTTTGTCTTCATTTGTGGATTCGTAGCCAATCAAGTGATCTGAAACATTTGGAGTAAGGTTAATGTTAGTGATTAATCATTCATTGATTAACTGTCATTAAGAATTTACCCAGTTAGAAATGTATTATATTCTGTTCTTCATTGATGTTTAACCAATAGTCATGGCAGCAACTGCACCTCATTTGATACTGTTTTGTCTAGTGAAGACATTTGTTGAATAAGGAAACCTTAACTTTGACTTAAAATGAAGAAATGAAAATAAATAAATAAATAAATAAATAATCAGTTGTTAGCGTTTGAACTATTGGTTCAGGAAAACGCACAAAATTTACAACCCTAGTTTGGTGGTCACAGAGAGGTGACTGTAACATCAACAGTTAAAAGTAACTAATACTTTGAGTAGTTTTTGAGATGAACACTTTGTACTTTTACTGAAGTATATTTCTAACACCAGTACTTTTATTTGTAATTGAGTAATATTTTAGCAATGTAACAGTACTTGTACTTGAGTACAGATTTTAAGAAGGCTAAGACACACAACACTTACCTTTAAGTTCCTTTAATGTAAAAAACAGCATCACATACAGATGACACAGTGCTGTCCTGGGGCCATATCTCCTTTAACATCATCAAAAATAGTGTTGATTGGCTAAAGCTCACCAAAGGCCAGAGAAGTTAGACAGTGTGCAGGCCTCTCTCTGCAGCAAATGTCACTCCAGGTAGATTTTGAAATCTGAAGCATGTTCAGGCATGTGTGGAGTTAAAATCATGCCAAAACCTCGCAAACACATTATTTAACGGGTTTTTAAACATGCAAAATTATTTATTGAGATTTTTGAATGCATTTTTTTTTACCTTAACATGATTTAAGAACTTTTTTAACATTGAACTTTTTTTTTTGTTTTAACATTTAACAATATTAACATATTTTTCATTTAACATTTAACATTATTAAAATATTTTTTTAGCACTTAACATGATTTAACAATTTTTTAAAAACATAACATTAATTCCAGCGCCCGCCAGACCTAACCCTCCTCCATGGGCGACCAGGGATGGGGCAGGGCCCAGATGGACTTGGTCCTCTTGCAGGGGCGGCCCTGCTTCAGGGGCAACCAGTGCTGGGCCAGGGACTGGTGAGACCAGGGGTCCGTTTCACAAAGCAGGTTCAACAAACTCTGAGTGTAACTCTGAACTCTGAGTTGATCTACTCTGAGATAGGAAACTCTGAGTTTCCGGTTCCAGAACAGCTGATTTGAGTTGGTTTAATCAACTCGGAGTAGTTTCACCTGGAGTTAAGCGCGTGCACCACAACTATAAAAAGCCAGCATCAATGGAGCCCCGATTTGACGAGTCACCATGGCAACGGGGATGAGGAGGGCTGCGTTTTTCACCCCACTTGAATTGGAAATCTTAATGCGCTCATATGGCGAGTTTGAACACGTTTTTAGAAAGAAGTGCAACACCGCTGCAGCTGCAAAAGAGAGGGAGACGGCGTGGGAGAATGCAAAAGTTTAAATGTAGTCCTTTGCAATCACAATAATATTACAGGGGAAAACTGTTTGAATGGTAGCCTATTAAGTTATTTCATTTAGGTGCAGTCCCGCGGGGGAGAAGCGCACGTGTCAGCAGTTTAAGATGAAATATAAAAACATTGTTCAAACAGGTAAGACCTCAACATAATCTCATGGAGGTACCTCATTTTGATCATGTTTTACATTGTAAAGTAGCCTAAATATTAAGTGGCTGTTTGACTGTGCAGTTGTTTTATCCCACACATAGCCTAAATGTCTTCATCCATATCATGTTCTGTTAAATAATTAATAATTAATAATTAGGTTGTGTATGTAGATTATGGACTGTGACGTGAAACGGTACCGCTCAAAAAGATAATTGTCCGGAAATGCAAGAACATCTATGCGCGGTCTGATAACAATCTCCCGACGAATATTTAATTCTCTGCGCAGTAATGCTGCTCCTTCATCCACTGGATCGTTAATGAAAGGACATGCCATTTTGACAGACGGCAGAACGAGGCTACGCCAAAACTCGCCTGCTGACTGAATGAATGAATGAGGAAATCAAATAGCGTGTGTGGCTGAAAGAGGGCGGAGACAGAGAGAAACTCGAGGTTCATTGAGGAAAACCTGGTCCCGACCAGGTTAGGTTCATAGAGTCTGTTACTACGGTAACTGACCGAGAGCTTAAGTTACCTCTCTTTGTGAAACAGGCTAGAGTTACCCCTCTTTCTCTGGTTTGAGTTACCTCCCTTTTTGAAACGGAAAACTCAGAGTTTCCCTCATTTCAGGGTTAACAGACTCAGAGTTTTCACTAAACCTGCTTTGTGAAACGGACATCTGGTCCTCCTCATAATCCTCATCCTCGTCGTCCTCCATATCCGGAGGAGGAGGTGGAACTTTGAGCTTCAGGATTCTGGACGGTAAGGTCACTGTCGTCCTTCTGTGAAAGTTTCACACCATTTGGAGCTAAACTCTGTGTTTTCTACATTAAAAGACCTTAAATCTGAGTGCTGGGTGTTTCATCCTTGACGTACTGACAAGATGGTCTTAGATGACCCCCTGAACACTAAGGTCAAAGGTCAGTCACTTCCTCTTGTGTCAGACGGACAAGTCATGCGCCCTCGTGTTCGACTAAACCTCACCTTTACAGAGAAAGCCACTGCAAGTCCATACACCCATATATATGGAGTTAAAATCATGCCAAAACCTCGCAAACACACAAAACATGTTTTACTCACGCCCAACGATTCACAAACAAACTCAGTGTGGTTTGCAAATACAAAACATCATTCACAAACTAATGCATTTTGTTTTGCAAATAAGAAATGTACCTATTAAACAAATACATCATGCTTCAGAAACAAATACAGCGTGTTTTACACATACAAAGTAACATATTTCTTCAGTTACAAAAAAATATCCTTCAAGTACAAACTAAAATCTTTCAAGTACAAAAAAAATATCCTTTAAGTACAAAAACAATTCTACAACTACGAAAATCTGTCACGTGACTTTTGGCACTAATATTCCGCCTTCCTGATCCACGCACAAATGCACTCTGATCCACGCACAAATGCCAGTAGACTTTCTAAGAAATGTCCTGTAAGTCACACTCCACAACAGCAGGTGGCGCTGTTGATTCAATTTGAGGCCGACAGGACGATTTTTAAAAAGCTGTTTAAAAGTACGTCTTTGTCATCCTGTGTAGTGTTGTATGGGGCTTTGATGTACTGGTCTATTTTGTTTAAAATTTCATTAAATAATGTTCAATATTAAAAAACTTGTTAAATAATGGTCAATGTTTAAAAACTCATCCAATCATATTAAATGTTTAAAAACTTGTTAATTATAATATCAGGGTCAGAGTTATGAGGGGTCAAAGTTTCTCAAGTTCTTTCTTTCTTTCTTTCTGTTTGTCTCTCATGTGGTCTGTGTCACTCTGTCCATGTGACTGTCTGTATCCCTCCCTCTGTGTCTCTGTCTCTCTCTGTTCAGTCTGTTCCTGCCTGTGAATATGGAATATATAAACATAAACAATAACTAATAAAAAATAAATAAATAAATAAATAACATCATCGCCATGGGAAAACAAGACTTCGCACCTGCGGTCTTCGTGACCGCTGTGGCAGTAAGAGGTATAAATGCTCAGAAATTTTTTGTGTTTTATTTAAGTAGCTTATAAGCTTAAAAAAATGTACAAAACACATATTTATGAAAAGTCACAAAATGAGAGGCTTGTAGTTTTTTTTTAAACAAAGTTATTTGCATTATAAAAACCCAAACGGTCTGTCAGACCATCCTGGAGGTTCTAGTGTTAATGAAGATTAAATCCCACAATAATTATTATTGATAGCCACAATATGTCACAAACTGACATATTGGGTGTAACCCATCATTCCAGTGCGACACCCATCATCTCTGTACAAACCCCTACAGGTATAGGGGTCTGCACACCCAACATCTAAATACAAACACTTTTTTTGACCCAATACCTCTGTAGGAATCCATATTTCCTAAAAATCTGGTCTTGACAATCACTGACAAATGTTTTCAAGTGTTAACAAATTGGATAATAAAATGATTTCCTCTCTAAAAAAAAAACTACTCCACATATTTGCAGTTTCTGAACTATTATTTTAACCTTTATTACAAACATATATATCCTCCATACTTGAACATCTCTTCACACCAAGACCTTTTGCAGTCTCACTCCTCTTCAGTCTTTTTTGGCTGCAACACAGCAGAACTTCCTGGGCTTCTGCTTGCAAGCAAAAATGATAGAATTATGACTCTTAATTTTATATTGACGGTGCATATACAGAGAAAAACAAAGCTTTGAGAATAGTAGCTGCTACATTATTGGCAGGTAATAGGGATCTGAATAAAGGAATGATTTGCCAATATATGATTTTCTTCGTGATTCTAACTTGCATGATGTGTGTGTCAGAGTTAATGTACAACTGTAATTCATGTACAAAGCAATAAATACACTATATTAACACTCACCTTTGCTTCACAACAGGCCACATCCACAGGATCCATTCACAATTAACATTTCTTTAAGGGACCCAAAGAACAGAAACTAGGTTTAAATATAACTGTAATTCATGTACAAGGCAATAAAATCTGCTCTTTAATACTCACCTTTGCATCAACAGAGCCCGTCAGAGCGGAATGTATTGCTTCTCACCAGACTCTTCTTTCTGCTCGGAACACTCCTTCTAAAGATAAATCATGAGAATTTTTCCTTTAAGAGACCCAAGGAACAGAAATTGGGCTTAAGTATAACTGTAATTCATGTACACGGCACTAAAACCTGCTCATTAATACTCACCTTTGCAGCACCACGGGTCGTCACACCACTTTCAGTGGATCCCTTCTCACCAGACTTTTCTTTCTGCTGGGAACACTCCTAAAGACAGAAATTGGGCTTAAAGTGATACTCCACCCTGTGAGAATAAGCCATTTTGTATGTATTCACCACTATGCCGATGTGATGACGGGTGAAGGTCTTCAGTTCACAAAACAATCCTGGAGTTTTAGGAGAAACAGGGTAGCAGCCTCATCCAGTACAATGGCAGTGAACGGTGGCCATAATTTTATATTGAAGGTGCTCATACAGATAAAATGGGCCGTTTCTCCTGTTCAAATGTCCAAACAGGTAAAGCTTTCATCAACTTTTTTTTTCAGAAAAATTAGAATGTAATAAACAGTTCCCTGATCAGACAATAAATGAAGCAAGACCTCTACATGATTTTGATTTAGACATATGTACAAGTTTATGAATAATTGAAATTCCAGAGACATGCACTTACTGTATTTTTCATACATATTTGACTGTCAAATGATGACATCATTGTAATTTCTTAAAGGTACCATGTGGAGTACAGTTTGTTAGGTCACACTTATTATCACAGTATCAAACCCCACATCTCAGTACAGTCAGGTCCTGTCACCCTATATCTCTCTATAGACCTTACATTTTTTTCTTTTACAGTGGTGTGACCTTAAGAGCATCAGATAAATCATGGGACAGATATGCATTTGCATAATATTCATTGAACATATTGACTGTCACTCACAAGGTCCCTTTCTTCATTTACCTTGTGCTCTTGCCACATCTCTTTGTCCGTACTCTTGAGCATTCCCTGCATATCCTCATGCATGACCACTGGTGTCTGTTAGAGCAAAACATTACATGATTATACCACTGTAACTTCTTAAATGTGCCATGTAAAGAACAGGGTGTTGGGTCATACCTATCATCTCAGTAACAGCCCCAACATCTTAGCACAATCAGCTCCTGTGACCCTACATCTCCATATAGACCCTACAACAGTTGTTTACAGTTGTGATTTTTATACATATTTGACTGTTACTGACAAACTTCTTCTCGATGGTCTCATAATCTGTGTATTTGTCTTCACTATTAAGACGTCTATCCATGCTTTCATGCCTCATCAGAGATGTCTGTTGGAGCAACACATCATGGGATTATACCACTGTAACTTCTTAAATGTACCATGTGAAGTACATGGTGTTGTGTCACACTCATCATGACAGTATCAAACTCAACATCTTAGATGAGATGTTAGAGCAGATGAGAGTTATGTGAGATGATGGATGAAGAATGGAAAGACCAGCTCTCAGGTAAGACACCTAACCTGAGATGATGGATAAAGAGTTAAATGGATACCATTTGACAATATCTCAATTTGCACATTGCTATTTTATATTTTTATATGTCTATTTGATTACATTCATGCCCTGATTATTAAAACAATAAATCAGAAGTTACTCAGCAGTTACTCAGTACTTGAGTAATTTTTTCACCAAATACTTACTTACTCTTATTCAAGTAATTATTTGGATGACTACTTTGTGATTTTACTTGAGTCACATTATTCTAAAGTAAAAGTACTACTCGTACAATTTTTGGCTACTCTACCCACCTCTGTTCAAAGGTTTCAGCATGTGAAACATGGAAACAAGAAAATGATGAGGGAAAAAAACAAAACAAAAACGATTTAAAAAATGAGACTGTATGAATGAGACTATGTGCAAGGAGACTGAGGGGTATTTAAACGCACAAATTAACTGTTAATAGGTGTTTTTGCGTCTCCGGGATTGGACAGATAATTCACAGATAAAAATTCATAAAGTTCAAGTGCTTACCTGAGAGCTGGGTCCTGCCGGCTCTTCCTCCATTGCCTGCTCCACTGCTCCAGACCAGTTTCCCTCCAGTTAAAGTGCTGTTGCCCTCCACTTGGCCTCTGCTGTCACGTGAAGTAGTTAACAAGTCTATTCTGATTGGCTGCTGAGCGTGTGCAGACTGGTTGCTCTTAATTGCTTGTTGAGCAGACTTTTCGCCGTATTTTCTGCAACTTTTCTCAGTGAATCTCAGGGTGAACAGAAGCTCATCTCCAAGTAAGTGACACATTCAGGGTTGTAGCCCACCTTTTTTGTTTGTTTTCTGCTAAAGCTCACTTTTAGTGCAAAGTTTTAGCCCAGTTGTTTTTTTATTTTTTGCTAGTGTTATTTTGTGTGAAATTTGTGAGCTAAAGTCCTCTTTCAGTGCAAGGTTGTAGCCCTCTTTTGTGTTTCTTTTTTGCTAAAGTGTTATTAGTGTGAAATTTCTGAGCTAGAGTTGAAGGAGGTAAAGCTGAAAGTTGTGCAGGTTAAGCTGTGTATTTTCTATGTATAATGAATGATAAGTGGACACCCACTTACACTGTAAAAGACCCTGTCGAGTAAAAACTCAAATGGAGTTGATTTTGTTTTACTTTTGTTTGTTTTGTTTTTTTTTTAACACGTTGTAGTGACATTCCCTCCAGGTTGCAAAAGAAAACTAATGAGCTGTAGGCACAGTAAACTGATTCTGATGCAAATGACAGGAGATGTTGTAGATTTTAGAATACTTTATTAAAAAGAGAGTTCAACATTACATGTCCTACTGCATGGTGCATCTCTCCTTAAGTCAACATATATGAATTGTGTTTTCAACCTCTTAAACAAGGGCACTATCTTATACAATGAACAGAAAAAAAATCATGATTTATTTTTAGGAGATGTTTTCCCCGCAGAAAGACAAGGCAGGTGAGACGACATCTGTTGGAGTGATGGACAGGAGTGATGCAAAGGTGAGTATTAATGAGCAGGTTTTATTCCTGTGTACATGAATTACAGTTATACTTAAGCCCACTTTCTGTCTTTATGAGTGTTCCCAGCAGAAAGAAAAGTCTGGTGAGAAGGGATCCACTGAAAGAGGTGTGATGACCTGTGGTGCTGCAAAGGTGAGTATTAAAGAGCAGATTTTAGTGCCGTGTACATGAATTACAGTTATACTTAAAAGGATACTACACTTTTCATGATAACCCACTCAATATGTACTCACCATTATGCCGATGTGATGATAAGTGCAGATCTTCAGTTCACAAAACAATCCTGGAGTTTCAGCTGAAAACAGGGTAGCGGCCTCATCCAGTACAATGGCAGTGGCAAATTAACCGCAAAAAACAAAAACGCCATTTACGCCATGTTTTTAGCTGAAATATCAGCTGTAGAATGTAGCCGGTAAGATGTAAAGATGGCGTCGATCTCGCGAGGCTTCGGCATGTGCGGCCATTAGGATATATACGAAGTCTCGCAAGATCGACGCCATCTTTACATCCTACCGGCTACATGCTACAGCTGACATTTCAGCTAAAACATGGCGTAAATGGCGTCTTTTGCGGTGAAATTTTTAATTTCGCGGCTCGCAGACAACTGGATTACACCACACAAGCAGGATGGGACATTTTGTGTTTGTTTTGTGTTCTTTTTTTAATGTTTTATCCGTGGCCACCATTCACTGCCATTGTACTGGGTGAGGCTGCTACCCTGTTTCTCCTAAAACTCCAGGACTGTTTTGGAAATTGAAGATTCTCATCCACCATCACATCGACATGGTGGTGAGTATATACTGAGTGGGTTAATCTCGCAAAGTGGAATATCGCTTTAATAGTGAAGACAAATACACAGATTATGAGACCATCGAGAAGAAGTTTGTCAGTAACAGTCAAATATGTATAAAAATCACAACTGTAAACAACTGTTGTAGGGTCTATATGGAGATGTAGGGTCACAGGAGCTGATTGTGCTAAGATGTTGGGGCTGTTACTGAGATGATAGGTGTGACCCAACACCCTGTTCTTTACATGGCACATTTAAGAAGTTACAGTGGTATAATCATGTAATGTTTTGCTCTAACAGACACCAGTGGTCATGCATGAGGATATGCAGGGAATGCTCAAGAGTACGGACAAAGAGATGTGGCAAGAGCACAAGGTAAATGAAGAAAGGGACCTTGTGAGTGACAGTCAATATGTTCAATGAATATTATGCAAATGCATATCTGTCCCATGATTTATCTGATGCTCTTAAGGTCACACCACTGTAAAAGAAAAAAATGTAAGGTCTATAGAGAGATATAGGGTGACAGGACCTGACTGTACTGAGATGTGGGGTTTGATACTGTGATAATAAGTGTGACCTAACAAACTGTACTCCACATGGTACCTTTAAGAAATTACAATGATGTCATCATTTGACAGTCAAATATGTATGAAAAATACAGTAAGTGCATGTCTCTGGAATTTCAATTATTCATAAACTTGTACATATGTCTAAATCAAAATCATGTAGAGGTCTTGCTTCATTTATTGTCTGATCAGGGAACTGTTTATTACATTCTAATTTTTCTGAAAAAAAAAGTTGATGAAAGCTTTACCTGTTTGGACATTTGAACAGGAGAAACGGCCCATTTTATCTGTATGAGCACCTTCAATATAAAATTATGGCCACCGTTCACTGCCATTGTACTGGATGAGGCTGCTACCCTGTTTCTCCTAAAACTCCAGGATTGTTTTGTGAACTGAAGACCTTCACCCGTCATCACATCGGCATAGTGGTGAATACATACAAAATGGCTTATTCTCACAGGGTGGAGTATCACTTTAAGCCCAATTTCTGTCTTTAGGAGTGTTCCCAGCAGAAAGAAAAGTCTGGTGAGAAGGGATCCACTGAAAGTGGTGTGACGACCCGTGGTGCTGCAAAGGTGAGTATTAATGAGCAGGTTTTAGTGCCGTGTACATGAATTACAGTTATACTTAAGCCCAATTTCTGTTCCTTGGGTCTCTTAAAGGAAAAATTCTCATGATTTATCTTTAGAAGGAGTGTTCCGAGCAGAAAGAAGAGTCTGGTGAGAAGCAATACATTCCGCTCTGACGGGCTCTGTTGATGCAAAGGTGAGTATTAAAGAGCAGATTTTATTGCCTTGTACATGAATTACAGTTATATTTAAACCTAGTTTCTGTTCTTTGGGTCCCTTAAAGAAATGTTAATTGTGAATGGATCCTGTGGATGTGGCCTGTTGTGAAGCAAAGGTGAGTGTTAATATAGTGTATTTATTGCTTTGTACATGAATTACAGTTGTACATTAACTCTGACACACACATCATGCAAGTTAGAATCACGAAGAAAATCATATATTGGCAAATCATTCCTTTATTCAGATCCCTATTACCTGCCAATAATGTAGCAGCTACTATTCTCAAAGCTTTGTTTTTCTCTGTATATGCACCGTCAATATAAAATTAAGAGTCATAATTCTATCATTTTTGCTTGCAAGCAGAAGCCCAGGAAGTTCTGCTGTGTTGCAGCCAAAAAAGACTGAAGAGGAGTGAGACTGCAAAAGGTCTTGGTGTGAAGAGATGTTCAAGTATGGAGGATATATATGTTTGTAATAAAGGTTAAAATAATAGTTCAGAAACTGCAAAATATGTGGAGTAGTTTTTTTTTAGAGAGGAAATCATTTTATTATCCAATTTGTTAACACTTGAAAACATTTGTCAGTGATTGTCAAGACCAGATTTTTAGGAAATATGGATTCCTACAGAGGTATTGGGTCAAAAAAAGTGTTTGTATTTAGATGTTGGGTGTGCAGACCCCTATACCTGTAGGGGTTTGTACAGAGATGATGGGTGTCGCACTGGAATGATGGGTTACACCCAATATGTCAGTTTGTGACATATTGTGGCTATCAATAATAATTATTGTGGGATTTAATCTTCATTAACACTAGAACCTCCAGGATGGTCTGACAGACCGTTTGGGTTTTTATAATGCAAATAACTTTGTTTAAAAAAAAACTACAAGCCTCTCATTTTGTGACTTTTCATAAATATGTGTTTTGTACATTTTTTTAAGCTTATAAGCTACTTAAATAAAACACAAAAAATTTCTGAGCATTTATACCTCTTACTGCCACAGCGGTCACGAAGACCGCAGGTGCGAAGTCTTGTTTTCCCATGGCGATGATGTTATTTATTTATTTATTTATTTTTTATTAGTTATTGTTTATGTTTATATATTCCATATTCACAGGCAGGAACAGACTGAACAGAGAGAGACAGAGACACAGAGGGAGGGATACAGACAGTCACATGGACAGAGTGACACAGACCACATGAGAGACAAACAGAAAGAAAGAAAGAAAGAACTTGAGAAACTTTGACCCCTCATAACTCTGACCCTGATATTATAATTAACAAGTTTTTAAACATTTAATATGATTGGATGAGTTTTTAAACATTGACCATTATTTAACAAGTTTTTTAATATTGAACATTATTTAATGAAATTTTAAACAAAATAGACCAGTACATCAAAGCCCCATACAACACTACACAGGATGACAAAGACGTACTTTTAAACAGCTTTTTAAAAATCGTCCTGTCGGCCTCAAATTGAATCAACAGCGCCACCTGCTGTTGTGGAGTGTGACTTACAGGACATTTCTTAGAAAGTCTACTGGCATTTGTGCGTGGATCAGAGTGCATTTGTGCGTGGATCAGGAAGGCGGAATATTAGTGCCAAAAGTCACGTGACAGATTTTCGTAGTTGTAGAATTGTTTTTGTACTTAAAGGATATTTTTTTTGTACTTGAAAGATTTTAGTTTGTACTTGAAGGATATTTTTTTTGTAACTGAAGAAATATGTTACTTTGTATGTGTAAAACACGCTGTATTTGTTTCTGAAGCATGATGTATTTGTTTAATAGGTACATTTCTTATTTGCAAAACAAAATGCATTAGTTTGTGAATGATGTTTTGTATTTGCAAACCACACTGAGTTTGTTTGTGAATCGTTGGGCGTGAGTAAAACATGTTTTGTGTGTTTGCGAGGTTTTGGCATGATTTTAACTCCATATATATGGGTGTATGGACTTGCAGTGGCTTTCTCTGTAAAGGTGAGGTTTAGTCGAACACGAGGGCGCATGACTTGTCCGTCTGACACAAGAGGAAGTGACTGACCTTTGACCTTAGTGTTCAGGGGGTCATCTAAGACCATCTTGTCAGTACGTCAAGGATGAAACACCCAGCACTCAGATTTAAGGTCTTTTAATGTAGAAAACACAGAGTTTAGCTCCAAATGGTGTGAAACTTTCACAGAAGGACGACAGTGACCTTACCGTCCAGAATCCTGAAGCTCAAAGTTCCACCTCCTCCTCCGGATATGGAGGACGACGAGGATGAGGATTATGAGGAGGACCAGATGTCCGTTTCACAAAGCAGGTTTAGTGAAAACTCTGAGTCTGTTAACCCTGAAATGAGGGAAACTCTGAGTTTTCCGTTTCAAAAAGGGAGGTAACTCAAACCAGAGAAAGAGGGGTAACTCTAGCCTGTTTCACAAAGAGAGGTAACTTAAGCTCTCGGTCAGTTACCGTAGTAACAGACTCTATGAACCTAACCTGGTCGGGACCAGGTTTTCCTCAATGAACCTCGAGTTTCTCTCTGTCTCCGCCCTCTTTCAGCCACACACGCTATTTGATTTCCTCATTCATTCATTCAGTCAGCAGGCGAGTTTTGGCGTAGCCTCGTTCTGCCGTCTGTCAAAATGGCATGTCCTTTCATTAACGATCCAGTGGATGAAGGAGCAGCATTACTGCGCAGAGAATTAAATATTCGTCGGGAGATTGTTATCAGACCGCGCATAGATGTTCTTGCATTTCCGGACAATTATCTTTTTGAGCGGGTACCGTTTCACGTCACAGTCCATAATCTACATACACAACCTAATTATTAATTATTAATTATTTAACAGAACATGATATGGATGAAGACATTTAGGCTATGTGTGGGATAAAACAACTGCACAGTCAAACAGCCACTTAATATTTAGGCTACTTTACAATGTAAAACATGATCAAAATGAGGTACCTCCATGAGATTATGTTGAGGTCTTACCTGTTTGAACAATGTTTTTATATTTCATCTTAAACTGCTGACACGTGCGCTTCTCCCCCGCGGGACTGCACCTAAATGAAATAACTTAATAGGCTACCATTCAAACAGTTTTCCCCTGTAATATTATTGTGATTGCAAAGGACTACATTTAAACTTTTGCATTCTCCCACGCCGTCTCCCTCTCTTTTGCAGCTGCAGCGGTGTTGCACTTCTTTCTAAAAACGTGTTCAAACTCGCCATATGAGCGCATTAAGATTTCCAATTCAAGTGGGGTGAAAAACGCAGCCCTCCTCATCCCCGTTGCCATGGTGACTCGTCAAATCGGGGCTCCATTGATGCTGGCTTTTTATAGTTGTGGTGCACGCGCTTAACTCCAGGTGAAACTACTCCGAGTTGATTAAACCAACTCAAATCAGCTGTTCTGGAACCGGAAACTCAGAGTTTCCTATCTCAGAGTAGATCAACTCAGAGTTCAGAGTTACACTCAGAGTTTGTTGAACCTGCTTTGTGAAACGGACCCCTGGTCTCACCAGTCCCTGGCCCAGCACTGGTTGCCCCTGAAGCAGGGCCGCCCCTGCAAGAGGACCAAGTCCATCTGGGCCCTGCCCCATCCCTGGTCGCCCATGGAGGAGGGTTAGGTCTGGCGGGCGCTGGAATTAATGTTATGTTTTTAAAAAATTGTTAAATCATGTTAAGTGCTAAAAAAATATTTTAATAATGTTAAATGTTAAATGAAAAATATGTTAATATTGTTAAATGTTAAAACAAAAAAAAAAGTTCAATGTTAAAAAAGTTCTTAAATCATGTTAAGGTAAAAAAAAATGCATTCAAAAATCTCAATAAATAATTTTGCATGTTTAAAAACCCGTTAAATAATGTGTTTGCGAGGTTTTGGCATGATTTTAACTCCACACATGCCTGAACATGCTTCAGATTTCAAAATCTACCTGGAGTGACATTTGCTGCAGAGAGAGGCCTGCACACTGTCTAACTTCTCTGGCCTTTGGTGAGCTTTAGCCAATCAACACTATTTTTGATGATGTTAAAGGAGATATGGCCCCAGGACAGCACTGTGTCATCTGTATGTGATGCTGTTTTTTACATTAAAGGAACTTAAAGGTAAGTGTTGTGTGTCTTAGCCTTCTTAAAATCTGTACTCAAGTACAAGTACTGTTACATTGCTAAAATATTACTCAATTACAAATAAAAGTACTGGTGTTAGAAATATACTTCAGTAAAAGTACAAAGTGTTCATCTCAAAAACTACTCAAAGTATTAGTTACTTTTAACTGTTGATGTTACAGTCACCTCTCTGTGACCACCAAACTAGGGTTGTAAATTTTGTGCGTTTTCCTGAACCAATAGTTCAAACGCTAACAACTGATTATTTATTTATTTATTTATTTATTTTCATTTCTTCATTTTAAGTCAAAGTTAAGGTTTCCTTATTCAACAAATGTCTTCACTAGACAAAACAGTATCAAATGAGGTGCAGTTGCTGCCATGACTATTGGTTAAACATCAATGAAGAACAGAATATAATACATTTCTAACTGGGTAAATTCTTAATGACAGTTAATCAATGAATGATTAATCACTAACATTAACCTTACTCCAAATGTTTCAGATCACTTGATTGGCTACGAATCCACAAATGAAGACAAAAACTATAAATTTTCATATAAAAACTTTTAATTTTCTTTTTTTCCCATGAACAATGAAAAACATGCCTGTGCCTGTCAACAATTAAAACAAACATTTCACCTGACACTCTTTAAAACCCTGAGCCCCTCTCTTCTTTGTGACCGTCCCTCCAATTTATTTTTCTTCAGCCGCTGTTGCTTTTTCTAGCCTCCTCTCATCTGTTCTTCACTGTCACTGCTTGTCTTCTTGAAAGTCACCTTCTTTCTCTTCTGTTGTCTAGCTTTTATTTTCATCTTCGGCCCCTCCCAAGGCTCCTCCTCCCTCTCTGCCTCTCTCTCTTTTCCTTCTTCGCCCTCCCTTCTTGTCTCCTCCCGAAGCTCCTCCCGTGTCTTTGCTTCTCTCTCTTCACCATCTTCACCTGCATGGCTTGTCTCCTCCAAGGCTCCTCCCGTGTCTTTGCTTCTCTCTCTTCTCCATCTTCACCTGCATGGCTTGTCTCCTCCCAAGGCTCCTCCCGTGTCTTTGCTTCTCTCTCTTTTCCTTCTTCGCCCTCCCTGCTCTTCTCCTGATTCTGTGATTCTGTCCTTTGTGCTGTTCTTCTGAAAGCAAATGGTGAGCTGGCCGCAGACCTCGCCCAACATCCCCTCTTGGCACAATGTTTGCCTTGTGGTTGCTTTAATGTAAGAAAATAATGATTGGTTACATGTGTCGAATTGCTCATTATTAATAATGTGTATAATATGAGAGGAAAACAACATCAAAAGGAAAAACATTGTTATTCCTTACGTTACTGGAGTTTCAGAAAAACTCAGGAGGATTTTTAACAAACATCACATCCCTGTGCATGTCAAGCCAAGCAACACCCTGAGACAAAAGCTTTTCCACCCCAAGGACAAAACACCCAGACACAAGCGGGAAAATGTAGTGTATGCTGTTCAGTGTAGTGAGGAGTGCACAGACCTGTACATTGGGGAGACCAAACAACCGCTGCATAAGCGCATGGCTCAACACAGGAGAGCCAGCTCCTCAGGTCAGGACTCAGCAGTGCATCTACACTTGAAGGATAAAGGACACTCTTTTGATGATAACAATGTCCATATTCTGGCCAGGGAAGACAGATGGTTTGAGAGAGGAGTAAAAGAAGCCATTTTTGTTAACCTGGAAAGGCCATCTCTCAACAGAGGAGGAGGTCTAAGACATAATTTATCTGCCACATACAATGCAGTTTTAAAATCACTCCCCATACAGCTGGATACACACCTGAAATCATGTGACTCCAACAAGGCACATGGTGGCAGGGACCTTAACGACTCTCATTCACACCTCCCCCCAGGTGAAACCCAAGATCCACACAATGGAAGAGAGTGGGCACTTGAGACACATGCCCCCTCTAGGTGTTAACGACCACACAGAGGTTTAATACCTGAACTCCCAAACCAGTCAGTCAGAACTGAAGAAGCCTCTTGGATGAGAGGCGAAACGTCTTCAACAACTCGATCAAGTCCAGCTGCCTACGACAAACTTTGCTACGACTAGTAAAACACTATTTGCAGATGTCAGTCATTCCTTTTGCAAAACTCTAAACACATTCTCATGCAATAAAACATAGTTGTCACTGTGATGCACTTGTGATGCATAATGGTAACAACAAGTGGCAAAACATGAACACAAATAAAACAGTTGTGTCATCTGTTAAACACTACTCAAAACTGATCACACTTGTTTCTTCATGATGTGACAACCCATATAAACCAGTTCAGAGTGCAAGTGAGTTGGTCCTGCAAGCTCATATCAACAATGGAGAGACACAATCAGAGACACAGAGGACGTGTGTGTAAGAATAGGAAGAGGAGAGGGATGTAAGAGCAAAATTTATCAATCTCATTATTAAGGTAACACCACAATGTTAGAGTTGAGTAATTGTTTTCTATCTCATATGCACAGGCCGTTTCTATCTCATATTCAACAGGCCCTGTAGGGACTGAGATGCCAGTTAGATGTGTTTAGAATCAGAATCAGAATCCTTTATTACAGTTTTTTACAGTTGTTTACACGCAATTTTGAAAACAGGGCTCCTTCTTTCAAAATATTCACACAATTATCCAAACACCACACTCAATTTGCAAAACTCCTAGATTATTTCCAAAATGACACACTTCAGTCAAAACATATACACTTCAGTCAAAACATACATATTTTAAAAACATACACATATTTATAAAAATGCTATTTTGTTTTCATCTCACTAACACAGTCTCCAAATGATCAGACACTATTGCAGTCAGTTACACACTACTGTGATCAATACAAAACACAATTTGTAAAAAAAAACCCTATTTTAGGAAATAGCATGTGCTAGACTTTTTTGCCAGACATTTTTATGTAAGGGATAATTTAGATGACAAAAAGATATTGACAAACCCACAACATTCTTCATGATTACTTTGAGGTATACAGAGAAAGTACACAAATACTATAAACTTACCAACACTGCACAACACTGATGCTGCAGACTGAAAATATTTATTTCTTACCATACTCAGTGACAGTAACATATCAATCAACAATGAAAATCAGAACAAAATAGTAGTTTTTTCTTACTATTGTAAAGTGTAGACAAATAAAAATCTGTAGACAAATAAAAATTACTGCATGAAGTCCATCATCCCTCTCTTCCTCTTCTTCTACCTAGGCCTCTTCCTCTACCTCCTTCTTGTCCTCTTCCTCTACCTCCTTCTTCTCCTCTTTGAGCTCCCTCTCTCATTCTCACTCTTCTTCTTCTAACTCCTTCTATTTTTGTTGAAGACAGGTGAACTCACCTGCTGCCTTTTATAGCACCTACCTGGTGCTGTATTTTCAATTTTGCACGTGCCAGCACTTTTATAAATATGTGTATGTTTTTAAAATATGTGTATATGTTTTGACTGAAGTGTGTCATTTTGCAAATAATCTAGGAGTTATGCAAATTGAGTGTGGTGTTTGGATAACTGTGTGAATATTTTGAAAGAAGGAGCCCTGTTTTCAAAATTGCGTGTAAACAACTGTAAAAAAACTGTAAACATGACGCTGTCAGTCTGACTCTGTCCCGTGATGACAGAGATCACATAAGTTTTTGGCCAAAACCAACGTAAAATGAGTGTAATTGATTTAGGATTTTCTCTGATAAATGATGATGAATTTTCTAATCAGTGTTCTGAGCTGCAATATCAGCAATGCAAAAACAGACAACAGTAAAAAGTCTTAAAAAGTGTCTGTAGTTGCTTCATCATTAGTGTGTGGTTATATACCATGTAAATTTGAAGTGTTAATATGAGCTGGAGCAAACAGGAAAAATGACTCTGCATCACCAAATGGAGGTTACCATGACAGCGTGATAAACAGTTTGTGCTGCTGTGACACTATGTTAGATTTCTACATTATACGGATTCGTTCGGTGATATTACAAACATACAGCTCAGCAACTTTTCATTTTTAACGTCTTCCTTAGGTTTATAATCTGTACCACTCATGAACAACCTTGTTTGGACAATAATTAGTTAAAAGAGCGGCACTTTTTACAGCCGATTTAATCTGTAACTCAGAAACGTAACCTGCTCCCGACCAGGTTATGAGTTTAGCAAAAGTTTAGCATGGAGATCTAGCCAGGTTAAAAGAGAGCCACCTTCGTGACACTGAAAATCCTGGTTTTAGACTCAACATAGTTTGCTAACCCATTAATCTTGCTTCATAGTATACCCCACTGGTGGAGGTGGTTATCCAGTTCGCTCATTAGTGTGGTCATTGGCAAGCCGGGGCTTTGTAATGAGAAGGAAGTAACCTCACAAACCTTATCTGTGTCTAAGGTGTGAAAATGCGTGTAGAGTTTTGCAAATCACTATGTGTAATGTTTTGCAAAAAGTGTGAAGCTGAGTCTGTGCTTATTGTTGTGCAACTCCGGACAGGTGTTTTGCTTCTTGAGTGTGAAGAGCCGTTAATTGTGTGAAAATTAAAATTTTAGTGTGTAAACAACTGTAAAAAACTGTAATCCCTTGCAGGAAATTGTTGGATTGTAGTGCTCCATTTCACAGTACAGATAAATAAAGGGAAAAGTAACATAACGAAGATACAAATAAAGTTAAAAGTTAAAATTAAGTTGTGCAGATAAAAATTATATACAGAGTGGGAGGATATTTTTTTGTATTGCACATATAACAAGAGTACAAATCCCTAAGTTGGGCTGCATCTTAGAGGGAGGACTTCATCATTTTCCTGTGGCGCTCAGTGGTGCAACGTGGGGGGATGAGTCTTTGACTGAATGTGCTTCTTCTGCTAACCAGCATGTCATAGAGAGGGTGGTAAAGAGTTGTTCAATATATTCCTAATCTTGGACAACATTCTCCTCTCTGACACTGCTGTCAGAGAATCCGGCTCCCCTCCCACAACGTGGCTGGCTTTGCGGATTACGACCTTGGGGAAGATGCAAGAGGGGTTGGGCGTCAGAATGCTGTACGATAGAGTATCTGAGTCTTCTATTAACGTTTGATGCCACTTGGAGGTCAACTTAGAGTTTTGTTTATTTTTTTTCATGAAAGGCTCTCAATGGTAGATGTTGGGTTTGTTATCCTTTACATACTGAGACGTTGGTCTTCAAGGACCTCCTGAAATTTTGGTCAAATTTGGGCCCCTTTCTTTTCTGATAGATGGAGTAGCCATTGGTCCTAATGTTCAGATAGACCTCGACTTTGCAACAAATGTGAGTGCAAGTCAGCACACCGATATTTGGCTGAATCGGCCTCAGTCATACACTGGCACAGTCTGTTAGTCACCGTCTGCAGATGCTGCCTAATGGCTTATTGAGCTTCTTAAGCCTCCGCCCATGGGATGATGGCCCTTGCTGATCTCTGGCCAATTGTCGCTATTTATGAGGAGGTAAATAAAGTTATTTGCTACAAAGTAGCATTGCATGACCTGCGCCCGACACTAAATTGAAACGCCAAGGATGAAGGCGGCTACAAGACCCTTGAAAGGGACTAGCCTTGGGGAAGATGCTAGAGGGTTGGACTTCAGAATGCTGGAAAGGTAGGGTCTCTGTGAGTCTTCTGTTAATGTCCACTGCCACTTGGAGATCAACTCAGAGTTTTTTTTTTTGCATTAAAGGCTCTTAAGGCTTTGATGTTGGGCTTATGAGCCTTTACGTATTGAGAAGCTGGTCTTGAGTGATTTCTTGAAATTTGGGGCCAATTTTGGGCACGTCCTGATGTGGTAGATATACAAGTCATGTGTCCTAGGGCCACCATATACGTTAGTTTTTACAAAAGCTAGTGCAATGCACTTATATTTGGCTGAACAGGCCTCGGTCATATACCTGCAAAGTCTGTCAGTCACCCTTTGGTGCAGAGACTGGCCAATGGCTTGTTCAACTTCTCAGGTCTCAGCCAGTGGGCAGATGGCCTTTGCTGTTCCCAGATCACATTATAAGCATTTATGAGGATGTTAGTGAAATTTTGGCTACAAAGTAGCATTGGATGACCTGTATGGACAATTAATTGAACCGCCATGGCCCCTACATGACCCCTAAAAAGGAACCAGCCTTGGGGAAGATGCAAGAGGGTTGGGCTTCAGAATACTGTATGACAGAGCATCTGTGAGTCTTCTATTAACCCCAGTGATTCCCAAACTTTTTCCAGTATGCCCCCCTTTTGGAAGCCACAAAAGTTCAAGCCCCCACCACAAAATTTTCAATCAATTGTTAACAATAACTGGGGATGGAACTGAGTATTCAAAAGTTAAATTTTAGCAAAATAAAGGTCAGTTGAGTAGAAACGGCAAAAATCATTTGTTTATTCCCCCTACATAGATCATATTCATTCAGCTTTGTTTCACTCTTTTTTTCTCCCCTGGTCTTTTGCGCCCCCCTTGCAGTGGCTCCGCGCCCCCCAGGGGGGCCCGCCCCCCAGTTTGGGAACCACTGTATTAACGTTTGATGCCACTTGGAGGTCAACTTAGAGTTTTGTTTATTTTTTACATGAAAGGCTCTCAATGGTAGATGTTGGGTTTGTTATCCTTTACATACTGAGATGTTGGTCTTCAAGGACCTCCTGAAATTTTGGTCAAATTTTGGCCCCTTTCTTTTTTGATAGCTGGAGTAGCCATTGGTCCTACTTTCACTTTCAGTCTGCTGCCCAGCACACAACAGCATAAAGGATGGCACTGGCCACCACAGACTCATAAAATATCCACAGCATAGTCAGGCAGATGTTGAAGGACCTCAGCCGCCTCAGAAAATAAAGACAGCTCTGTCCCTTCCTTTACAGGATGTCAGGTTGTTTTTAGTCCAGTCCAGTTTATTGTCCTAAGTACTCTTACTCCTCCACAATGTCCACACTGACTCCATCGATGGAAACAGGGGACACTGGGAGCCCTATTTCTCCTCATGTCCACCACCAGTTCCTTGGTCTTTGCCACGTTGAGCTGCAGATGGTTCTGCTCACACCAAGTGACGAAGTTGTCCATCACAGCCCTGTACTCAGTCTCCTCACCCTTGCTGATACATCCAACTACTGTACACCACTCTGTGGTGTACAGGGTGAAGAGGAAGGGAGAGAGGACTGTCCTCTGTGGAGCCCCAGTGTTGCTAATCACACTGTCAGACCTACAGTGCTGCATGCGCACGCACTGTGGTCTGGTAATCCACAATCCAGGACACAAGGGGGCATCCACCTGCATTGCTGTCAGTTTCTCACCCAGTAGAGCTGGCCTGATGGTGTTGAAAGCACTGGAGAAGTCAAAAAACATTGGGCGGACGTTTAGCTCAGTGGGTTTTTTTAGAGCGTCCGACCCATGTATAGAGGCTGTTAGTCCTCTGCAGTGGCCGCTGGTTCGACTCCCGCCTTCGGCACTTTGCTGCGTGTCATCCCCTCTCTCTGCCCTGTTTCCTGTCTAATCTCTGGCTGTCCTATCTAATAAAGGCAAAAATGCCAAAAAAATAACTTAAAACAAAAAACATGGCCCTCGCAGTGCTCGCCGGCTTATCCAGGTGAGTATAGACGCGGTTGAGCAGGTAGATGATGGCGTCCTCAACTCCAAGTCTGGGCTGGTTTATGATGCAAATGTTACTCTCGTTGACTGTTAGTCCATCTTAACTCCTGTGGCCATGACTTAATCACTTATTGTGTGTTCACTGCCTGAGTTTTCTGTTGGTGTCTTGTCTGACTCGCTGCTGTGTTAGTTTGCAGAGAGACCTGGACTTCACCATAGACATCAACTTCAAAGGTCAGCTGTGGGGAGATGTTGAAGACATCAGAGTACAGTTAGTTAGTAGAGGACAGATGATACGGTTTGGACTGGGAGTCTGTACCATAGTTTGGGCGCTCCCCTGCAGCAACATTTTAAGACTGTCTCTTTTTTTGGTTTTTTTTCATTTTCTTGTTGAAATGTTAACAGTATTAAAGGTTTTCACAAGCCCAGAGTCTCCTACAAGGAGTACATTCTGTTTTTCCATGTAGCTATCCTGAGCTATCTTACGTTTAAAGTGAATTAGAATGTGTATCTCATGGTCAGACCTTATTGATGAAACTTGGTGCAAGAGTTCTGTCCTCTCAGCGCTGGGGGCTGATTGACTCTGTTACTTTTGTTCTATTGTCGTACTCTATCATAAGAACAAAATGCGTGTTGAATAATCGTTATTCATTTTTTCCCTCAACAGGGGACAAGAAGGGGAAAAAGAAGGAAGAAAAGATGAAGAGTGGTGGATTTCTGTTTGAAATCCGGGCTACTGTCGTAGACCATGCCCTTTGGGTGCATGGAATGACAATGAGGGAGGCCAAAGGAGTGCAACCAAAAAATCAGTAGATTCTTTTGTTTCCACCATAATCAGATCAATATGATCATTATGTACAGTCTTTTGATTTTTCTACCTTTACAGTGCATTTTTAGGCTTTTAGACTTCATTTGTATTTATCGGCTTCAGGATGGAATTTTTTTTTTTTCCCAAATACGTATTACTATAGTTTATGCTTGATGTTGTGATGTTTGGGGTAAATGCTGAATCCACTTAGTTGTAAAAATTAACACCTAGAGGGGCATGTGTCTCAAGGTGTTCACGACCACACAGTGGTTTAATTACCGGGAACTCCCAAACCAGTCAGTCAGAATGAAGAAGCCTCTTGGATGAGAGGCGAAACGTCTTCAAAAAAATCTTTTTAAGTCCAGTTGCCTACGACAAACTTTGCTACGAATTTAATTTATGGAGTGTTTCCTGATATATTGCCCAAGGGAAGCATATACAAAATAAAAGGAAAAATGGCCCAAAGCATGACCCTTGGGGAAATTTCCATGTCTAACTTTTGTGTACATGGAGGAATTGCTGTTAACATGTACAAACTGAATCACACAGAATCAGATAGATAGGACTTAAACCAGTTTAATGCAGTTCCTTTAATGCCAATAAATTGCTCCAGTCTCTGTAAAAGGATATGATGTCCAAATGTATCAAAAGCAACACTGAGATCTAACAAGACAAGTACAAAAATTTAAGTTGTTGTTTTGAGCGGTTAGGAGGTCGTTTGTAACTTTTACAAGTGCTGTCTCTGTGTTATGATACAACCAAAAATCATGAATGAAAAACCTCAAATTAAAGTATTATCCTGTAGAAAGCCACACAACTGTTTTGCAACTGCTTTCTCTAAAAATTTTGGAAAGAAAAGGGGAGGTTTAGATATAGGTCTGTAATTGGCTAATATGTCTGGATCTAGAGTGGGCTTTTTCCATTTCTTGGTGTAGTGTGTAATGACTGCTCAGTAGTGTTTCTAGTTTGACGCTTAGGGGAAGATCTAAAGACAAAGTTCAGTTTTGAGCGCAGGTAAAACTATTTTGAGGCGTAGGTTTTGATTTTGTAAAAAGAATCAGAGGTTTCAGTGAATGTAGTTTGAGAAAGACTTTTGTTTTTTCAATTCTATGAAAAGGACAGGAGAATTCAAAAACTGTTTTAACAATTGTGAAAAACTGTAAAAATTTATACGAGAGACACCACAGATGATGGGTGTTATTGCACGTCAGTACAGAAATACATCTTACAAAAGAGGGTATGGAGCTGATGGCTGTTATTGTATGCCTATAAAGAGATGTTGGGTTTCATATGGAGATGTTGGATGTTTTACCTATATATAGGTAAATATACAGGTAAATTGCCACCTGCACTATTTAGGCACGGGCGGATCGTCCCCTTTATCAAAGAAATGTGATTTTAAAAAATTCTACCCTGATTTTAAATTAACTAGAAATGTTTCAATGATCAAGATTAATTCAAATTATATTGAAAAAAAAAAAACATAAATTATGCCGCCGATGATCAATAATCAAAACATGGCCAACCATGTGGCGGCTTTTTGGCTCAGGAGGTAGAGCATCTGTCGATCCCCAGCCCCTGCGTCTGCATGCCGAAGTATCCTTGGGCAAGCTACTGAGCCCCCAGTTGCTCCCGGGTTGGCGTAGCCATTGGTGTTTTGAATGTGTGGGGAATGAATATGCTGATGAGCAGGTGGCACCTTGTACGGTACCCTCGGCCACCAGTGTGTGAATGTGTGTGGTGAAAGGGGTGAATGTTGACTAGAGTTGTTAAGTGCTTTGAGTGGTTATACAGACTAGAAAGGCGCTATATAAATCAGTCCATTTACTTTCCCAAATTCAAACAACAAAAAAAAACACAATATTCCTCAAAACCCATTCCCATAACATAAAGTCCAGTGTCTCACAAGTCTCTGTCACAGCCGTTTGCACATTACAAAGTTCCAGCAATTTTATATGAACAAAACAACAACAACAACAAAAAACGTCTCAGGCAAGACCAGGAAAATTTGTGGTGAGTCCCCCCAAAGTCCAAATAAAAAAAAACTGGTAAGCTCACCAGCACCCTGATTGGCAAACAAAGGATTTGATTTTTATGGCGAGTGAAACCATAAAACCGATCTCAGGTACGTGATTGTGCAAAAAAAATTTAAAATGATCTAATTCACTTAAAGGTCTCATATTATGCCCCTTTCTGATAAGTTTTTATATGTCTCGGGAGGTCCTCAAAACATGCTTTTGAAGTTTTTTTTTCATAAAACACCACTCAGATCATACAGATCAGCAGGCCTCTAAATCCCTCTATTTCAGCCTCTCTAGAAACGAGCTGTTTCTGTGCCTGTAGCTTTAAATGCAAATGGCTTGTGACTAGTCGCCCCCAGTCGCGCCCCTCTCAGGAAGTGGGCGTTGAGGGGCCAACCCTGATGCTGGACACGGATACGGCTGGTCTCAGACCTGCTGAAATTCAAACGTCCGATTTTGATCCAGAATGTGACACAGACAGAAGCTCCTGCAGAAGTTCAAACTCTGTGGATGCTGCAGGACATTTCTGATGGTAAGTCAACAATTTGGTGTGTTTTGGTGCTTTTACAGTTAGTCGATGTGTGTGTTGTTTACGCGTTTAAAAAATGTAGCTCGGTAGATAATGCTAAGTGTAACTCACTCGCTTGGTCATTATTGAGGGCATTTGTGGCGAATAAGTGACATTGTCTTTTGTGCATGTAGTTAAACCGTCATGTCTCTGGTGAGACATGTTAGTACTCTTACCTGTGCAGGTGGTTACGTTGGCCCCAATTACATATTTTGATGATTATGACAATAAATTTCTTTTTGTTCTGCAATATTCTCAGCAGAGATGCCATCAAAACAGTGTTAACAGTTAAACAGTTAATATAATACTGAGCTTGTTTTTGGTATTCATAAAATTTCAGTATCATCATTTAAATAATTTTTATCATCAGTTTTCTGAGGTCGAGGCTGTGGGGCAGTGGTTTGTAAACTACACTGTTATGTCTCCATATAACTTTGCAACAGTTTACCTGTTACAAAGTTCCAACATTTGTGTTTGAAATTTGTCAAAGCTTCCTGCTCGTCCACCACAGCTTGTTAATGCCTGTCAGGTTTGAATTTCATAGGCCTTACATTTTGTTGAAATATTTACATTTTTCTAATTTTTTTTGGATGTGCTAACAACAGACCTTAGAATGAAAAATGACTCTGAATGAGCTCCCAAAATTTTTTTAAAAATCAATTTTTGTGTCAAAATGTATTTATTCATGGTAAGTTACTGTATATGAAACAGGATAAATGTACAGTGAGATCAGTATTTTGAATAAACTCCTTGAGGATGAATTAACTCCACTTTGTGTTGCGGTCCTGCATCAGCCTTTTCAGGGTTTATTTCACAATACTGAAAAAAAAAAATTTTACAATTATTGTAACTGTTGTATTTATGAAGTTAATATGTCAGATTCTTTGCATTTGCTTTACATGACTTCAGTGGTTCATAACATTACAGTGTTCACAAAACATCATGAATGGGAGAAACACATCCATTAAAAAGTAGATACTGTGCATATTAAACATGAATTCACAGGAGATCATTTTTACACCATGAAGCATTTATTGAATTTCCCTATATATCACAAAAATATACATGTCAAATGATGTTAACCTATTATCCATGACAGTAAAAAAAATGAAAATTTAAATGAATCCATATGAAAAAATGTTTGACATATCAAATATTGATGTTTACAAAAGGGTACAATGCTAAACGGACATCTTTTCCTCTTGTTTCAGTCGTTACAGGTAAACAGCCTATCAGAGTGTTGTGAGCTGGTGCTTCCTCGTCACTCCTCGTCACAGTTGGTTCTTCAGATTCTCACCATGTTTCCTGGTGCCCAGGGCCCCTATGTTGGATTCAGACCTCCCCTTAGTTGAACCAGGACACACAGCTGGCGACGACCTCCTCCTCGTCTCGCTTCCCCATACTGCGCACTCAAAGGGCCTCTGGATCTTCATCCATGTTGGTGCTGGGTCCCCGAAGGGGCTTTCTCAAAGATGAGGTCCATCAAATCAGCCAATACGCTGTGCAGTATTACACAAAGATTTTGTTTAGACTTAAAAAAAAAACAAACAAAAAACTGTGCATATCAGTTGTGTGTGTATTTATATAATTTTAAATAGTTTTCTATTTTTTTGTTGAAACTTTTTACAACAAAAAATGTGACAGTGCAACTGTAAATACAACTGTACATGACTTAATTTTAGTGACAAATAAAAAGAACGTAACACTTACAAAAATGTTGTCTCAGTCTTCACTGGTTTTGCTCTGCATGCTCCTCTCATGGTCTTTGGGAACTTTGCACTTTGAAGAGTTGGTCTCCACCAGATGTGACGTTGTTTGGGTTTTTTAGCATTTGTAATACCTGTCAGCCAGGCAGAGTCTGGAAGTACAGCAGTACAGAGAAAATCAAAGATGTAAATCATGACCCAAACTGTACATATTTTAACAAGTTCAACATTAACTACAATTCTGTTTACCCTGCACAGCTTTCCAAGAAATGGAAACAACATTTTTTGGTGTAAAACAAAGGACGATGCTTTTGGAAAGCCTCAGATGAAGTTGGTGGTTGGAGGGTCATTTTCTAACAGCCATCTTGTTGGTCAGCATCCCTTCTCCAGCTTGGGAGAAGGCAGCAGCTGCTAAAAAGAAAAAAAAAATGTTTACAATACAGTTATACTAATAACTACTGACAGTATGTGTGATGAATTTATAAACCCAATTAAATGAAACTGTCGCATGATTATTTAACAGAATAATTCTGATCAATACTTCTCACAGTCCTTCTTACTGACTTTTTTTTGTTTTTGTTTTTTAAATTCCTATAATTCAACATTTATTCATTAGAAATGAAAGATAAATGTGATATGTTGCAGTGCAGAATTCAAAAAACCCGTATGTATTTGGTATCAATTATCTCATCATGTTACACTGTAACTGTAACACCAAGGGTCTGTCAAATGCTACTGAGACCATATGTGTCATTCATACATGCTATGAGCCTGATTACATTTATAATAACACCTACTGTGTGTGACATGGTCATTGTTACAATACACAATGTTCTTTTGTGAGTAAAAAATCGTTAAAACCCTTTTAGTCACATGATTTTATGAATTGTATTGATATCAAAGTAGAACAGTCGTCATTTGGACGTGTCCCCCTCCTCCTCCTGCATGTCCTGCACCCCCCACTGAGTTTGTTAATGTAATGTAATGCAAACCCAAACAGACTATTTCATTCTTACATTCTAAGCACAGAATAAACCAACGCATACCTGCCTAAATCCCGCGCCCCCGGGTTTAGTCTGAATACAAGTTTGTGGGCTTGATTCTGCAGCAGGGTAACTCACATTTTTAGGTATGACAAAACTTAGCAGCTTGGTGCTAATCTAAGTTACACAAAAATCACAGGGAGAGAGGAGACGTCCATAACAACAAAACTGTCAGCATTTAAGTCACACAAAAGTGACATGAAGAACACTTACCAGCAAACCCAATTTATATTGGGGTTTTGTTCATTACTTCATATGAGGCTTAACGTTTACACAGATTATCTTGACTCTCCCTCAATTTTTACATGCGTGAGCAAGAAGTAGTGCTACTCATATTTGCCGCGATGCTAACGCATATGGAGCCGACTAAACACCCCAAACAAAGCGCATAAACTGATAAAACTTAGCGCTTGCCACATTTGAAGTCAGGTCACAGCCAGTGGACATGATTCCACCGTCAGTTTTAGTGTTGAAGTGACTCTGGCTTTTTACTGAGTCTGACCCTCGTTCATGAAGCAGTCCACACACACACACACATATCACTTTACCAGTGTTGTGGGGACATTTCCGTCAAAACAAAATGAATCCATTGGCTTCTCTGGGTGAGATGATGGCAGTAAATGAAGACATTTGTGCTTGTTGCTACAGCCAACACCCGAGCACTTGCCGTACTTTGCTCGTGCTTTCAACATCTTTATTTACCAGAGCAGCATTAGCGGGGGAAAAAATGGCGACCGGGAGGCGGACCTTCAGGTTTCCAGGGTGGTGGCAGCAGAGGGGAGGGCTTACTGCCCTGAGGAGGCAGCTCCTTGCCTAGAGGAGGCAGCGTTCCCGCATATGACATCATATGCGGGGGGAAAAAACCAAACAGAGTGTTTTTGCCTGCATTCACTGAAAGGTGGAGCAAGCAAGAGAGGGGAGAGTTGCACTGTTTCATATCAGGGGAGTCTGTAGGCAGGCCGGGGACAATATTTTCACTGGAAAACCTTGAAAAAAATGCATTTTGGGATAATATGGGACCTTTAATGATGGTCCTTACCTATCCATGTCAAAAAAAAAAGAACAGTTTCAAAACATTACACTCTATTTTTTGATAGATAAAAAAATCTCTCAATTCCTGTCCCAGAATATACTTATACGGTGTACACCTCTGTGATCATTATCTCCATAGACGATTTTAAAAACTGTTATTGTCCAACATTGCTGTATGGACATGTATTAACATGTAACATCCCATATGAAATCACCATCTCAGTACGGACATGCAATAACAGCCAACATCTCTGTATCCCATTTTATAAAGTTTTATGGTCCAACATCTCAGTACGGACAAGCAATAACAGCCAACATCTCTGTATCCATTTTATAAAGTTTTATGGTCCAACATCTCAGTACGGACAAGCAATAACAGCCAACATCTCTGTATCCCATTTTATAAAGTTTTATGGTCCAACATCTCAGTACGGACATGCAATAACAGCCAACATCTCTGTATGATTCAGCAACTCCCTACAGTCCCAGAATAACTACCTCCTTTAAGACTAACATGGACACAATGCATCTTACCTCTATTGTAATCATAAAAATAATGTGTTGTTTTGAGAAGTAGAGGCCAGACTAGCAAAATCAAAAAATGTATATATACATTTGTTAAATTCAACAATACTCATGAACAACAGCAGATAGGGTGAACTTTTATCATGTGAACTTTTTTGAACAAATTAGCCTTTTATGCAAACTCTGAACAAAATTACCCCTTAGTGTAAACTGAGTAAAGAATAACCCCTAACGCTATCAGGAGTATGATACACATAATGATAGCTGCCACGAGCAGGTAGTCATCGGAGGTCCACGGGTTTGGGCAGCACTGAAAAAGATAGAAAGAAGAATTCTGTCAGTGCGGTTGTTTTAGTTGTAACATAGGTATGCAATTTGTCAATAAATTTACTGCACTCACCCCGGTTTTTACAACAATAATTTGCACTCCCTCATTTGTGCTGCCTTCATCTTGAGGTTGGGACGGCAAGTACGAAGGAGGAGGTTCACCATACTGATGCTTGAGAAGAAAAGAGTATTAAAAATCAAAGCAAATTTGATTAATCTAAATCTTTAATCAACTTGACCAACAACATAGCCAAATTTGTCTTTCTTACCACAACAGGAAAGGCTGGTGTCGGTGGCACCCTGAACACGACCCTTTCCACCCCATGAGGCATTTCTGTCGCCCAAAGAAATTAAAGAAATATATATTAATTACACTACTGTTTTATTAAAGACCAACTTCTCAGTATAGGTATATACAGTATAGAGGTGCACCTGTTCAATTGCTTGTTAACACAAATAGCTAATCAGTCAATCACATGGCAGCAACTCAATGCATTTAGGCATCTAGACGTGGTGATGACTTGCTGATGAAAGGGGATTTAAGTGAATTTGAAACTGGCATGGTTGTAGGTGGTCTGAGTATTTCAGAAATTGCTGATCTACTGGGATTTTCACACACAACCATCTCTAGGGTTCACAGGGAATGGTCCAAAAAAGAGAAAATATCCAGTGAGCAGTAGTTGTCTGGACAAAAATGCCATTTTGATATCAGAGGTCAGAGGAGATGAGTAGACTGGTTTGAGATGTTAGAAAAGGCCACAGTAACTCAATAACCACTCAGTAATTCAATATCTGGACAATACATTTTCTCCTTGACAGTAATATGTGCAGAATTACACCATCTCTGGTTCACAAATAAAGCCAGACCCCCACCTTTTTTCTTGCCACTAGCTTGAGCATCTTTGTCTGACCATATGAGAGTGAAACCAGGTAGGTCCATGCTGGAGTCTGAGATGTTTTGATTCAACCATGTTTCAGTGAAACACAGGAGACTGCACTCACGGTATACTTTCTGAGTCTTCACCAATATCTCAAGTTCATCACTTTTGTTGGACAGAGAGTTGACATTTCTCATGATGACTGATGGCTTATATGTCCATTTCCAAGCCTTCACCTTTGCACCAGCATGGCAACCATGAAAACACCTCTTCATCTCAGCTGGAATCGGGTGGTATTCTCCAGACTTGCTCCGTTTTTATAAAAAAAAAAAGCACTTCTCTTGAATAAAC